>JACSYO010000527.1:600000-915000 GCA_016806645.1 Ophiodon elongatus
GACTTCTCAAGTTCCTAAACTTAGAGAAGTGCGTATCCAAGGTCAAACAGCTTCTTCCTCTGTTGTCTTGCAAATGAAAATATTACTAAACTACCCCCAGACTCCGACATGAGAACAGCAGACATGATTCATGTATTTGTTTTTGCCAAGAAATGTGTTCTCAGCTTCGGTTTGAACAAAAGACTGCTGCCAACAGGAAAACATCACTGGGCAACAGCAGGCATGTCATCGCTCAAAAGGCTCCCAATTCTGGCCAGATGTGTCTGTAAGGTGTGCAACTTCCTGGTACACACCTCATCTCTATGGAGACCAAGATGGTTCCGAGTATCGGGAAAGGGAAATGAGCTGTAGTTATTTATAGCAACGCGGTTGGTCCGCTCATCACGCTATGAGCTTTTAGTTGCGGCATCGGTATCAAAAATGTTCACTACCCATCTCTGCTTCAAATGTGGCATCCATGATCACCGTGACAACAGCAGTGATGACGGCGATCAAGCTGGTGCTGCTGCTGCTGGATGCCAGATGTTTCATTCTAGATATGGTGAGTGTTTTTAGAACGACTTCTCTCCATCACAACATGCTTTATCTGACAGACAGTCTGGGCTTTCTTGAATTCGTCTACCCTAATTTTGGCGAGTCTCAACATTTGACCCACTTTTAGCTGCACAACATTTGACCCACACCGTCTCAGAAGAAGTGTGGGGATGTACTTGTCTTGCATTCTTTCATCGTGGAGATCTTTTGAAGCCTTTCGAGACTTACTTAAAAGGTCAGGCAGACAACAAATACTTCTAGAGAAACGTACGACTGAACAACAAAGAGTTGTTCATATTGACCTATTGTATCACTTTGTTTAAGACATTGAGCTCTCATCCAGTTGATTTCATTTAACTCGATACACATCCAGGTTTACCTTCACTTGGCAGATTGCAGGCATCGACAGTAAGGTTGGCGGGTTGCCGTTGGCAACCATTTTGAGAAACAGGCAACCAATTCCTGGCCTTTGGTTGCCACTAGTGGCAACCACTTTTTACAGAAAAAAAAATAGGCACAGTAAAGAGCAAACCTGCAGCGCATGTATAACAAACACCTGACATAAACGTCAGGTTTTCATTATTAAGCTGACATACAACTGCACAGTATCTTCATTAATCAAAATATAAGGTGACTAAAAAGGCATTGGACACACTGCAGAGGACATTGTTCTGGACTTGCTCAAACCCTGAACAGGGAGGGCTGCGGCCTATCCCAGCATGCACTGGGCCGAGGCATGAAACCAGCTCAAACAGGTCTGCAGTTCATCACACTTAAAGGTTAACGTGAACACTGGAACAGAAGTCACTCCTCACTGCGTGATGTCGTTGTTTACAGACACATCACGGGCCTCTGGGATGCCCATGAGGTTAACAAACACTAGGAACAAGGACGTGTACTCACCTAGTCCAAAGGGAAGGAGACGAGGACATCAGCATGAGACAGGGAAGAAAGAAGAGACGAGGAACACGTCATGAGTAATAGGTTTAAACAATGAGACAATTAAAGGGTAGTTTAAGTAACTGCTGTTAATATCAATATTAATACGGGAGTTGTTTTGCATTTGAAAACGTAAAGGTTCACAGATTGTATTAGTTGCATAATCAATGACAACAATTCATCTGCATACACGCCTTTAAAGCATCAACATATAAATGATCATTGGCTAGAAAACAAAAGAAGATTTAACATTCACACTAAGTATGAGCTGTATCAGATTCTGATTGGGTGGAATTATTTTATGGTCTCAAAGAAGTATAAATTGCAAGTCTCCTTTTTGCCATGTAGGATAAAGACATCTTAATCAGGCACAAACCCTAAACCCTAGCTTGGATTACTTTTTTTAAGGAGACTTGCATTGTACATTGCATGCTTGCATGCATTGTTTCTTGAGTCCGTAAACTAATTCCACCCCTGCAATGAGCCGTTCACAAGATTAATTACACCCACTACACCTGAAGGGATCCAAAGACCTGGATGTGATTACCACAGAGACCCGGCAGTAATTCTACTCCATTGTCCTCCAGTTTATTTAGTTTGTGAGCACTTATTGATCAAAGAACTGATGTGGAACCCCACATCTGGATTAGTTACTCACTGTCAGAGAAAGCTTGTTTCTATTCTGTGAACAATACACAACTCCTCAATGTGTGTAACACAAGAATCACCGCTCCTGAAATAAGTGAGGACCATTTCTGTAAACAATATATTGATTTTAGGTCAAAACAAGGCAACAACCTCCGATTGTGAAAAGTGAAGCCAAAGCTTCATGTGTTAAAGCTGCATTCTCTCTCCTGACCACCAGGGGGCGACTCCTCTGGTTGTATAGAAGTCTATAGAAAATGACTCTACTTCTCTCTTGATTTATTCCCTCAGTAAACATTGTAAACATGAGTTTATGTCTCAATCTCTAGTTTCAAGTCTTCTTCAATACAGCATGATGTTCATTTAGTAAATTATGGTCCATGTAGCGTCAAACAGACCATAAAGCAGGGGATGCTTTAGGGTCTAATATACATTTTGGTCACCTAAAAATGTTTTATTCAGCGTTCGGTTGTACTTCGCTCTGCCCTTTAGCGTAAAAAAAACCTAAATGGCAACACCCAAAAACCAAGATGGCGACGGGCAATATGCCAAACTCAAGGCTTCAAAACAGCAGTCCACAAACCAATGGATGATGTCACGGTCTACGTCAACTTCTTATATACAGTCTGTGGTCAGAACACTAACTCACTTGTTCTCAATTCTTACACCTTCATCTGACACGTCCAGGTCTAAATCCTGGCTAAACGCAGGGCTTCAGGGTCAAACAGGTCAAATAAACTCTAGTTCAGAATATAAAATACAATGTATTCCATTCATTGAAATACAATGGGCTCATATAAACAAGAAGAAGAAAAGAGGTAAAGAAGTTAAATGCAGCAACACTACTTCGCACCATGCAGTTTATTACATAAACGAGGTATAGTAAAAAAAAAAAGAAAAAAAAAAGAGAGTCATTGAGGTTCCTTTTGTGAACATATTCCGCTAACCTACAGGATATAATCACGTTGTCGAGCACCAGAGACTCTGGAAATAAAACATTCTCCAGGCAACATGTTGAAGGGGTGGGGAGGTCTTTAATCAAGTGAGCAAGCTCAGGTTGTGAGGATGTCAGACATCTGTTGGCATACATTATCTCAATCCCTGTGTCGACGACTATGTCGGAATCCGTCTCAAAAGGTCAGCGGTGGGGAAACGGAGGCGTCGCTGGTGATGGAGTGGGCCGACACAAAGATCAGGTTCACCTGGACCGGGAATCTTTATGCCCTTATTGACAAAAGGTCAAGGTAACTAACGATCTGTGAGAAAAGGTTACCGCTGTCTGAGGAATGCACCTCGTGCCATTTACATACCCTGCCATCATGCATAACAACTGGCTGGTAAAGAAGTGGCTGCACGCGGCTTCCATATCACACCAGTGCTTCCTGTAAGATGTAATCTAAACGTACAGGACTGATTGCGCCTCACGCAGAGCATACACAGTCCTCACTTAGCTTAGCCAAATCACACAAAACACTCTTTGCATTTTATTTAGTCAATAGCAGCTGCAACATCTGCTTAAATATTAACTATGCAAGATGGCTGATGTTTCTGGTGCGGAATGCATTCATATGTTTTCTCGCCTGTGGTCAGATTTCGCTTTAAAAATTAACGCTTTTGAAAGCCGTGTCTACACGAAGCGGGGGGTTGAGGGCCGGGTGAGACGGCGGGGGCCCGCTGAAGGAAACGGATCTTTAGAAGCCGGGGGCCGCGGCGTGTGGACGGGGCTGCACTGCAGGCCCTTCTTTTTTTTCTTTTCTTTTTTTGGATGCTTTCAGGTGCAGGCTCTGAATATTCTCAACCGGCGTGACTGGAGAACATTCAGCGAAGGTTGCGACTGAATGGCTCTATTCAGAAGTCGTTGTCTCTTCTGCGGGAAAAAGAAAGTGAGGATCATGCCGGCGTTATACAAGCTTTTCATCTCCCACATAAATAGGCCTCAAGGTATTCAGCTGGAAACCTTCTCCCTCCGGATTTGTCGCTGAATGTTTCCCCACATTCCTCCTCCCCCCTCACCCCCCCCCTCACCCCCACCACCCCCTGGCTAAATGAAGAGGAGACATTTCATTTGTTTGCCTCTTGGACGATAATAGTTTTATTTTCTATGAATACAAAGAGCTTTGTTGCCATAAATCAAATTATGCATTCAAAGAGTGAACATTCGCATTGGGCTGTGCAATCCTTTGTGAATGATTGATATTCATCATTGTTTTTAAAGTTGATCGTCTGGAAGGATAGGTTATTACGGAGATTTATCTCCCGCCTTTCTTAACATTACCTTACGCAAACACTCTCTGCATCTCGAGCTATTCAAATGGGCACAGAATGATGCTCAGGTGAGGCGGAGCAGGCACAGCTGGCTCATTCAGCGGGATTGGAAAGCACCAGGCGGCTCACGGCTCCTCTTCATTATCTAAAAAAAATGCATTGTCATATTTTAAGTTTATGTCACACGGCTTTAAAAACCACGTGCAATAAAAAAAAAACTGCTCAAATGGAGAAATTGCCGCCTTAATTGACGACGCCAACAGCTCGGTATGTTGTATATATACTTCACATATTGCCAACCAGCTCCCAATTACTTTTGCAACATATGTTATCGCTTGGAAAATGGCAAAGTGACGGCAGCGTGATGGCAGCGTGTCGTGAACGGGCTGCGATATGAAAAATCACCAGTCTGGTCGATTGGAGCTCAGCGGTTAAAGGCTCACAGTCGGTGACGCCGTCTGCAACACTGCACACGTGCAAACCACAACCACACACCTGTGGTTAAACACTAGCTTAGAACCGATAGTGAGCTGTTAGCCGCTCGGCTAAATAACCGAGCTAACAGCTAACAGCTTACCTTCCGCTGAGTTTAAGCTCCATTCAGGAATCAAATGAGCGTTGCTCGTAGGTAAATATTATCGGGATGTGTTCAAATGTAATCTAGTAAAAATGTAGTTTTTGCCGAGAAATGTGAATAAATCCAGAAGTGTGAAAGAGATGTGATGAATTATAACCTGTTTAACTTCCTAACATGAGCTCTAAGCAGCTAATAACACATTATTAAAACTACTAATGCCAAGAATTTTTTAATAAAAGCAAACAATTCAATAAAGATAAAAATCATTTATGTCCTAGTCATTTGAATTGTGTGTTTTTAATGTAAATAACCACTATAAATTACAATAATAGCGTAAAATGATAACGTGTCGATACACACGTTCTCCGTCTGGAGCAGAGGGTTACGTCGTGGCTGTTTCCGTCTGGATCTCTGGGATTCTGCTGCACCGGGTTTCACTTCACTCCTTTCTTTTCTTAAATATGTCTCTTGTGAGTTGCCCCAAATTTATGGTCGTGCAATAGTAAATTGCTAAAGTGCCCCATAAATCCTTATATAGCACAAATCCTGCACGGTAACGGGTCAAGATGAACGGCACACGACGGCTTGCATTTACCACAGTAATCAGTCTGTTGTGTGTTTTACCAAAGCAAAGAACAAGGGAATAGTTTTAACCCTCTCACTGCTGCTGTTGGTCATTTCAACACCGGAGGCTCATTTGGTATAATAATGTGAATATACAAGATCTCTTCATTCCTCAATTGATTTGACTTATATTGATACCACAGATGTATTTCTTCTTTAAAACCTATTGATTGCTGCCTTGCTGCTGGGCATCGACCCCGATCCCTCCACACTGCACGCGTTCATGCTAAAGGGCCGGGGGGCGGATTTATAGGGCGGCTACAAAACAAAAGACATGTTTAACAAAGACAGACATGATATTCAGAGTACAACACTCCTCCCGGTCCAGTAAACATCCCCGTCGCCCGGTTCCTCCCTCCATCAACGACACAGCCTCGTGTCCATTAACGGAGAAAGTGAGTGGCGTTTGTCAGACAAAGTCAAACCGGAGTCTGAGAAGTGTGATCACTCAACGGGAAGTCTGGACGAGAACTAAAGGGGAAAGACATGCGAGCCTCTTATCAAACAAAGCAGAGGAGAGGAGAGGAGAGGAGAGGAGAGGAGAGGAGGGGAGAGGAGAGGAGAGGAGAGGAGAGGAGAGGAGAGGAGGGGAGAGGAGAGGAGAGGAGAGGAGAGGAGAGGAGAGGAGAGGAGAGGAGAGGAGAGAAGAGGAGAGGAGAGGAAAGGAGAGGAGAAGAGGGGAGAGGAGAGGAGATGAGAGGAGAGGAGAGGAGAAGAGAGGGACAGGAGAGGAGAGGAGAGGAGAGGAGAGGAGAGGAGAGGAGAGGAGAGGAGAGGAGAGGAGAGGAGAGGAGAGGAGGCCGTCGGTGAATAGATGTAGTGTCTCAGACCATTACTGAGGAGAAAAAAAAAATTCACGTCGAGTGTGCATCTGAAACTAATAAGCCATCAGCCAGATTTAATGCATGCGATGGCGTGTGGCTCTTAAGATAAAGCCCGCGACCGTTATCTCGGTGGAGAGCCGAGGGTTGGCATGGAGCGCCTGCTGTATACTCAGGACCGGGTCCAGTTTTTAATGAGGGTAAAAGGACACAGCTCTCATCTTTATTTCATGGCAGCGTGTGCATCTGTGGAGTCCTCCACTAAAAAAGAAAAGAAGAAAAAAGAAGAATGGGTGGTAAACAAAGCCTATCTGGAGGAGGCCTTGCAGCAGCGAGCAGGCCTATATCAGGCACTGTTGCATGGCAGATATAATATGAGTTGGGGGGGTTTGCTGCAGACTGAAGGTAGAATGGGCTTCATGGGAGAGGGACACTGCTGCTGCTGCATGTCCAGTGAGGTCCCTTCATTAGCCCTCCGCGTCCTCTGTTTTCTCTCCATGCCTCCCTCTCTCTCTCGGCGTCCCGCTCCCCCTCCACAGAGCCGGGGAGGGCTCTCTGAATAGCAATAACCCGGCCCACCGTCGATCCGTCTTCCCCTTCATTAAGGGGGCCGCGGCGTTATTGCCGAGCCGTAATGATCCCACAGATCTACCTCCCCATAGGCCGAGCTTCTCGCTCTTTTCAGAGATGTCATAAAAGAGAACCCATGAGTTGCGCCGGAAATGTATGTGAATTATTAATTCCTCGGTCCCCGGAGGAGAGCGGGCCTATGTGTGCAGGAGGGCCCCGCGCACACTCCTGGCTACTGCTTTATACTTCATACAGGTTGATTCAAAATTTATGTGGCCAGCTCCTTTGGCGCTGGAGAGTTATTACAAAAAACTAAAAAAAGGAAAAAGTCCAATGAAAGGCTGCGGTGGTAGTAATGCAGCTCAGATATATGGCCACTGCTTCTCATTCACGTCTCGGGATGGCGATGCAAAAGAGGTGACGCCTGATGCAGACTAATGCGGCAGAGACGCATCAGCAGAAACCGGAGGAAGGAGAGAAGGAGAGGAGGAGAGGAGGAGGAGAGGAGGAGAGGAGGAGAAGAGGAGATAGGGTCGGGAGCCCTCGTGTATACAGACCGCAGCAGGCTCATAAACTCAAAGCCTTTCTACGTTAGCCATAAAAAAAAAACAACAAGGTCGGAATATCCCTCTAAGAAGCCATTAACAGTGATGGGGAGTGAGGGGGAGGGGAGGGGGGGGTTCTTGCTTTTATTTGGTTTTACATACGGACATTTAAATGTACCGTGAGTGTCATTTTTATATATTTAACTCATAATTGTCAAATACCCCGTCACCGTAGCGGGCTACAGGCAGCGTATTATTATACATCTGGTGATAATCAAATTAAAAAACATATTTCCTACTTTGCCTCTTTCTTATGGGCTCCATTAAATACATTTCAAAAGGTATTATTATTTTTAATTGTGTAGAAAAATGAGTACAAAACAAGTGCAGACAAGTACATGAAGACAAAAACGATTAAAGACATTATACAAAGTAAGATGAAGACAAAGGGGACAAAAGGAAACTGAGGAGTTTAACATATCGCCATGAAACTTCCCCAGTTGATTTACAGACAATTAATTATTGAATGAAAAGTTTTCTGACATTTTATGTTTAAATATGAAAATGAGGCATTATCCATTGCTAACTTTTGGTGAGAGAAATCGACAGGCACAAATAAAAAGTCAAACAAACTAAAATATGTTACGGAAGCCAAAACGTCATTATTGACATTGTGCATTTCAGATGTTGAAAGCACATTCTGACGTGACGCTGACCTCCATCACAGCCTCTACCACTACGAGCACGGCCCAAAGCCGGACAGAGCCGGTTCAATGCCAATCACATTAATGTCCAGACGAATATTAACGTGCCGTGAGTCACAGAGCACACCGACTAATGCTCTCTGACCCACTCAAGCCTCTGGGAGCGATGAGCTATATTCATGGGGTTCCTGTCTGGCCGTCGCTATGCGGGACGTCTTTTCTCTCGTACCCGTTTACGGTCCGACGAGCAGCTTGAAATACGAGACTGGAAGTTGGGAGACGACGCGTGAGACCGGATCGTTTCACAAGTGGCCGGTTTACCAGCGAAAACCATGGCGATGCGATAGCCGGTGGCTTCCACGAGTGCATTCGTAACTCTTTGGCTCCCCACATGGACCGTTCAGAGCGGAAACCAGAACGCGTCCGACTCCCAAATCTTGTGTCGTTGCCAACAGATTTGTGTTTGGAATCGTCGGCGTCAAATGAAATCATTAGGATCACTGTTATGATGCAATAACCAGGCGGCAACCTCCGGTTCTGATGAGTTAAGCCACTGCTGAAGTTTCTTAAATATGCATTCTCTCTCCTGACCACCAGGGGGCTACTCCTCTGGTTGTATAGAAGTCAAAGCTTCATGTGTTAAAGCTGCATTCTCTCTCCTGACCACCAGGGGGCGACTCCTCTGGTTGTATAGAAGTCAAAGCTTCATGTGTTAAAGCTGCATTCTCTCCTGACCACCAGGGGGCGACTCCTCTGGTTGTATAGAAGTCAAAGCTTCATGTGTTAAAGCTGATTCTCTCCTGACCACCAGGGGGCGACTCCTCTGGTTGTATAGAAGTCAAAGCTTCATGCGTTAAAGCTGCATTCTCTCTCCTGACCACCAGGGGGCGACTCCTCTGGTTGTATAGAAGTCTATAGAAAATGACTCTACTTCTCTCTTGATTTATTCCCTCAGTAAATATTGTAAACATGAGTTTATGTCTCAATCTCTAGTTTCAAGTCTTCTTCAATACAGCATGATGTTCGTTAAAGTAAATTATGGTCCATTTAGAGTGAAACAGACCATAAAGCAGGGGATGCTTTAGGGCGGGGCTTACTGGGATTGACAGGTTGCTGCCCTCAGAACCACGTACGGCGTCTCTACGTCACCCCTCCACAGTCCAAATATGGTCACATCTGTTAACCGGTTGCAAAAAAACAAGATGGCGACGGCCATGATGACCACGTCAACTTCTTATATACAGTCTATGGTAATAATTCACAATGAAGGTGACAATAATTATATTTGAGTGAAAACTAAGGGTGGAGTTCGCATGTTATTTTATTATTATCATTTTTTTTAGATATTATAATATTTGCCGTTTGTTCAAGGCCTAAAATAAATTGGGTGTCAAAGAACTGCAGAGCGTCCTGTGTCGTCTGTCAGGAACAAAGCAGGAAGCCGTGGGACGTCGCTCTGCTGATGAGCGGCTGCTGCTGACGTCCCGTCAGCGGTTCCTTCAGACCGTAACCCTGAGACCACGTCACCATGGGGGGGGATCACACTGTCACATGTCTCATTTTTGTAATGGTCATATGTAACAGCTTTGGAAGGTGCTGACAAATGATGAAGTGCATATTGGGTAATCAGATCAAAAAACACTCACTGGGGGATTTGAGAAGGAGATGACAAACATATTTTGTCATTTAGTTTGGAGGACTTGCTACCAGACGCCGTCCTCTCCAGAAAAAAACCAGCAGCATCTGTTGTCACTTCAAAACGCATTAAATGGAAAAGCAGGGTGACAGTTATAGCGCCGCTAATCTCCATGTTTATTTGGTGCAGCGATGATCTTTAGCTCACCATCACCAGGTTCATCTTTGATGCTTCTTTCACTCGGAAACAAAGTGAAGAGCCACTCGTGTGTCAAAGTCTCCCGTTTACAGCCTTCCTGAAAGCGACTGAATCCGGGTTCAAAAGCAGGAAAGAGCGACCCAACGACCCAAAAAGTGGGAGAATCCGTTCAGACACAACAACAACAACAACAGCTGCTGAAACAACAATCCATTGGAAATGCTGGAGAGGGAAGCAGGAGGAGTTTCCATTTCTGTTGTTTCGCCGCCATCCGTGACTCCGGCAGTGGCATTTCAATAATTGGAGGCCATCGGTGAGCTACGCCGTGTCGTCTTTGAAATTTTGTAGTTTTTATTTTCTTTGGACACGCCCAAGTAGGCGGGGACGGAGAAGATAAATAAAAAATACTGGGACAATCTCTAATCCTGCTTTTAAAGTCTAAGCTCGAAATGGAACGCTCATTTCAATGAATTATTATTAAATAAATTGAAATTGAAATCCTGACACCCGCAGTTAACATGGTGAGATAAGGAAAAAAATAAAATAAAATATGAATGGTCTTGGCAGGATGTGACATCACCTAATTTCTCATAGTTTGAGGATTTTGTTGCTGCTCCAAAAAGTCAGCGGAGGAACTGCTGCCGAGTGATGGACACCCAAACAGCAAAATCCCTGTTGCTGTAAATATAACCGACAGTATTACATTATTTATACGCCTGGTTGGATTTACTCACAACAATAATGAGCCGTGAGGTTATGCACCGTCAACCGTGTGGGAGACTCCGGACTGTAACAGTCGACGGAGTCCGTAACCTTTGGGTTTCAGAGTTGCCGGTCTGGATGTGATCACAGCGACCGAGCAGTGAGGAATCGGGGCGAATAACTGTGGGAGGCTCGCTCGGCCACACGCACGCCTGCACGCGCCCATTATTCATAAGCATTGGCAAACCAATCAATTATCCAACAGGGAGAGGTGAAACAAAAATCCATGAACTCTGGAGTCAATGCAGTCAGTGAACTCTGACCTTCTCAACAATCTCAAACCACCTACACTCCACTAATCAGACAGCTGTATCTACATGGACACATACAGGGGAGCCGCACGGCGACATACATGGAAACCGGAGGAGAGCCCCCCGAAGTCCCACCGAGGTGAGAGAGGCCGGGCGAGCGAGGCAGGAAGGGAGGGCCGGGTGTGAACGAGAGTGATAAAGAGTTACTCATGCCGCGTTCACCTCCGCCAGATAGATCTGTCAGACCGTAGCTTCTCAAGGCTCCTGAGGGGAAACTCAATAAAAAAAGAAATAAAAAAAAAAAAGGCAAACCGGGCATCTCCCAGATTCTCAGGCCAAAGTAATTAGGGGGCGAGCGTGACGTTATCGATGGACCATAAACTAACACCGCCGCTGCCTCTCTGTGTCGGTTACTGCTGTCAGAGCAGTCAGGGCGATACTGTCACTTCCTGTCAATACTTCCCCCCGTATCAGGGAGGGGAAATGGAGCTAAAAAAAAAGAAAAAAAGATGGAGGTGGAAATATGTGCGTGATTTCACATTTTGTAAAGCGAGCTGCACCAAACGAGATCAGAGGCTCCAGACACACAGACGTCCTTCTTGACTTCCCAACGCTTTTTTCCAGCAGCTGAACCAAAACACTTGTTGGTGCCAAGGCCAAACACTCGACTTCATGCATTAAACATGGCGAAGCACATGACCTTTGTTTGAATGTATTAATCATGTTCAGGCTTTTGTCGTTTGGGCTCATTGTGGTTAAATACTAAACACTGCCAGATGAACATCGTGTTTGGAGAGAAGGGAGAGTTTAAAACGTCACGGAGCTATTCAGAAAGGAAAGGAATCTGCAGTGACGTTGGAAGAGTTAATACACTGGATCCAAACGTTTACTTAAAAGGGCCAGTGTGCAGGATTTAGTGACGAAGAGGACCTGCTCCCTATCCGGGTATGAAGGACTCACCGTAAACTAACGAAAACACGATGCATGATAATAAATCAAACATTATTGATGCTGTTTTCTATGTCGGCTAACAGGTTGCCCTGAAGTGTTACACACTGGCCCTTTAAGACACCACTCTACTTTTATTGAATGGTGGAGAAATTAGAATGGAGATGCTTTCATTCTGTCTTTGTCTCAACACATATGAACATCTGCTGGAGAACATCTGAAAGAAGAAGAAGACAAGAAGCTTTCCTGGAGGCTGGTGATGTCGCGACGCCCAACGAGGACAATTTGTGTTTGCTTGCACTCTTTTTGTGTTGTTGACCTCAACACAAAGGGAAAGAGAAAGCGGGTGAGGCCGAGGGAGCCACAATGTTCTGGTTATTACAGAAGGATCAGCTGCCTCCACGGAGGAGAGGCGTGGAGACATCATCCCAAACAACTGAAGCACAATGCAACAACTATGAATATGTTATTAGAACAGTACCTCTGGGAATGTCGAGTTCAAGATCAAATTAACGCTGAACTGCCACACGGCAACAATTATCACTATTGCTCTCCGTCTTTTCAACAACCTTTCGCTTCTTGTTCCTCAACTAATTAACTGCACCTCGCCATTTTTTCCCCTTCCACTTCACCACTACACGTCACCAACTTTCTTTTATTGCAAACTGCACTAATTTGCCCTTCCTTTTTGGAGATAGAATGTCTCTGGACTACTGCTGCGCTGTGGCGCCTTCACAATAAAAGCCTTTGCGGTGGTACATTGCGACTTCTAATCGTATCGAGCGAATAAGACTTAACTGTTCCTTATTTTCTCGTGAAGTTCCCTAAAATATTCTTAAAGGGGCTCCTCGGTGGGTCAGCAGGGATGCTGCCTTTATAACTGGGTCGGTGTCCACTCAGCATCCTCTTCTTTATCTTGGTCGGACCGCTTGATCGATGAGTGGTGAATAAACTCATCTCTCTGCAGTGCTGGCCCCTATTGCTTTTAGTCCACGGACACAATCGGGGTGTGGTGGGTGGGAGGGGGGGGGGCAAATCAATCCACCGGTTTGGCCTACGGGCTGTGCTGCAGCAGCATATTGTCCTGAGGTCACGAAGAGGGCAACGGGCCACCTGTGACGAACGTTTACGGCCTCGTGTTTTCACGGTTGTTCACCTTTTGAAAAGCCAAAATCCACGGAGCGGAGAAGAGCCCCGAGAAAGTTCTGAAATTATAAATAACGAGGCTGACAAAGAGGCATGTGTGAGAAATCACAGAGGAACACCATTGTGCTCGTGACAGTGTGTGTGGTTTTCACAACTCTAATGTCAGCGATGCTCGTCCTGCATGAGGGTTGATGAACGTCTCACTGAAAGGAGTTCAGATGTATTCAGTCTAACCGAATGTGGTACTCAGACTCCCCGACACACGGAGGGGTTTCATGATGGAGACACCTGCAGGACTACAGCTGCACCTCGCCGCCTTTTTGTTGACCAATCAAACGGAGCTATATCTGCAGCTTGCTGCGTCTTTTTCTTGTATCGTTGCCAGGCAACTACCAAAATAAGTGCCAACGTTGGCTTCACACAAACCAGGAACTGTCAAAAAAAAAAAGATAAAAAGTACATTGAAGATGATTAAAAAACGTCTTCGACGAAATCCCGAACAATTGAACTCCTGCTGTTTTGTGCTGTGATCTGTGGATCTGTGGCAGGTGACGTGGTACAGCTGCAGCTCTCCGGCACGACAATGAGAACAAACACCAACCACGTTCTCCGCCCAGAGAACACGAGGCGTTCAGGGCACATCTGTAAAAACAACAATTAGAAGAAGCCGCCTCAGGGCTGATCAGAGCCTCGAGAGCGCCGTAGCCTCGGAACCAAAACACTTTGTTCACAATCCACCGTAAAGCGTAGTCACGGCGACGAGCGAGTGAGTCATTCAACATCCACAATGCTGATGTTTGTCTACTTTGTAGGTTGTATTTCATCACTGCCTGATACTACAGACAACAAGCAGCAACTTTTTGGACGATGCATTGTGTACTTTTTAAATCACTGAGCATAAAATTTTTTTTAAAAAGAATACCGTCCCAAACCCAAAGTCTACATATTGGATCCCATAACAATAATAAGCACAGCAGCTCTAAACCTCAGTCCAGCTGATCAACATATTGATCGCATATTTGTTAGATTGTCCAAGCAGCCAATAATACGGTTTTATTGTATTTATCATAGCAATCTCTTCAACGTGGCCTGCAGTCGTTCTAAAACCAGTTACAGAAACAAACCCTGTGTTGTTGTTGTTGTTGTTGTTGTTGTTGGGTTGAGTCTCTTCTGCCGTGGACTGTTGTTATTGCTTCTCTGGCTATCGGCGTGTTTTCTGTTGATATGATGAAATGTTTGTGTTGCCCCGATTTGAAATACTTATCCTCACAAAGTTTGCACACATTAAAATGAAAGTGTTTCCTCCCAGAGGGGAGAAGAGGCCACATAGGAGCCGAGAGAAGGTCATGTGATCTCCGGCCGAGCTGCTGTTTGGTGCCCTCGTATTTCAGACAGCACCCTGGTATGTAAACTCTTCCGCTGTCACCACCTTTGTCAAAGCTGATAAATTCTTAACTACACGGACTACATGGGAGAAGCCGTAACCTAGTAACAAGAAAAAAAGAAAAAAAAACATTGCTGCCATTAAATATTTCATTGGGGCTGAAACCGTGAGGTTATCTGAATAGAATGCAGCCCCTCTGGCCATTAACAAAAGGAGAATTCTCTGTGGCCATCCTTCCATTAAAATGAAACATGGATAACATGGCAATGAATCCAGACATTTTAATGCTTTACAAAGCTTCGTCTTGACTCATGAAGATCCCCGAGACCTCGAGACCGGAACAGCTAACGTGACTATTATTCCCCATTTTTAAATGTTTCATCTTCTAGTTTGCGCCAGGCGAGCGGAGATAATGGATCATCGCGGCACTGAATTGTTATTAATTCATAATTCCGTTGTTTTCGCGAGTTCATGAGCAGAGAGAGGAACCGGAGTGCGCTCGGTCCCACTTCCACTGAATTCAGCCGGAGATCGTCCCAAACCGCCGGCTCTGCCTCCTGAAGCGGGACGGAGAGCGCTCCGTGAGACGACTGTTCTCAGGACATTTGACGAGAGACGTATATTTCCGTAGCTGTCTTTTTTTGGGCTTATGTTGGTTGACCTTTCTTGCCGGCGCCATGGTAACGAGGCTCACCGCACTCCATCGACAAAAGCGTCCAAAACGGGGTTGGTGCACACGTCTTGGCGAGATTAAATAGTTTGTGGCGTGCTCAGTGAGACACAATGCTGAAGATAAGGGCTTTTCATTACGGAGGGAGCCTCAGACGATGCCTAATTGTGATTTGAAGTGCAGCAGGAGGAGGCCGGAATTAACTTCGCTGCCTGTAATGACTTTGTTTTTCCTTTTTTTTTGCCAAAATAAGCCAAAAAAACACAGCCGGCGTCAGACTTAACCTTGGCTGCTACCTCCGCTCTCTGCCTCACCTGGGAATTAAACACCATCTAATGAGGAATACTGATTAATGAGAAACGTGACACACCATGTCTGAGCCCCCCCCACACCTACACCACCGTAGGACACCCAGGAGGAAGAGAGGTCTGTAAGAGGGTACGTACGCCTGTTTTAAAACCCAAACCCTCCGTCTGGCCAAACAGCAGCGGGAACTAAAGGAACATTCATAATCTAAATGAACGGTGACGATGAGTCAAACGGACCGATTACAGATTGTGTTTTTAAAAAGCAGAAGGATCCCGTGTTTCTTCATGGTCACCTTTGGCGTGTGATATTTGAATGAGGAGACAACCGGAGGCGGAAAGAGACACTGAAAATGCCACCTGCCTCTTAAAGTACACACCGTCTGCCGGGTGTTTAGTGATTGTTATTTCTAGTAGTAGTTAGATTTACTTTATCTTGTTTCCCTCAATCTCTTTATTTCAAGTCTTTAGCTGCGTTTCCACCAAGACGTTCCCAATAACGTTAGTCTGGTGACTTCTGTTCGAGGAACTGAAGGTTCCTTTAGCCCGTTGTTCGTTTCCATAGCGATCTAAAGAAGGGCCAAGGTTAGGTAAAGCAACGTGACACGGGAGATGTACTCATGGGTTCGGAGTTAATGTGACGACATCTCCTGCTGCACGTTGGACTTATTAAATGAAATGCAGATGTGAAGCTAACAGCGTCCGTCTCCACAGGAAGTCATCTGTCGAGTGTTTGATGGTTATTTATTCGTGCTTTTAGAACAAACATTATCATTCTCAGCACCGCCGCTCGCCCTCTCGGCTCGCTCGCTCGCTCTCTGTCTCTTTCAATTTACTTCTGAAGTTATCAGACAAAGGGTACTTCCTTGTTTTATCAATCAGGCGGTAGACGGGTTGGAGCAGCAGCGCTGGGTGTGTTTGACCAATCAGTGGTTGTCATCCCTACAAACCCCACCCAGAAAGCTCCTGTACTTTCAGAAAGTACCCGACCAGGACCATTCAGGGGGTAAGAGGCCCCCGGACATTAATTTAGACCCCTGGTCCCTGCGGTCAAAATGCAATGGCTCAAAAAAGCGATAAAAAAGAAACTTTTGTCAACAAGTCGGCAACCCACACAACATTTTACGTCAATAAGCAATGCAACAAAATGTCCACCCCGACTATTGATCCCAGCGGCATCTCTGCTTGCTCACTGCTGAAGTCGCTGTCACAGCCTGGAGGTTTGTGTTCGCTCCATCAGCATCTCTCAGTTAATCAAACGGCACCCTGAGCGGCACAGGCCCGTAATCTAAATCCAGACCCGGGACCCCTGAGAAGGTTCCTGCAGTGGAAAAGAGGCCCCCACCTCACCTAAAACAACACGATAGTGACAGTCAAGACTTTGAGGTATAAACCTACACGATCACATGAGCTGGAAGGATCTTTTCCTCTTGTTCAGTTTAAACATCTACCACCTGAAGTAAAGATTAGATTAGAAGTAATGACTTGTGTCCCGTGATAAACCAGAAGGACACCTTGATTTATTTGTTCCACATTTGAGGCATCTTTAGGTATTTTAACCCCAAACTAAAGTTGTTTCTTGTATTTTAAAAAGGCCGTGTGCGTGTAACGAGCGTAAACTGAAAAATGAGGCGTAACCTTTCGTAAGGCGTCGTACAAACGTCATATACGTTGCACACTGGGGCAATAATCCAGATTATAAAACCACAGTTAAATCAAATATCTGTATTACTGGGATGTCACGGCCTTCGGTGGCGTTCATTAAGCAACGCGCTGGCGCACTCGGACAGTTTTACGGGAACGTTTGTCTCAGGGATTCTCATATCAGCTCGGGGTCCTTTTTATGGCCTCTGAGAACTAATTAGTTTCACAGCTGGCACCTGCTCGGCCCTCCGGTGACGCCAGAACGCCGCTCGGATCGAGATGCAGCGTCGACGCCGGATGCCGTTGCCGCTCGTCAGCTGTTTGACTTGGCTGAGTCTTGTGCTGACTGCTGCAGTCTGTTGATTGGCTGTTCTCTTTAACTCGAGGATCTCAGACGTGAGAACCGCGGAGGGGCCCCCAGACAGACCCGGTTTTCACTCCCGGTCGAGGACTCCGTTAGAAGAGTTCGCTGATTAGCGGCTCCCTTCAGAGGAGGGAGGTAATCACAGGAAAAACACTTGATTTTGTGTTCGTTGACACGACTCCGGTAACTATTGCAGCCCACGAACCAGATGGTGATGAACGGCACGGTGAAGCCTTTACTTAAGAGGCTACATAGAGGGGCTGCAGGTAGGGTGTGTTTTTGTAGGCTAACAGGAAATTAGCATCACACTCAACAAACAGCCGATGGGGATTCTGCCATTAGATTTTAGATTATTACATAAAATAATCTCATTGTCAAACAAACGTTTATGATTCTAACACGTTTTGTTCATCAAGATAATCTTCACAAATGAACTTTGATGATGTTTGAAGTGTAAAGTAAGAAGCTAACGTTGGGCTATAAAGGAACTCCACCACGGACACATGACTCCTCCACTAAGCTGAAGGAGGACTAGTGTCCTAGTGAAGGCGCTTAGTCGTCTCCTTTAGACTCTTTTTTAAGACACGTAAAAGCTCCTAAATTCACCAGAGGGGCGTTTACTGACCTGTTTTATGTCGTAGAACTAAACGCTGAACTCTCTCCAGCTCGTGTTGAACACAGACTTTATATTAATTAAGGCGTCTGACCTATAAACACATTCATAAAACACATTGACTTTGAGACGAGGGGACAGGAAGTTCAATAATGCTGACTCATCTCCAGGTTTTAGGACTCACTCCCGCAGCTCTCCATAAAGAAAATAACTAAAGAATGACCTCAGTCTCATCAGGATCAAGTGATCTTCAAAATAATTAAATATGAGGAAAGCGCCTAATTACGATACTACAGTACAAGTCCAATTTAACCACAGGAGTGAACCTTCCTGTTCTCTCATAGTTCAGCTAGTCGGAGCAGAAGAAAGCAGCTGCTGCAAAATGCAAAATATGAACACTTGTTTGTGTGTTTTATGATTGTTTTTAGTCTGCTTTAGTACACAAATATACTCTTACTGTACAGTGCATCAAGTGTGTGGATGTGAATAATAATAAACTGTTATGAGATTTGTCTTTTCCTCCTTAAATACTCAGTTAAGTTGGGATTTGTTTCCTTTCAGTGGTTTCAAATGAAACTCCCCATGAATATGAGAGCAGAACAGGAGATCTTAAGCAGAAATGCTCTAATAAGTAGGAATATATGCAGATACAATTATATACATGAGGGTTTAATGAAATGCGTCGCGATTTGAGACGTACATTTATGTCCCTGAGGAATCTCCCTCCTCCTCTTCATCCTCTTATCTCCAGTCAAACAATACAAGAAGCCGTCAGACAGACGCAGTCAATAAAACCACATGAAACTCTGCACACATCCCTAAACAGATCACACACATGAACCCTCCAACGAACACACACACACACACACACACCACGATATAACATGATGCAGCAATAACGCCTGCAGATCATTGCTTTGGCAATCCGATCGATTAGTATCCGACATGGCCGCACCCGAATGGGCCAAAACATATTTCTTTGTTGCATTTAATGACTCATCATCCACCATTTACATCTTTATTGTCTGACAGAATTCCTCAGCGCTGGTGTGACATTCTGCCTTCAATGTTTCGTAGTGACGGCGTTTCTTTCATTGGCTTGGCAGGTTTAAAGTGTCAAAAACAGCCGAATAAATAGACAGAAGACAAACCGACTAAACACTGGGTCATTAAATGCAGCGATTAAGTGGCAGACCAACGAGTGGCCCATTAAAAAATAAACACTGATCGAGTAAAATACTGGCCCATTAACTACAAAACAGACTGGCCCATTAAGTGCCAAGATAGAGTGACAAATTAAGACTTGCCCAATACATAATTGAGACGCTACGACTAAAAACATGCTCATTAAATATTAAGTGGCAAAAATTTGAAAGAAAAAAAAACAACTCAAATACTGGCCAATTAAATACTGAGAAGGACAAACTATTTAAATCTGTTTTATTAAATAGCTTTAGGCTACGAATGCTTTTCAATGGATGTCTCTAGTTCCGGTCCAGGCTGGGGCCCATAATAGAGGACTGCATCGGGGTTCTCACAGGAGTGGCCGGTTTTATCTTTGGGAGTGAGCATGTGTAAAAGTACTATTTTAATTATATCCAAGTATATAACTCTGACACGATACACTGCTTTCTACACTTACGGTGTCGTCTTCCTGATTTTTAGCAGCTTTTCCATCATCAACTTTTCACAGAACTTCATCTAAATCTGTGATTTTGTGGGGTTTTAATTTTGGAGGCCTCTTGCTGCAGTACCACTCTTCGCCTGAACTGTTGCTAGTGTGCAGCCGGGGGGCGCTGTTTTACCAAAACACAAATGTCACTAAAATCAATGGAGGAGGGCGCTTCATCTTCTCTGTGTTGGTCCCAGTTTATGTTACATATTGAAGCTTATTCAGCTTTAAAGAAAGCTGAGTCAGGGCCGCTTTCCCAGACGCACCCACCAGCACATGATTTGTATTTTTTGGGCTACGATATGGTATCAATAAGTGGTGGAACGTAACCAAGTACATTTACTCAAGTACTGTGCTTTAGTACAAGTTTAATGCTACTTTCTACTCCACTACAACTACTTTTATTTGAGTATATGAACTACAATACATTGTTATACAGTAAATCAAACCATCTAACAGCATAAAAATGTCTCTAATTACAACTTTAAAATGTGTCCTACATGTTACTGCATGGATAATAATTATAATAATAATATAATAATAATATTATAATCATTTTCTTGATTATATACTAACATACTTTAACTTGAATGCAGGACTTTTATTTGAAACAGTGTTTTTTGGGGGTTTTTTCACTGTGGTATTAGTCATTTTACTGAAGTAAAACACCATAGTACTTCTTTCAATGTTAATCAATAACACTGGCTCTCACAGACATGTTGGTCCCAGTCCGGAGGCCCGGTTCCAGAAAAGCAGCCGTCCGTGTTTAACAGTGGAGAGCTCGCTCAGTCATTCTGTAGGAGACACACCGACTAAACACCGGCTCATTAAATATTCAGACCTACTGACTAAACACAAGCCCATTTAAAGGCTCGGACAGACACACTGACTAAACACTGGCCCATCAAAAAAACTCAGGCAGACAGACGAAGCCGACAGCACAGCATCTGTTCGGCATTTTCACTCTCGCTGAGGGGGAAGAAGAGGGGAGGGGGGGGGGGCACTCGCCACTTGACCCTGGGAGTGCCATCCGTATCGCTCCAGCAGCTGAAATGGCAGCATGACGCCGACCGCATGCTGCTCGCAAGGTTTTGGGTGCGGCGCCTCGATATCAGGGTTCGTCTGATTGTAAAAAGAAAATAAAAAAAAGTGCAGGGGACAAAACACAGAGTTTTCCAGCAGGATGCTGGGAATCAAAGGCATGCAATGTTATCCAAACACGGGAGGCTTTTTTATTTTTACGGTGCTGAACGGATTCCAACCGTCTCCGGCCTCCCAAACACGTCCTGAAAACAAGTGTTCACCACGACGACACACGCGGTGCTGTGGAGAACGCTTCACGCTTTTGATGAAGCTGCCGGGATTAGAATAACAAAAAGGAGGAACGTTCAGAAGAAATGAGGAGGAGAAAAATACATTTAAAAAAAGGGTTTGAAAAGAGAAGCACTGGGGTTCTGGAGAAAGGACAGATAAGAGGAGGGAGGATGAACAACAGAGAGGGGGAGGACTCGTGAGAGATGAGCTATCTAAGAAACAAACAAACATGCGAGTGAGGAGGATAAAGAGAGGATGAAGAGAGGATGAAGAGAGGATGAAGAGAGGATGAAGAGAGACTGACAGACGCTGTGGAGTTTGACGTGACATCAGCCTAGTTTAGATTTGAAAACCATTTCCAGAACAGTTCTGGTTTCAACTGGACCAGACACGGTTCCCGTTCGTGGGTATTCTCAGACACGCGCTGCACGAGGATTTAAAAACATAGACTCTGATAAGCTGGAGAAAGCTCCGGTCAAAATGCACAGTGGAGGCTGGGAAGCTGTTCACAGCATCGGGAGCACTGTGGGGCTCAAAGGGCAACACCTGATGATAACTGGTGGGAGTAGAAAGTCATTGAGGTCCAGCCTGCAGAGAGAGAGAGCTGGTTTCAGACCCCCCCCCATCGTAAACATGAGTTTATGTCTCAATCTCTAGTTTCAAGTCTTCTTCAATACAGCATGATGTTCATTTAGTAAATTATGGTCCATTTAGAGTCAAACAGACCATAAAGCAGGGTATTATTTAGGGGCGGGGCTACTGTGATTGACAGGTCTCTACCAGAGACCTACAGGGCGTCTCTACGTCACTCCTCCTCAGTCCATATATGGTCACTTCCTGTTTATTGGTTCGCTATAAAAACAACATGGCGGCGGCCGTAATCCAAGATGGCGTCGGCGAAATTGTTGATCTCGAGCGTCAGTCTACGAACCAACGGGTGACCATCACCATGACTACGCCCACTTCCTGTATACAGGTCATGGTGAAGATACAAGAAGATTTTCAGAGACGGGGTTAAAGTTACGGTTGGTAAGCATCAACTGTTCGGGTTTACGATGTGCTTATGAGTACAGGAATACTAAATAAAGATGCATCTGATCAGCAGCATTATGGGAAGAGACTGCGAGCTGGTGAACATGGACGTCAACCGTGCAGGATTTGAAATACTTTGAAAAAAATAACGCTTCGAAAATGCTTCATGAGGAAGGGAACGCACCTGAAGCACGTGCACAATGCGTCTTGGTGGTTAACACTTAATGTGAGCAGAAGTGTGTGTGTGTGTGTGTGTGCGTGTGTGTGTGTGAACGCAGCAGGATACTGTACCACAGACTGACAGTCTTTGTTTACTTGAGGCGGTTCAGGCTCTGGGGTCGGCGTTACAGACGGATGTGTTTGCCGCTCCGTCGTTCCCCGCGTGTCATTACACGGGCTTTGATTTGTCACTCCGTTATTCAGCCACGAGACGCGCCGCGGGCCTCCTCCCGAGCTCCTCCTCCCGCGCTCCTCCTCCCGCGCTCCTCCTCCCGCGCTCCGCGCGCACACACGGCGCAGCACAAAGTGAAAACGGAGATTTGACGCATTCGCAGTGAAATTAAGGCGCCGCTGGAGCAGCAGCTCACCGCACACAAGGAGTGTATTACGTTTCCACTTTTACAAACCTCAACGAGAGCGACTGGAATCTGAACTCAGGACCAAAGTCTCCGGATACAAAAGCTTAGAACATTTACGCTGACGATGAATCCCAAGAAAAAACAAAAAACAAGAATATACAAATATCATACAATACAGTTTTCAATCCAAATGTAATCAGATGAAATGGTTCATTCCAGTGAGCAGAACTATGCTTCTGCTGCAATGCTTCTTCTTTTTTTTTTTTAAACTGAATCCCATTTGACACGAACGCAGCCGAAAACAGACAGCCGACGAAATCAATAAGGAAAAGTGAGACGTTCTAAAGGTGTCGAACAGGCTGCAACTCAACTGTTAAGTCACAGCTGTTAGAGTGTGTTACTACGGTGCAAATGCCATTCACCGGTGATCCATCTCGCTCTCTTAGAGGCCTCTCTGTGTGTGTGTGTGTGTGTGTGTGTGTGTGTGTGTGTGTGTGTGTGTGTGTGTGTGTGTGTGTGTGTGATTATGTCAGGCTGTCTGGCTCTACATAATCTAACGTAGTCACCAAAACAAGGAACATAAAAAGCAGGTTGACAGATGCAGCTGAACGGGGGTTCTGGGTGAATGTTTGTTACGTCATCTCTAATAGTTACATAATCCCTGCCGCCTTCACAAAATACTCCCAAACGGTTGTGTGCAAAACAAAGAAGTCTGGCTCTCTCTTGTAATTGTTCCCCAAAAAAAAAAACAATGAGTTTGTAGAGCTGATATTCTCACTGAGTGTTTATTATTTTAGTAAAAATGGAGCTTTTTCTTCCCCACTAACTAGCGACTGCGTGTGGAGTGTTTGCTAATGCTGCAGCTCTTCCCTTCCGACTCAATGAGAGACTAATCAGAGAAGGGAGGGAAACGAAGGAGGAACTCATTAAAGGGCCGACGACGTGTTTGTTGTGCAGCTTCACGCCGATGTTTAGCCAAAGCCTTCGGAATGCGAAGCGCTCGACCCGTCTCAGAACACGGGGAGGAGACGCACGTCCTCGAGTACTGACACGGTGTGGTGGTGGTGTTGTTGTTGTTGTTGTTGTTTTTCCTTCATTCTGAGGTGTTTTTTGGGTTCGGTTCAGAGTCACGTCTCCGTCTCGCAGGCGGCACGGTTACGCGGATCATTAGGCCGGCTTGTCCCCAAGGTGGGAACAGAACTCGGCGAAAGGAAAAGAAGCTTTTAAATATGCTGGAACAACGTAGAGGAGGAGCGGTCGGAGCGGATCACGACGAGGGAGAGGAGAACGCTCCCGGCCCATGGAGCTGTTTAAAAATGGAGCCGTTTCATGCATCATAACTGTTTTTTTTTTTATTTTTGTATTGTATTGTGCTCATTCACTTGTAGATGTATGACAGCTGTGTTGGTCTGCTTGTATTGTTTGTGTTTATTGTTGTATTTAATGCTCGTACTGCCTTCTTGGCCACATTGTGATCTCATTAGGTGAGTTTTTCATATTTCACTAATAATCAGAATAAAAATGCTGCATGTCAACAACAGACTGGCCCGCATTTGAGGTCCGGTTGAGGGCTGGTGTAAACCCTTTTATAACCCTTCTAATAAGAAAATATTACCGCCTGATAATATAAAGGTATATGCATCAGGGACGTGCGGTCATCATGAAAAGTAAAAAACAAATAATGACAACATAAATATTTATATTTCTCTACTGATCTGAGCTACACTTTTAAAACTAAAAGAAGATAAGGAGGACTTTTACAACAAAGTCACGGAAGGATAGCAGACTGGACTTCATTTAGTAGTAAAGGCCAGAGGATGCACACACTGCAGTCGGCTGTAGAGACTATTTCTATTTGTGTTGCATGAGTATGAATTGTGGAAATGCGCTCTTTCTCTGAGCCGCTATGAATTGGTGGAATCAAATATGTACCTTACCTATGCGTGTGTAAATAATGCGGATATGAAATATGAAAAACAACCAGTACTCAATGTGCAAGCTGCCAATTGAATGGGGATTTAAGATGCTCTATTGGGATCATACATTTGTAAATCTGACTCTGAAAGATTCAGTGCCTCACCAGCCACGTCACTGATAGATAGATAGATAGATAGATATATATACACACACACATATATATATATATATACACATATATATATATAGAGAGAGATCTATAGATATATATATAGATCTCTATATATATATATATATATACACACATGTATATATATAGATATATAAATGTAGAGGGTAACTACCAACTCCTCAGACCTTCCATATTCTTTATTGTAGCTCGACAGCCGTGTGGCTTTGAAACCCAATCAATTATTGATGAAAGTGGATTCATTTAAAATCTGTGTGATATTGCATGTGTCTGCATCCCTGTGGCTCTGCAATACATATATTATTAGTATAATTTTCTTTTTTATGAATCTCTCCAGATTAGAATTGTGCAATATGATATGTACATCAGATGATCCTCAAATGTATTACATCTCTTCACATGCAGTATTGATACTGTGACATAAAATTACATATTTCATGCTCCAGGGTTTCATCATATCATGACCTTTATTTTGTTGCTGTACTGCGTGATGACAAACTGACATCTAGTGTTGCGGAGCGTCCGCTGGACGACGCTTTGGGCTCCAGAGAAACTCTTTCACTCACGAGAGGAATTGATAGTGAAAATAGAGAAAGATTCTGCAGGCTTAAAACAGACCAAAAATTCAAAAATGAGCCGCACCATCAATCACTCTGGAATCCGTGACGTTCCGTGACAGGAGAGAGCCGGAGTCCCGTCTACGAGTGGGACTCAAACGCCTCGCAGTGATCCCCCGGCGTGGCCCTTAAACGACCAAGAGGACACGCGATCCGCTCCACTTGCTCTCAACAAGGCGGGATGAGGGGAGGGAGGACGCGGACAAAAAGATGGAGGACAATGTTCAGGCCGGCCGGGTCCATTAACGGAGAGAGGCGCTGTGAAAAGCAACGGGCCCCGGATAATAAGTCTTCAAGTCCTCGCGCTCAGAAAGGAAGCACTGAACGAGACGCAGGAGCACTTTCACCAGTTCGGCCACGACAGCGTTTGAGAATCTGTTTTCTTCTCGTGCACTTAGTCGGCACGCTAAGCCATGTACATTTGCCCCATGAGCACATGATGTCAACTGGATGGAGAAAAAAGAAAAGAAAAGGGGGCCAGTTAGGAGGGGGAGTGATGGAATTACATTCTCTTTCTAAATCCCATTTGGTGGCATCTGGTGCCATTCTGGTGCTCAGAATAGTTTCCAAAGTCTAAGTGAAATGAATCAATAATTCATGCTCTTCTCCGTGGGCTTTTCTTTGTGCTTGTTTGGTAAAAGCTGTCGCGTAATGATCTGGCTGGAAGTGCTCATTACATCTCAGACTGTGACCCAGAAGCTGCAGGAAGGAGGAGAGAGAGAGTCCGGTCCTTCAAGCTCAATTAAAAGGGAATCAGGGAACACTTTATTATATTTACTAATTAAACTTTGGCTAATGGTTATTTTACTGTTAAACAATGAAATGACAATTAATGGTGTTTACTAATCATCAATAATGCTATAACTCGTGCTATTTTACCATTTGTTTGCGCAATATGAAATAATTAGTTTACAAATTATATATTTGTATCATAGTTGATAAGAGATGACAGTTACATTCTGATTACATTAGTTACCTGTTTATTAACAGTTTATTGTTGCACAAATAACATTTTATATACTATATTAAGTATTTGTTAATGATTCCCGAAAAGTTTGCCAATCTTTAAGAAATTGTTTGCAAAACATGTCCAAGCATTACATAATCAATTATTAACATTGTTTACTATCTAAAAAAGGTTTATAGATGCTTTACAAAGTAATTTCTTGAAGGTTTACAAATCATTTCGTAATCATTAAATAAATACTTATTATAATACATAAAATATTGTGTGCAACTAATAAAATTAATTACAGCATTACTAATAATTAGTTAACATTATTAATTATAATTTTATTGATAATTGTAAAAATGACTAATTACTTAGGATTCATTGACTTAACCAAATTACTATTTATTTATGATGGTTAATATAAAATGTTACCAAAAAGGGTATTAGCATTTGAAGACGCACTTGAACAACAATGTTTTTGAATTAGTAACGGAGATTAATAAATCTTAAATTATCTTCAGTAAACGGCACTAAAATGTGTTGTCCAAGTTAGACACCGACATAAAAATGCTCATTAATGCTCATTAATCTGTCACAGGAGATTACGCAGCGTATTTATTAATATTGCACAACAGGCTGCTTAGCCGAGTATCGCTCAGAGCATCACCCTGGTGACAGCCAGCAGCAGAGGGGCGTGTTGTTGTTTGAGTAGTTTAACTTGGGGGCGTCGACGTGTCATTTGACTAAATAACCACATGAAGACACCTGAAGCTGCAGTCTTGTCCTCGTTGAATTGGTTGTGGTTAATTGGCCCTTCGCTAAGCCCCGCCCCCCGCTGCTACTCCGTAACGCTGTCAGAGCTGCGTTACCGCGGAGCCCACACTGTCTCTAACTGCACTCCCTGAAGAAATATTACCCAATTCTTGTATAAACAAAAAAGAAGCGATTTGAGAGAGAAGCAGACAGAAGAGTCTGTGTTTAAAGGATAAATATCCAGGATGTCAAACTGAGTCAGCAGATAAAAACGGTTAAAGAGACAAAGATAGAAGCTAAAGCGTAAAAGTGAACCAGGCTCCACAGGTTTTCACATAGAAATGTAACATTTTATAAACGTGTATCTCCTTCTAACCTCTCCGGGTAACGAGTATCACTGTTACACAACGTTTAACCACGACGAGCTCCAGATCCACTGAACCAGGCTGAAGATGGAGAACATCTGGAACCTCTGATGAGAGTCTGTGGAGCAGAGGGGTAGATGTCGGACCCTGATCGGAGCTGGACGATGCTACGCTCTGATTGGCCGGTCTGCGTTGGAGGGGCGGGACTAAACAAAGGGTGAATTGCTGCCTTGCATGCCTCCGCCAACCAGTTTACATCCATGTCCAAAATATTATCACTTCATCATTTAACCCTATTGGACATTTCTGTGAAATTCTCATTTTGAGTTATGGCTAAAATAAAATGTGTTTCGTGAGGTCACAACGACCTTTGACCACCAAACTCTAATTAGTTCTTCCTTGAGTCCGAGTGCACGTTTGTGCCCATTAAGCAGAGCTTCCCTCCGAACGGACCGGAAGGGCGTAGGTTCAACCTGAAGACGTCAACACCGCGGAGGCGCAACAAAGTGTGGCGTCAGAAATAAACATGCAATTTATAGGTCTAATCTGTTGAAATTCTTTTTTCTTGCAGTAACATCCAAACCGTATATGTAAATAGAAGAGTGGATAATAATAACAATCATGAGAGGAAGCACAGAGGCCAGAGGACCTCACATCCTACACTAGTTCAACAGAACACTAAAGGCAAACATATCTGTTGCGCAACGAGGACGCTTTGCCAAAACTACATGATTTACATAAAGAGAAGAGAAAAACAAATAGAAGTTTTGTTTCCACACCTTCTCTCATATTCAGCGTTTGAGAGGTTCAAGGAGACTGTCGATACCGGTCGGGAGATGGAGAGATTTATTGGGCTTCCAGGCCCGTCTCCGGAATAGGAATGAGAGAGAAATAAAAGCGTGGAGAACAACTACCGCAATGAAATGGGGTCATAATTTAATTTGCCTCAACTGACAAGCTCTTAGTGGCTCTCTGAGCGGCGCTCCTGCCCAACATGAATGTGATTGAAATGGGGGACGAGGACGAGGCGTCACCGTCTATCCCGTCCTCAACTCGCATTTTCTCGCCTGAAGGCGAATGATAACAAAAAAAAAAAAAGGTTGATCGCGTCCTCATCAAAATCCAGACAGCTCCATTTAAGAGACGTCAACAGAAGTCCATTTGCTGCTTTCGTTTCTGTCAAGCGGGACAAATATTTACTGAGCCGGACACCTCCATGAGGGAGGGGGGGGACAGCAAGAGGGGGGGGGGGGGCAGGAGGGGTGAGGGGGAGGGGGGGGGCAGAGAAGATCAGGTCTCAACACACAGCGAGTCGGAGACGTCACCAACCGAACTCACGAGAAGATGACTGATGAGTGGAACACGGCATGCTTTTCTTCTGAATGACACACCAGCACGAAAGGGAACCCTTTGTCATCCTCCTCCACCCGGCCGTCTCCACGTCCTCCGTATCTAATGAAGGGCATAGAGAGAACCTCCACGTTCTCCGTATCTAATGAAGGGCAGAGAGAACCTCCACGTTCTCCGTATCTAATGAAGGGCAGAGAGAGAACCTCTATGTTCTCCGTATCTAATGAAGGGCAGAGAGAGAACCTCCACGTTCTCCGTATCTAATGAAGGGCAGAGAGAGAGAACCTCCACGTTCTCTGTATCTAATGAAGGGCAGAGAGAGAACCTCCACGTTCTCCGTATCTAATGAAGGGAGCGAGAGAACCTCAACATTCTCCATATCTAATGAAGGGCAGGGAGAGAGAGAACCTTGACGTTCTCTGTATCTAATGAAGGGCAAAGAGAGAGAACCTCCACGTTCTCCACATCTAATGAAGGGCAGAGAGAGAGAACCTCCACGTTCTCCGTATCTAACAAAGGGCAGAGAGAGAGAGAACCTCCACGTTTTCCGTATCTAATGAAGGGCAGAGAGAGAGAACCTCCACGTTCTCCGTATCTAACAAAGGGCAGAGAGAGAGAACCTCCACGTTCTCCGTATCTAACAAAGGGCAGAGAGAGAGAACCTCCACGTTCTCCGTATCTAACAAAGGGCAGAGAGAGAACCTATACGTTTTCCTTATCTAATAAAGGGCAGAGAGAGAGAACCTCCACGTTCTCCGTATCTAACAAAGGGCAGAGAGAGAACCTCCACGTTCTCCGTATCTAATGAAGGGCAGAGAGAGAGAACCTCGCCCGTGCGGCTCGCTGCATCTCTGTATGAGTTTATCTACGAGGTGCCAGAGAGGATGAGAACAACATCAAATCACCGGCAGGAGAGATGCAAACAAGCTGCCAGACATCGTCAGAGGAAGTGTAAAGTGCATTAGGGAGGGCTGCTGGAGCTCCACTGTAAATCCATTCAGTAAAGAAAAAGAAAAAAAGCAGAAAAAAAAGCAGACATCAGTATTGAGTTTTGTGTTCTGCTCTGTCGCTGTGAGCTCGTGTGATAAATCTAACTCTTATTTACTCATTTATGCAGCAGCTTCTGTGTGAGAGCCAGAGCTAAATACTGTGTGATCAGATATGAATCCTTATTACGTACAGTCAGAGCCAAAAATACGGGGGAAGACACAAGGCTATTACGAAGAGCAGAGTCTGGAAATGTTGAGGATTTATGGACTTTATGGAGGTCGTGCATGTTCAGAATTTTGACTCCAATTAAAAATGTGTCCGTATAATGTTAGAACCAGGCGGCAACCTCCGGTCGAGTTTATGGTGTCAATCTCTAGTTTCAAGTCTTCTTCAATACAGCATGATGTTCAATTTAGAGTCAAACAGACCATAAAGCAGGGGATGTTTTAGGGCGGGGCTACACGGTGATTGACAGGTCTATCAGAGACGTATAGGTGTCTCCACGTCTCCTCCTCCTCAGCCCAACCGTTCACTGGTTCCAAAAATCCAAGATGGCGACGGACAAATCGCCGAACTCAGAGCTTCAAAACATCGGTCCACAAACCAATGAGAGATACGTCCACTTCTTATATACAGTCTGTGGTTAGAACCCTAAAAGCAATACATGTAAATGTATGTTATTCCCTCTTATGTTTAGATAAAAGCTCCAGGTTCACACATTAACCCCCGTCATACCCAAATACCGTATTAATTCGACAGCCAAACATTGAAGACTGCATTGCCTTTGGCGCCATGCTACACAGGGTAACCTTTATTTTAGGGCTGCAACAACTAATCCATTAAATCTATTATTTAAAAAAAATTGTTGGTAATGAATTTGGTCATCCATTAGTTTGGTCTATGTTATGATGCAAAACACGCGCGGGGGGAAATGTCTCCATGGAGACAGCAAACCAGCCAATGTTGCGGCTCGTGATGAATTACAGGAAATGACGCTCTGAATTAAACGTTTGAAAAAAGCACAGAGACAAACGTATGATTATTGGTGCCAATTTAAGAACGATAATGGACAGAAAAACTCTCCATCTGTTTTCTCACCTGTTTGTGATGGATCAATGTAGTGGAATAAAACTATTATAACGCTAACGCTTGATGAAGTTAACGGTTCATTGCGTTTCTTTTTAAACTAACCAATCATGCATTTGACCGTCATAATGGAGATTTAGCTAACGCTAATTAGCTGAAATAAGGTCAAGACAATCATAAACCATGTAATTTAAGGATTCCAAATATGTAAACAAAGACCAAAGCTGTGGCTGTGACGATCTACATACATTTAAAGTCACATTTCTCTTTTATTCTCAATGCATGGCTCCATCCCCAATGTGAAGTAAAAGATAAGAACATGAGGATTAAGTCGTTTTTAGATAATAATAATAATAATAATAATAATAATAGTAATAGTAATAGTAATCAACAGTTGTCAGATGCAGCTTTATTTTTTTGTTACATGTACATGAAGAATATTTCCCCTGAAAAACCGGTTCTCCCATGGTTCCCCCATGGTAGATGATGTAGGAGAGTCATTTCCGTGCACTGATATCTGAGCTGCTCACAGTGGGGTCGGGGTCAGGGCTCTGTGCAGGTAAAAAAAACTTTCCAGTTTCCCAAAAACTATTGACACAAAGTTGGAAACACACTGTAAACAAACCTGCCATCTGTCTCTTTAGGCGCCGAGCGCTCCGCTATGTTCACCAGCTCGTCTCCACCCGCCTCTGTCTGCCGTGCGGTGCTGAGCAGGTGTTGTTCACTCAGTTTTCAGATGTTTTTCACTGAAAACATCTGCCTTCTGGGGCCGAGAACAACACTCTGTATGGTGAGCGTGAACCAAAACAGGAAACCAAAAACACTCAGCTGAAAAGTGTAGAGCTGACCCCTTTCTAGTGCTGTTCTGGTACCGATAGCAGTATCAGAAAGGTCTCCAATACAGCCCAAAACGTTGGATCGGGTACACAGATCTATGCAAACATGACGTTATCATGATGCGTTCAAACATAATCTTGTAAAATGTAGAAATATAGTTGATTGAAAGGTATATTTTCACAGAAATGAGAAATATTTCTACACTATCAGATTGGTACTGGGTGTCGGCCGATACGCAAGTTCAGGTATCGCAATCGGAATCAGGAAGGATACATTGCATCGCAACAGCTCTTCCCCTTTCACTCACATGTTGTCATGTGATCCATTGTTAACGTCATATATTCACTTTTAAAAGACTTTTTTGAGAGTGAAACTTTTCCCTAATTGGAACTAAGGGGCCAAACCCAAACCAGGACAAAGAGTCCCAGAGCACCAGTACAAACGTATTTGTGGACTTTCTCAAGAGTGATGTTTCATATCTTACAACAGAATTGTTAAATCGTTAAATTGTTAAAAAGGACTCTTCCATCCTCACACGAAGCCAGAACTCAAGATGTCTACACTTTCAATAACAAGTGCCCTACGATCGGCCTCCACACCGAATCTCCAATCTCCCATGAATGAAAGAATCTCCGGATGGTATTGTACTTCAGTTCCCGCCTCGCAGCTGGAAAGTTCAGCTCAAAGACGGCCTGTTTGAAATCAGCACTGCGGCGCCTTTTTTCTATCCCGTCACCCAGCCGAAGCCAAGAAGAAGAAAGAACAGCTAATGCTTTATAAAGATATTCATGTGGAAGAACAAACCCAAAGAGAGACTTCTCAATCCCTAATCCTTTCCTCAACCCAATGCAGCACGCCTCCCGGATGCTTCCTACCTGCAAGCCTCTTCAGTAAGGGTGAGCAAATAATTCACACGACTCCTCTTAAACGCAGCGCTGCTCAGATAAGATTAGCCGACATGGCTGCGGACGAGAGATAAGTGGAGACTAATTCCTCTTGCGTTGGGGACTGAGTTCCTGCAGAGTCCCGGTGGGCCGTCCTGCAGCTGAAGCTTCCTCAGAATGCTGCGTGGAGCTCCTCTACAACCGGTCGAGGCCGGAGGACGACGTCAGGGCTCGGCAGGAAGGGGTTGCCAGGTCGCCACTGGCAAACATTTGGAGAATTTGGCAACCGAATCGGTTGGTAATCGGTTGCCATCAATGGCAACCACTTTTTCAGAAATAAAAAAATAATATGGACAGCAAACAGCAAAACGTGAACCCCAAATATATACATTTTAACATTAGCTATATCTAAATATTACTGTAACCGTCAATATTGCATGCAATGTAAGTATTTGTTATTTCTTCATTTTATTTTGTCATATCTTATTTTTTCATTGATGTCTCTGTGGTTGCACCATTTGCTGATGTAACTCCGCTGTGGGACCAATAAAGGATTATCTTATCTTATCTTATCTTATCTGTTCCACGTTGTTTGACTGTGGGGAGAAAAGTTAATCGAACATGTCGACGTTCTAAAGGAAACTCACAAAATGGGAAGGACATTTTCAAAATTTCTGATTTTTTAGCTGGAATGAAAATGACACTTCAGAGCATGTACAACGTACATATGATATATATATATTTATATATGCATGCCACATTGTCATTATTAAACTGACGAATGACCTTGTTTTAAGTTTGGGCGACCACAAGCTGAGTTTGACTCTGCTGAGGGTTCTTCCTGACGTTACCAGGGAAATCTTTGCGCGATCAAACCGACGTGCTTTCGGTCTCGGTCCTGAGGCGGTAACGGCGGATGCGTCTTCGTTACGCTAAAACACACTTCCTTTGTGGAAGCGCGTCGATAAGAAGCTCTCACCGCAGCAGACGACGTGGCCGCCTTCGTCTTCAAGCCGGCGGAGACGCTTCACAACGGAGCGGGTAGGGGACACCCGCTGTGTGACGAGCAGCCGGGGGCCGCGAGGGGAGGCCTCTCATCCGATTGGAAGCAAAAGCAAACCGTATCCATCAGCGGAGCTGCAGCACTACATCCCCCCTCCTCCCCCATAAAAATAGAAAGAAAAGGAAAAAAAAAGACAAACGAGAGGGGAGATATCTGTTTTCATATCAAACACTTAACAGACTGAAAAAGCAGCAGGATTGAAAAGCTTTCCGACCAAAACGATGACAAGTGCAGCGACCCTCCTCTTTTATTACCCGGGGCGCGCACTCAAACTCGCATCCTTTGCCAAGAGATAAGACAACCCCCCACCCACCTCCTCCCACCCCCTCCCACACACACACACACACACACACACACACACACACACAAACACACACACACACACACACACTCTAAGTAAACAGAGTTCTGCCGCTATGTCGTCCAGCATTCACCGCAGAAAACTATTTACTTTGTAAGACGGCACACTCAATTACGGCGGAGGGCCAGATAAAGAGACGATGCTCGCTCTCAAACCAGATATCGACGAACATTCGGTTCTCGCCGTCGATGGCGTGCAACAAAGGGCTTCAGAGAATCCGCCGCCGCCGTCGTTCTGCCGCCGTGTTGTTTCGCCCCGACAGCCGCGCACGCACGCGTCGCCGTCTACCTTCAGTCTTTGAGGGAGAAACGTTTTCAAGCCGGCGTCGAGGCTCGGAGCGGCGGGCGAGAGAAACACGTGCGGCGCACTCGCTCACGTTGCGGCTGCACGCGGCTCCGTCTTCTAATACCCGCCGGTGTGGAAGCACTGTAATTTGTCACGGCATGAGGAGTCCTTGTAAAACTTTTCCCTGACACGGGAAATGGGAATACGAAACAGAGAACGTTCATAAATATGCAATGGTTGTTCTTGGTGCTGACAGTGTTTGCCCATACAGATGTGCTGCGATTTCATATTTGATGCGGCAGCATGAAGCGTGACACCAATGACACCTTTGAGGATCCACGGAAAAAGAAGAATCGTGTCCCGGCTGGAGATGATTACGGGATTCTTCAGGTGATCAGTGAACGTCCCACTTGAGCTTTCATCACATTCATTATATTTCTAAGAGGATGAAACTAAATGATGGCTTCGATACCAAACCCGGCCCAAACATCTGGATCCCGGTACTGAAACGATACGTCGGCAAAGACCTAAAACATCAGGAAGAGTGGTGGAATAACAGATGATAGAACATAATATATTCATGAGAAAAATAACATGATATACAGTAATCTGATGTCCTCATACATGAGATTCCTTTGATTATCAACTTCATCAAAAGGCGTTCAGGCAAAGAGTTCTACTTCGGCACGGGAGACGGCGAGCGGCTTCCAAAACCAAAAGCCACAAAATGGTGATGGATTCAGATGAAGGTCTGCGAGGAGTCGACGAGGAAGAAGCTGGTGCGATGAGGAAGTGGAAGAGGTTTCCAGGTGTTTGTGAGGAGAACGTCGATGCGTTTCCTTTTTTACCTCAACACCAGATCATTAGCCGAATAACAGGAGACGCACGGACCGACTCAGGAAAGACGGTGAACTTCATTTGAGCCGTACATTAGGTTGGTAGTTACGGCCGCGCTGTGATCATCCCCTTGTTTTTGTTTTTTTATGGAGTTCTGTTTCTATACATTTCCTGTCGATCGCTATGAAGGCGCCACGATTGACGATGAACGTCTGATTGGTGAAGAGTCATCGATGCGATGCCTCTTCTCTTCCCCACTAACACCTAAAGGAGAAGGCAGCTGGCCGGAGGGAGATCAACTACTCGCTGTATGTCTTTGTTATTTCCAGTCAATCTGACAACGTGAAGCGTGCGTCTTTTGTTTTAAAAAGCACAAACAAGTGCTACTCACCCATCTTTGAAGCGGGTACGTCATGCAGACGAGTTCTCTGCCGTCATCACGTGATTCATCTCGACCCGACGTTATATTTAAATTCCACCGATGACACTTTGTTTGACTCCTGTTACACGGTGCATTCAGAGCACGCCAGGCAGATTATGGATCGAAATTTAGAATATTCTTTAAAGCTCTCGTGCAACACCAACACACACACACACACACACACACACACACACACACACACACACACACACACACACACACACACACTCTCTAAGTCCAACAGCACACTTCCTTTGAGCAACCGATGGAAAAGGATCAGGGGTCAAGGGTCAAAGCTGCAGTTTTCCCGCGGCTTAAGCGTGAGCTCATGAGGAGCCCGGAGAGGAGGTGAGATGAGCAAGTGCAGAGGAAATGACTTGAGGTTACTCTCCTTCTCCAGGAAAAGGATTTTCTCCCCCCGCCGCTGAAGATTGGAAGTGAATTCCGATGTTTCTGCTGGAGTGAGAAGTTCATTTCATGATTGATGAGCCGGAGAGGAGAAGATTTCGACAGTCGGTGGATTGATGGTCGGAGCACCATTGGCAGAACAGAGAACATTGCCCAGAATGCAGGAAGTGGACCGGAGCCCGGAGCGACGAGAGCTGCGGACGCCTTTCTGAAGTCGGCTGAGCCGGCAATGAGTTTTTTAGAATTTGATATAATTTGAGAAAGACAGCAGAGGAAGCGGTGTGGTGGTGGGAGAGCTGGGAAGAGCCGAGGATGAGGAGGGCAGCCGCATTAAAAGGAGGTGGGAGGGAGGGAGGGAGGGGGGGACTACAGCAGGCAACAACAAGGAGATGATTAGACAGATGTTTTTAACACGGAACTGCGAAACAGAAGGAATAAGCCTGGAATCCTCCCGACCTCCTTCTTCTTTACACGAGACCTTTCATTGGAGGTCGCGGGCTTCGCTACCGACTTAGAGACGCTCAGAAGCGCTGAATCAATACGATCCCTCCAAGTGGAATTGTTGGACGTAATTAACCCCGCGTGCGAGAATGAAACAAAGCTTCTGTCTCGGGTTGAAATCCGTCAAACTTTCTGTTTACACCAACGTAGAAATGTACTTAAAACTCAAGAACTTGAAATAGCTTTTAAAGAGGTTTTTTTATTTTTTTCTTCTCCCAGAAGCAGCGTTTTCATTCTCTTTCATGTGGAACAAACCCTCCTCTGGGGTGGAAAATTGAAATTTTAACAGTTGCAAATCACCGTCTCCTCCATCCTCTTCCTCTGCTCGCCTGCTGCGAGACAGTGCGTTGACAAAGGCAGGAAGCCGGGCGCGAGCACCGCGGCCAGACCAGCAGCTCGTCTAATGAAGAGGCGAAGCGGAGCTTTACCGCTCGGTGAAATACATAACATTAATACAAATGCAGATATCAATACCGAGCCGCCACCGAAGGCCCGCGGGGTCTTTATTCCGAGACAACTTATTTAACTTGACAAATATGAGAGTGCTGAAATCGACTCCGGTCCTCGTACAGAAAAAAAAAAAAAAAAAAAAAGAAAACAAGCCTGGTGGGATTGACACCCGGCCAGGAGATGGCTAATAACTCATGGCCTCTTATTCCACGGGAGGTGCGCGTGTGTGTGTGTGTGTGTGTGTGTGTGTGTGTGTGTGTGTGTGTGTGTGTGTGTGTGTGTGTGTGTGTGTGTGACATGTGGACAAGCAGCAACAGTATGCAATATATTACTGTCCGTACAGATGGGACGGCTCCGCAGTGGAGCTTAGAGGACAGATGGTTTGAGCCGTGGCATCGGGCGAGCGGGGGCCACGGACGGGGGTCGAGCAGGGGCCACGGACGGGGGGCGAGCGGGGGCCACGGGGGGGGGGGGGGCGAGCGGGGGCCACGGACCGGGGTCCGCTGAGTGGACCGGAGACGGCCTCCAGGGGCACATTTGTGATTTGTGATAATGGGCCGAATAAAATAATTGACTTTACATTAGAGAAGACGCATGTGTGTCGACCACAGAGCTGAAGCACATCAGCTAGTTGAATGATTTGACGTATTAAATGGACAATTCTGAAATCACTTTAATATTTCTAAAGCAATTATTGAATCCATTGTCACCAACAGGGATGCGGGTCAAACTGGCATTGGTAAAATAATAATTCTAAATAATTCAATGAGGTTTAAACCAGATTTTTTGTATTTTTATTGATTTTTTTTAAAGATGGAAAGAGAAAAAAAAGCATGTTGAGAGAACTGAAACTGAAATGTGTTACTTACAGTTTAAGGGCTCGACTGTAACAGTAGCCGGGTTACCATTGGCAACCATTTTGAGAAATTGGCAACCGAGTCTTGGCATTTGGTCGCCATCAGTGGCAACCGCCACTCAACCGCCCAAAATAAATGCATTTTGAATATTTAAATAAATAGACAGACAGACAGACAGACAGACAGACAGACAGATAGATAGATAGATAGATAGATAGATAGATAGATAGATAGATAGACAGATAGACAGATAGATAGATACATAGATACTTTCTTAATGAAGTTGTTTGACTTTGGGATGAAAGGTAACCGATCCACCGACCCGTCAACGTCACAAAGGTTCAAAGTGATTCGACTAACAAAGAACCAGATGAACATGGACGAAGAGCAAGTACCTTGTCATCTTTGAGTACGTTCATCTTCCTCAAGCTGATTCCTTTCAATATTCATAACCGCACACTGCAGAGGATATTTTTTTCTGGCCTATCCCAGCATGCACTGGGCCGAGGCATGAACCCAGCTCAAACAGGTCTGCAGTTCATCACACTTAAAGCTTAACGTGAACACTGGAACAGAAGTCACTCCTCACTGCGTGATGTCGTTGTTTACACACACATCACGGGCCTCTGGGATGCCCATGAGGTTAACAAACACTAGGAACAAGGATGTGTACTCACCTAGTCCAAAGGGAAGGAGACGAGGACATCAGCAGGAGACAGGGAAGAAAGAAGAGACGAGGAACACATCATTAGTAATAGGTTTAAACAATGAGACAATTAAAGGGTAGTTTAAGTAACTGCTGTTAATATCAATATTAATACGGGGGTTGTTTCAAGTTTAAGTTGGAAAACGTATAGATGAGTACCATATATATATGTTATATAGTATATGATGTCATTGTGTGTAGCTCTGTGATTTGTGTGACCACATATTCAAAAGTCTTTAACGTGACGTTGGACACGAGTCCTGTATGAACGACGTGTTGGAGCAACATTCGTGTCATCAAGTTGTCAAGTTGTCAAGTTGTCAAGTTGAAGTTGAGGTTTCCATTCTGTGAGCTCAGACTTTAGTCACAACATCCATAAAAAGGCTAAAACACAAACATTAACTTGTCTCTAAATACGTTCACACTTCAAGATCCAAGAATGGAATAACTTGTCAACGAATGAATTAATTTTGTCTTGGCGTGTGCTTGAGGTAGACAACAACAATACTACAAACACACATTAATACTGCAGTAGAAATAGACCTCAGTTAAAAACCAGGAGTCTGGTTCATTAAGAGGCGGTTCATGACTGAGCTGCCTCAGAAACCAGTAGTTCTGCGTCTCTCAGCCTCAAACCCATCGCTTCCTACGGGACGGAAACCTTTCAGGATGGATTCTTTTCTCATTTGCACAAAAGGAAAAAGTAATGTCCTAAAACAGCTGGCGACTTGTGATGATCAGCAGGCGCAGATTTGGCGCTCGGGAGAGTATTTAGAGCAGCGAGGCGCCGTACGCGAGATCGACTCAAAATGAAAAATATAGAATATCACCAGACTTGTCGTCTAAAAACCAGCGTGGGGCGACACTTTCCAGTCCTCTGCATAAACACGTGAATCAGAAGATGCAGAATCCTACAAGAATATTAACAATACCAGCTGCTGAGCCGGCACGGAGCAGATGTAGCCGGCTTGTCGTTTCGTCGGATTCCTGTGTTACAATGAGCTCTGCTGAGACTTTGGAATATGACTGCAGTTGGTGCAAATCAGCAGCGTCATGATTAGGAATATGGTTTTAGTTCAGGCCTGAAATATTGATAATTATTGTGGATGCCGGGGACTGAATCACACAGATTTATCACCAACGTGGAGTCTAATAAACAAAGTGGATTGGACTCTCAAAGGAAGCCGGTAGGACATATTTTACACCTGTAGTTGATTCTGTCTGGACCAAAATTGAAGAAGACTTGAAACTAGAGATTGAGACCATAAAACTCATGTTTACCATGTTTACTGAGGGAATAAATCAAGAGAGAAGTAGAGTCATTTTCTATAGACTTCTATACAATCAGAGGAGTCGCCCCCTGGTGGTCAGGAGAGAGAATGCAGCTTTAACACATGAAGCTTTGACTTCTATACAACCAGAGGAGTCGCCCCCTGGTGGTCAGGAGAGAGAATGCAGCTTTAAGACGTCTGTTCTCCAGAGGGAAACACCTGCTTTTGCACAAAAAGGTGCTTTAAGTCATATATTAAATGCAGTTGCATTTAATATTCACTGAAATAACAACAATACTGTGTATTTGTTTTTTCCTTCTATATCACTCACTACAAATTAGAGGATTTTCACAGGAATAAACTAACTGGATAAAGATAATGAGTCTTGATTGAGAAAGTCTTGTAATGAGTTTTTATAAATATCTTACAGGAAGTTAATTGCACACGTTTCATGGGGTTTAAAACTGCATTAAACAGAACGTATCTATAAAAACACGGTTCTGGACCCTGGATGTGGAAAAACACATTCAATCAGTGACTCTGAAGTAAGGACGTCTTAATTACAATATTTGGAAAGAACACGAACGCGACTTCATGATGTAGTTGATGTTTTTCTTCTGTTCTCTGATTGTGGAGGTGGTAAATAATTTAAAAGGAAGTTAAAGGACACTCATGTTGTTATCAGCAGTTTGTTTCTCCGGCAGAAAGAAATCAAGCTCATCAAGTCTCTCAGTGCTGCCGTTTACATACTGAAGTGGTGATCCATGCATCAGAAATATTAATTAAAACAGTAAAAACCCGTAACATAACGCCATACCCTCTGCCTTATATTGTTATTGCTTTCACCATTTCTCTTTCATACCACGTAAAGTGCTTTTTAAATACCTTTTAAAGCAAATAAAATGTATTATTATTATTATTATTATTATTACAAAAAATATATTCTTTACGGTTTCACATTTCCCTTCCCGAGCAGCCTCCGAGACATCCACTGCTTATTCACTAAAGCAAAAGAAAACATATTAGATAAATGGAAATAGAAAAAAAGGAGACGTGGGATAACTGGGTTTGGGATAGAGGGCAATCAATATTAACAAGATTCGATGAGCAACGCTGACCTTTGATGTCAGACACCTTTGGCGTTCTGCTGCTGTTGGATGAAAACCTTCCCGCTTCTCGCTTTCGCTTCAGTCGAATAATTACGACCTTCTCGTGAAAATGAGAAAGTCTTGTGAAGCGGTCACGAAGCCGACGGTGAGGCGTGTTAGAAAGAATAAGAATAAGATAAAGATAAAGAATATCGTGACAGAGTAAAGGATACAGAGCTGCAACGATTGGCCCGTCAACAGGAAATGGAATCAATAAATCGTCTTGATTTTCAAGTAAAAAGTCAAAACCTTTAATGGTTTCAGGTTTTCTGCTTTTCTTGGTTTGACATTCCCGTTAAATGAGTATTTTGTGTTTTTGGACGAGCGATTTGTTGAAGTCACCGTGTGCTCGTGATTATTATGAGCTTTTTTCACTGTTTTCTGATGTTTCATAGAGCACGATGAGCAATAAATCTATAGAGGAAAAGACTTGGTTGCATGCCTGTATAATCAGAAAGTCATATCTAATTAATCAATATCAAATGAATGCTCCGCGTGATGAACCTTTCTCCACATTACGTGTAATGCGAGAAGACACAGTAGATAAAAAGGTGCACATTAAACAATTCATGGCGGCTGAATTCCATTTCGCTGCTTCAGTTTTTGGCTCCTGGTATTGTGTTCATGTTCACACTGTCAAACTGTGGTGGCTCAAACAGATCATATCAAAATAACCACAACAGATGTGAACAGTACCGCCTCCAACCCCGAAAAATAGGGCTCCCCTTGAAGCCGCTGTGGAGCTGGAACACTAGAAGGTTTCTTTGTGCAAAATATAGATTTTTACACTGAAAGACATCAGATCTAAAAATGTTATTCCCTCATTTAGTGCATAGATTTCAAAAAGTGGTGGATAAAAAAAAATTGGAGTTGAAAAAAAAAAATGGAGTTGAAAACAAATCTCGGCCTCTGATGCTTCCACCGTCTCTGGTGAGTCCCCAAAGGTTATGGAAGACCAGCAGCAAGCAGCTGGAGGACCTCCTTCACATCATCATCATCATCATCATCATCATCATCATCATCACCCTGAGTCACAAACACCTCATACGCAGACCGAGATAAAAAGGGGCAATGACAAAGGTCAAGGGTCATGAATGGACAATAGCATTATAAGCATGATGTTGTAAACTGAGCTTTCTATCATCATCCAAACTGCATGTGGGGTAATAAGCAACAAAAGACTCATATCACAATCTGTATCACTCGAAAGAAACACCAAATTAATACAAACGAATCTCGCCATAAATCACGTCGTCATCCAAAATGATAATCTGGGACCTCGTGTGACTCTATGACATGACATTTAAATATCATTTGGATCACAACCACCTCTGATGGCACAGCGTTTTTAAGTGAAGCAACGCGCTGCTTTACTAAATATAGGAGTCGAATATGAAAAACATATTTATCCAGAAGCAGGAGTTTTGTGCTTTAGACGATCAGAGAGAGTTTTCCTCCTCTTTATGCTGCGACCAGCTCCTCGGTTACTTATACAACAGATTATAAATATGGCTTTACTTAAAGTTGCATTATTTGTACTATGTTAATCTTCAACAGCTGTTGCGTTAATACTTTGCAACGCAGCGGAAGTTTCAGAACTGCTGAGAAGAGCATCATACAAAGTGTGTACTTCTTCTTTTTTTTACTTTTAGTACACACATACTGCCCTCACAGAGCCGGTACTGTTGCATGTATGCATTCAAGTGGGACGTACTACTTCATCATGACATGCCGCCTTGAACTTTGACCCTCTTGATCACACAGTGTACCTGCAGCACAAAGGATTGTGGGTCAGAAGAGCATGCCGACTTGGGAGTAGATCTTCCTGGTATTTTGACGTACTGCCTTTGAGATATTATGTTTCTGGAAACACGGCGTCTCCTCCTGGCACACTGAAGGGTGTGGTAGTCGCTCTAATCAGCTAAATCAGCTTTGAGCTTTAGCTTTGAGTCGCGTTGAAGCAAATACTTATACATATTTGCTGAGTACGTTTTCCTCAGCCTTCCTTTCTGTAACCGCCTTTCTGTAACCTTTCTGATTAACGACAAGAATCGGAGCGGCCTGATGACCACAATCAGAAGCGTGCAGCCGGCAGGTCCACTTATCCTAATGAGGTCGTTGATAAAACACATTCAAATCACTCCGCAGTGACGTCACATGACACCCGTCTAGGTGTCCCACGATGACAGGTGTCATGTGAAGTGCAGAGCGAAGAGACGGCAGGTTCAGGACCTCATCAGATCGTCCACTCTGAAAGGGGGGAATCCACGACGCCATGACAACACGTCGTCCCGCCTGCCGCGGCGGAGGGACGTTAAACATGGATCACGTCCTCAAAAGTAGGCCACCGCATCTCCCGACACCTCCAGATAAAACCCGCTCCGCTCAGCCGCGCTGCTTTGGTACTCCGGCCGCCACCGCTTAGTCAGCGTGAACTTTAAACCCGGAACATCTGCCTGTTCTTTGGTGGAGCTTCCTCATTGGTCCATCACCTGAAGGCAGAAGGATTTGGCGTGTGTGTGTGTGTGTGTGTGTGTGTGTGTGTGTGTGTGTGTGTGTGTGTGTGTGTGTGTGTGTGTGTGTGTGTGTGTGTGTGTGTGTGTGCAGCTAAAGCATGCAACCCACTCTCTTTTTTTATTTGCAGAGAACAGTAGAGAGGACACCGTTTAGTCGACACCGCCGGTTGAAATGAGAGAAACGTTGTCGGTGGAGGTTCATAATCCACCCCAGGCCGCGCTGCCGCGATTAGTCGGAGCAATCAAAGACTTTTACGCATTTTCAGCATCGTCATGAGCTGTGGATGGGAGGGGAACTGGTCGATTTATGCTGCCTGCTTAAAAAAATGCTGAGTCAATTGATTTGGATTACAAACGGGGGCGAATCTCCTCTAAGAATATTACAACATCTTTATTTGAGATTACTGGGGTGGAGTGTTTCATTTTAATTTTGTTTGTTTTTTTCTGACACAATGGAATGAACTTAAATAACAAAATTAATCGACAAAGATCAAATAAGGACTACTAAACTAAGCTGAGCTAAGTTAAGCTAAAGTTAGGTAGGGTAAGATGAGATAAAACTTTATTAATCCCCAAGGAAATTATTGTGCCAGAGATTGATCAAAGATTAAGAAAAAAAAAATAATAATAATAAAACAAGAAACAAAGTGAAATTTTAAACATATGAACATTAGAGTAATAAATATATAAGTGTATAAAAAGTAACACTGAGACCAGTGCAAAAAAAAAAAACAAGAATAAGAAAGATGTAGTAAAATAATTAATCTATAAATAGGAAAGTAAATACAAAAAAACAACAATAAAAACCAGAGTAAAAATATAAAGTGCATAAAAAGTCAGATTGACACCAGTGCCAGATAAAAACTAAAATAGAAAAGTAATATCGTGCTAAGATATTTAGCGTAATCGGTAAAATAGTCGACAGTTAAAATCGATGTTAGCAGCCTAACCGAAGCTACTTTAGGGGGAAATCTGTGAGTATATTGACAAAGACAAGACATACTTATATTTGGTTCAAAAAGATGATTGAATTTTTCTTTACAAAATAACAGGAGCTCTCCTTTTACATGTGCGCCGAGGTCGTTTTTTGTTGTGTTGACAGCTAAAACTTAATAGATGTGCTAAGACATTCAAAAGGATTCTTATTCCATCAGCAGATTTGACTGCTGCTACTTCTGCAACACCAAACATCACTCTGGTTCACATCTTTATGGATCACTTAGGGATTTCTCATGCATGCTTATTGGTGTAAAATGCATATTTATTACTATATCACCGGTGATGATTTAACAGATTTCTTTTTTTTTTCTTTCATTACCAAGCGCCAGTGCTCCTAGTGGGAAAAGAAAAGGACTGGAGTCCTACAGGAGGACACAGGAAATATAACCCGGCTGAATACTCCAGCATACTACAGGATTAATGTTGAGGTCAAAACGTCAACGCCGACAGATTATGTCTGGATTTCACTTAAGTGGCACCTCATCAAACCCTGCCCTGCTGTTTCCTGCTGTTTCCTGCTGTTTCCTCCTGTTTGGGCCCGATGCCGGCCGACAGGCTGCACGGCGAGCCGTAAAGAAGTGAGTGACGAGCGGCTCTAAAAATAAACCGACTGTCTGATAGAAGTGAACATCACACGGACACTTTTGAAGGGCGCGACAAACAGTCGCATACTTTCAAAACAGTCCCACTTACGGACCCAGATAATGTATTCCACCAAAGCGAAGAGCGCTCGTCCTCATCAGTTCAGGCGTGACTTTAATGTCTAATCTCGGTTTCTTGATTTTCTTTTTACTCCTCGCGGTTCAGACGCGAGCCGGAGTCTCTGAATCCCAGCCGAGCTTCAAAGCGCCGCGCGGCCTGGCCTCTCGAGATAGGTTACTGTTTCACATCGCATTGGTTACCATGTCACACTCCCCCCGCCGTGCGACGGGGGAGGGGGGTGGGGCAACGCGCTTCCGCTTGTGTCCGTTTAACCGTGCCCGAATCTTATTCCACTCTTGGGTGTTTTGACATTTCGGTAATTAGCCAATTCCCTCTTTCTATTTGTAGCCCACCGCACAATCACAATCATGTTACATTGCTTTCGGTTGTGGCACACTCCACTCGACTCCCATCGAGAGACCCAGAAGAATTCTCTCACACCACGTACCCAGAGAGGGGTTTACTTAATACCTGGGGAGTGGAGTCATGTGATCAAAGCTTCTGCTGTGTAAAGCAGTGACTGGGGAACTGCATTTTAAATATTTGCTAAACATGTAAATCGAGCATTTGAATATTCAACAAACAACTTGTAAAAGACTGTATTTATTGTGACAGACTTTACAAATAACACGTTGATATGGATTTAATGTTGCTGCAGATATTTAGGCTGTTTCATAGCACTCTAGGATTTCATGACCCACAAAAGCTGCAGGCTCAGTGGGTCACCTTGGTGACCCAAAATGCATTAAAATTCTGATGCGTCTCAAAATATTATAATTCCATCCTGAAGTTTTGGTAACGCTTTATATAAAAGGTTCTAGAGTATATATATATATATATATATATATATATATATATATATATACTATCCTTTTGAGTCCTTATAAGATACTTATTGGTATTACAATTTGTTAATAGTAGCATCATGAACATGTTTATCACTGATAAGGCTATTAATCATGATTAAGTGCACAATAAAGGGTTTATTAACCCTAACAATGCTTTGCTTTCACTTTTAATCCAGTAGCTGCAAAAAGCATAATTAACTGTTAATAAGTGCATAATAAAGGATTTATAAACCTTAATAAGAAATTGTTTTCGCTTTAGGTAGCTACAAAAAGCATAGTTAGCTGTTAACAAGATATTAGTCACTAATAATGTCACTAAATGTCTTATGAACTAAAAATAAACTGCTATTATCAGCAGTTACATAATCTTAATATATAATGTTAATAAGCATCTTATAAGGACTTATTGGGGCCGAATTTTAACTAAGCCTTGAACTAACACTTATTAAAAGGACTTAAGTATAAAGTGTTGCCGAAGTTTCTTGTATGCGGGATGAAACAATTCAAAAGCAGGTAATTCATAGGGGGATTCTGTTTGAATAAGAGACTTCTGGAGTGTATCACAAGTGAGATGGGATTGATGAGCAAGCAAATGAGAGCTCCTTGTTGTCTCAGCAAAATAACTTAATAAATAAATTATCTTTCAAAGTGTCACGGGAGTACTCTTTTGGTTCGTAACTGAAAATGGCAGAAAGCTGGAAACAATTTCAGCTACCTGCCACTCAATAAGTAATTGGCTGTATTAAAGGAGCAATGTGAGGGATGCTGATGCTTTGTGACTCATCAAATGAAAGACACCATCTAAAAAAAAAAAGAAGTGCATTATTGCCGAGGGATTGGTTGACGTTTTAAATAGGGCTGAAATGAAATGAAGTTTTCTCTTTAGATTGATTTATTCTGCTGTCTCTCACCTTCTGTGTGATATGATTGTTTTGTATTCTTGAACAAGTTTTCAATCAATAGTTAGATTTTGCTTTTATTGTGAACTGCAACAGACAACATTTATCTGTATCTCATAAATTAGATACAAATGTATAGTAACTTAATAATTAAACATACTTTCAGAAACTAAGCGATAAACTGAATTTATTGAGGCTTTTTTTTTTACTTATCAATGCAGCCTTTGTAGACGTATGTAAAACTAAATGTTCTCAGATTTAACAAAAACAGACCAAAGTCTGTCCAGGTGACATTTTTCAGGTTTAAATTGAGTCTCTCGTGTTCCCTCCGACGTCCAAACTTAAATTGAATAGAAAGAACAAACGTTTCCAACCGGGATAAACGGGGCTGAGCTGACAGTACAAGTCCTTCAAAACAAAAAGCTCAAAACACAAAAACAATTGAATTGAAGAAAAACAAAAGAATAAGCTGATTTGTCTCAAGATTATGTGTGACTTGGTGGATTAGCATCAGTCGGGATTGTCATGGCCCAAACGGCTGACCTTAATACCTCGAGCCACGAGCGATGAGTTTCTAAATTTTTTTTGGGACCCTGGCCCACATGATCCAGATTAATTTACAAGGAGAGCAGCCGTCAAATACACCAGTGACGGCTCAGCGTCCTGAACACGGCACATAACCTACCGTAAGACGTTCTAAACCGTGAGTGTCATCACCAAAGAGAGCTCAAAGTAAACTGAGAGGATGTTGTCATGAGACTTACTCCTGCTGTCAGTGACTAGTGGGAGACGCTCTTAAAAAAACAGGTTGTTTTCTTTACATAATTTCGTGGCGTGAACATTTCCACAAAAGACAAGCATTGAAGTATTTTCATTGTTTGGATCCATCCAAGAATTTAATTTATATTTGATTGATGATGTGTTGAAATCTGCCTCTTTTTTTGCCCTGGTTAGTCATGATGCTAATGCTGTGGATATATTACATATTTAGAAAAAGCTACTATGAAGTTTTCTTAAATTCACTATTTTTGTTGATACATTTTTTGCCAAATCATTGAGTAAATAATTGAAAGATTAATCAATAAAGAAAATATTCATTAGTTATCATAAAACATTTTTAATTTAATTTATTGAAACCTGTGTTGTTTGCTTGCTGGCAGCAGGGCTCAACACTAACTTTTAAACGTGGTGCTTTTGGTTCCCGAAACAAACTATGGTTCACATTTTTAGTCACCTTTTAGTTCGAGCAATTAAGATACTCTTCAGCTAAATACATAAGTGTAATAATTTGCTTCGCCATTGTCTCTAAAACAGATGCTTGGAGTTCACGTTTTGCTGTCCCTATTTTATTTTTATGTTAAGAAGTACAAGAATTTGTTGCCAATTTCTCAAAATAGTATTCTGGCAACCCTCTGCCCTGTGGCGCTCTTCTTCTGCGGCTCAATTTGTGCACTTGCGTACTTACACTTGCTCCTTTGAGTGCATAAGTGAGCTCACACGGAGAACCCTGAATACCCTGGATGCGTACTCAAAATGTCAAAAAGTTTAGTGGAGAACGCTGCACAATTCTCACCCTCAATGTTCAAAATCTAGGCTGCGCAGTGGAAGGGGAAGGACCACCAAAGGACCCAAAGGACCACCAAAGGACCCAAAGGACCACCAAAGGACCACCAAAGGACCCAAAGGACCACCAAAGGATCACCAAAGGACCACCGAAGGACCACCAAAGGACCCAAAGGACCCAAAGGACCACCAAAGGACCACCAAACTGGGAGAAAATGCTGGAGATGGTGGCGTATTTCCCACCTCGCGTGAAACAGAGGGCCCAGACAAGCAAGTAAAGTCACGTCCATTTTAATTCAGTTTTAATGCAAGCCAGCAAAGAAGGCATCAGATATTTTTGCGGGCGACAATCGCGGTCAAACGTTTTGGCGGTAATGTTCTGTCCGGTTGCAGTTTGGCATAAAGAAGAAGAAGTCAAATGTTGCAACCTTCATTTCCGGTGCATAACAGCTGTGTTCGATGTGAGACGACCCCACCCTGTCAGAATTCCCGCACTAGGCATCTAAGTCCAAAGTGTACTACATAGAAGTGGACTACCGGAAGTGTCCAAATTGAGACGCAGCGTTCGTGTTCCCTGCCTTCCCGGGCAGTTCGATACACTTTGCCCATTACCGCCCAGGTGTCCTTGGCCAAGACATTGAACCATAAATTGCTTCCAATGATCAGGTCAGCACCTTGCACGGTAGCACCCTCGCCGCCATCGCTGCGACACCGTGTTTGCGAAAGGGTGATTGAGGGAACAAATTGGATAAAAGCGCTATAAATGCAGCCATCAATCAGTGGAATAGCAGAAAGCCGGCAGAGGTCATGTGTACTTCCTCACCCACATGCTTGAACTACCAAAAACCCCACAAGGCCCCAATAAAGCTGCACAGCACAAATCAATAACCTTTCATTAAACAATCAATCAAAGACTGACGTGACGTGAACAAAACAAAGCGGGACTCACAGTTGAGTTCTTTGACCAACAGAGAATTAAACTCAATTCTTATCAACCTCACTTCCAGCAGCAGCCGGCAGCTGTTTGCAGCAAAAAGCTCTCATGGACCGGCTGCATGCTTCCCACCGAGCGCCGGACAGCAGACAGACAGGGAAGGCTGTGAGGCGTCGAGCAGACACGGAGCCAAGTCTGTCCCTCAGGAGGCGGTGGAGGCCGGATGGTGTTTAGATGGATGTGAGAGTAAGAAAATGTATCGCGAACACATTCACCATTACAAGGTGATCAGTAGAGACGCACCGATTGCAATTTTCTGACCTGCTGATTCCTAACGGATACCTTCTGCTCCAGACAGCGGGCCTGAGGTCATTTCAGAAGCTGTGATGCAAATGTGTTCCTGGGTTTTGCGCTTACTTAATTGTTCTGTTGGCAGAAGTATTCACGACGGTGGCCCGACTTGGAAAACGGGATGCCTCTCAGCTTCGACTTAAGAGGAAGCTGAGAGAGGGGTCTCCTGGGGCCATTTTACGGCACCTTATATTCAAGAATACTTCAGAAAGCGTTGTGCTTTTGAGGGAAGAGAATGGATTCTGGGCAGGCGTCATGCCAAAGCCAATGATGTTTCTGGAGGGGGGTATCTGGTGCAAAACATTAGCATACCACCTCGGTATTATATTGTCGTGAGAGAGCCTACTTGTTTGCTAATTGTGCTGGGATTTACAGCAGACGTAGCTCCGGAAAATCATTTGTGAAGAGTGTGGGAGAAAATGAGAAAGTAGCTCAAGTGGGAGAATGACTGAGCGAGCGAGTGTATGCATTCGAGAGAGAGAGAGAGAGAGAGAGAGAGAGAGAGGGGGAGCAATAAATCTAGGACAGGCACTGACTGCAGGGTGAGGGGTGGGAGGGATAGTGAGGTAGAAAATATTTCAGAGAGAGAGAGAGAGAGAGAGAGAGAGAGAGAGAGAGAGAGAGAGAGAGTGAGAAAGACAGAGAGAGAGAGAGAGAGAGAGAGAGAAAAGAAGACGCATGGTTCCTGTTGTGAAGAGGGGGCTTTGATTTATATGAATCATGCAAAGGGGCAGGAGGAGCTCACTGACTTTACATCACTGTTGTAGGATTACAAGATATATCGGTTTACCTCGTGTCCAAAAGCAGTCTTCCACCACTATTTAGGAAGGAGGTGAACGCTTTATTCCAGCTGTCCGACCGGAGGAGTCGTCCCTGTGAGCCGAGGATTTTCATCCATCCTTTAATAAGCTGCTAACTCAACAAAAACAAAACAAAAACAAAACAAAGGAGAGTTGCGGTGTCCCGGGACACAATCTATGGCATTTTCTCCCTCACACAAACTGAAGCGGGAAGTAGTTCCAGGTTTGTCCAGAAAATTGGTCGGATCCAAAACCGTTCAGAAGACCATTGATTTTTTTTATTTTGCTGGAGAGTGACGGGCAATCTCGACTCTGCCGAGCTCGAGAAAGATTTAGAGCTCCTTTTGGCTCATTTCTTTGTTTTGCTTTACAGCCCACAATTGTGCTATTTTACTTCACCATCCCCAGACAGAGAGGCTGTTTATGAGAAGTGGACGTAGTCACTGTGACATCACCTATTGATATGTGGACGGATGTTTTGAAGGCTCATGTTCCTTATAGTTTCGTCCGTCACCGTCTAGGTTTTGGGCTGACGCCATCTTGTTCATTTCTTTTAACCATCGCCATCTTGCTTTTTTGGAACCAGAAGTAACACAAAATAATGGAGCTAAGTACAACTGAACAAATTTTTAGGGAGACCAAAATGTAACAGTTAACTTTCATGAAGTGAAAACACAAGGTTTAAAAAGGTAGCCCCGCCCCTAAAGCATAACCTGCTTTATGGTCTGTTTGACTCTACATGGACCATAATTTACTAAATGAGCATCATGCTGTATTGAAGAAGACTTGAAACAAGAGATTGAGACCATAAACTCATGTTTACAATGTTTACTGACACTCTCGGCTTCCCTCTAGAGTCAGTTTTGGACGTTTCAATCACGATACAATATTATTTTGCTTATTTGGATATTGGATCGTTACACCCCTACTCGTTAAACGCACAATGTCTTTTTGAAATAAACTTCCCTGTTGACTTAAAACATACAGTTTCTGCTTGTTAAATGCATAGTTTCTTTTCAAAATAAACTTTCAACGTAGGTTTACTTAGTTTTTAGGTTCAAAGCAAGAAAAAGTACTTGTTTAGGTTCAGGGAAAGATTGTGGTTTGGGTTAAAAAAAAATGTATTACGTGAAATAAGTACACTACATGACTGGCGTTATTAAAGTACAGAAGTTTGGTAAAAACTGTGGTAAAACAAGTCAACGTTGACTTGTTTTGACACGGGACACAGACACCGGTCTCCTGGGTGAAAGTCCTGTGTTTGTTTGACCAAACCGCCCTCCCCTTCCCTCCCCTCCCCTCCCCTCCGCCCTGAGGGGGCTTCCTTCCTCATTATACTCCTTCAGCTCCTTCAGCTCCAACCGACTGATAGCGACGCGGATGGGTTTAAACTGGAGTTCGTTAATTAGAAAGCCCAGGACACCGAGGGCCTCTGACAAAGTGCATCTGACGGCGTGTCTGACCTGTCGGGAGTGGGAACAGTGTGCGTCAGATGAAAATAGACTCAATATATAAACACAGTCACCTAAACAACAGCTAGATGAGAATCCATGGTAAGCCATTAAAAGAAAGAGGAACTGATTCTGTAGCTTTACCAACATACTGCGATGAAGAGAAAAAGGGGGAGGCGGAGGGGCTCGTTCTTTCAAGGTGTCCAGATCTTGGCAGTCCCGCCTGGAACACAGTTTATTTCCTTGTCTTAATGTCTGTCCAATTACTTTAACTGTAGCGGCCGAGGCTGTGTGGAGAAGCTGCCTAATTAATGGTTTGACTCCAGTTGGAGACACTGTGGGCTGTCTGCAGAGAGAGAGCCAGACTCCAGGAGAGGAGAAGAGGAAACCTCTCCCCACAGCCGCTGACGCTGTTGACTTTGAGCTTGGCCACAAGTGAGAGACCATTTTCTGTTCAATGTGCTTTTAAAATCGCCCCAGGGTACGGACCTCTCTTTATTCGGCTCTTTTTAATTAGACTTGTAACACCTTCTGATACATAAAGCACTTTGAAGCGGTCTCAGGTAATGAAAAGTGCTGTATGACTTGCTTAAAGTTTGTATATGTCGTCTACTGTGAATCTGTACGGGGCGGGGCCGTTTCCTGAGCCAGGCTCCTGGATGTATGCGCTGCTGGTTTAAGAGTATTTAATGTTCCATTCATTTTAACGTGAAGGAAGAAAGTAATATCATTTAATTGAGCAAATGGTTGGTTGCATCAACTATTTTATAACCATTTATTCTTTTCAGCCTCAGGTCGAACATGTTTTTGTTCTACCTCTGTTTATCCAGCACCAAATAGTTTTTGATTGTATTTTTGAGGATAACAAGAGACACTTGACAATCAAGAAGCATTCGATATGACTGGTTGGACTCAGGATTTATGTAGAAATTAAGTTCACATAGGTTACAAAATGCAATTTTAATTTTTGAAGGTGTCAAAGAACCTCCTGCACCGACTCGCTCCCACCACCAACCTCCTTACCCCCCCTACTCTGTTCAACCTCCTTCTCCATTGCTACCCCCCCTACTCTGTTCAACCTCCTTCTCCATTGCTGCCCCCCCCCCCTCTGGAACTCACCCTCCCCCCCCCCAGCACCTCAGACATTCTCCGTCACTCACCACTTTCAAAACACTTAAAACTAATTTATTTAAATCTGCTTTCAACCTATGATGCTGGTTATGTATGTATATTATAATAATTATTATTATTATAATATTAGGTATATTGTTGTTGCTTCTATTGTTTGTTTTTACCATGTAAAGTGCTATACAAATAAAATGTATTATTATTATTATTATTATTATTATTATTTTAATCATGGCTCCACTTTTGTCCATCTTGCCACTTTGTAAAAGTCAGTAATTGCTATGATTATCGAAGCGGCTATTTTAAAGCGCTAATGCAGAGTTTTCAATCTCCATCTTTTATTGAAGCCCAGAACTATTTTAATAAGCAGCCAAACGCCAACAGCCAATCATCTATTAGGGCTTCTGCATGATAATGCGTCCTGGACAATGAAGTCTGAACCTGTGGACAGGTACATCGGGGACCTCGGTGAATACTTTCCAATTAAAAAGCACCTGATTGAAACGAGGCCGCCCCGTTGATTTTAATGTGATTTCATTTTTAATTGAAACGGTGTCTTGAGGGTTAGTATAATCTAATTTCCACGCTATTGTTCACATTTTTATCAATGGTCCTAATTATTGCAACTAATCGGTTGAATTTTTTCTTCAAGCAATTATGGAGACAGTGGACACATAGGTAATTAATGTATTGAGCCTTCAGCATTATCACAGGTTCATAACGACTATGGTCATTAGAACACTGGATTATTTTGATTTTAAAATATGACGTCATTACTAAATATATCACATTTTGAATTCAAGTCAATTCAAACCCTAACCCTTCTAACCCTAACATTAACCCCACCAATATCAGGTAGAAATACATCATTTAACAAACATTTTTTTTATTGAAGAGAATATTTTGAGACTAAAGAGATCGTTTAAAGAATCGGTCTTCAATGGTCACCAAATAATTGTTTGATAATGTTTTGAAAGTTTATGTTTTTCTTCATTAAAATATGTCTGAAAATACACATTGTATTTCATTATTATTATTAGCAAAAGGTATATTTGCCATTTGCAAAAAACAACAACAACAACACAGTTAATTCCACAACATAAATAAGTAACTGTTTACCATGAATCATCATGCAATCAGCTAACCTTTGTTAAATCTCTCTGCGGCACCTTTCCATAATGGCAAACTAGTGGCTACGTAGTATTATTTTAATAACTTAGTATTGTATGCACCGTAAAAAGGTATGTTAAATATGCAACTCAATTCCATTCATACACAGTAGAGGCTCACTGCTCTGTCCACACCATGACACGACTGCACATTTGATAAAAATGGATACAATTTTAAAAAGTGCCATGTCGGTCTTACAGCACGTCTCGGTTACTAAACCATAAATGTGACAGCGAACACAGCTGAGTCAAATAATTATGCCATAAAAAGTATCACAGTGAAGAGCCGGCAGCAGGGCAACTGTTGAGGCACTTTGCTATTTGAACTGCAGCCACGTAGAGAGCCGATCACCCAACTGTTACCTCGCTGTTAATTAACAGACGCTCCACTGGTTACATGACAGTTAAGTAAGTAAGTCACATGCATAAGGACTTTTTTATTATTTATAGAATAACTTAGTTATTCTTTGAGGTTGGCTGCTATAGGAGGAGGAGAGAGCTGAGCAAATCGTTCTCTTCCAAATATCTGGCTAACAGGATGAGTGCTGAATCAACTGCAGGGGAAGAGTTTGATTACAAGCTCATTAAAGGGAATTCCAGCCAAGTATTTCTCAATAGAAATGAGCAAAAACTGTAAAGGATCTACTGAGCTCACTGTGCAGCACAAAGGAAAGCAGCAGAAATGCTGTTGTCATACCTCAACGCCGTAAAGTTTAAATAGTATGCATGGATGGGTTACTGAACAGGTGTAAAAGGACGGGCCCAGGAGGTCGGGGGGTTCTGGGGGGGCTCCACCTGCAACATGTCTAAAATACTGATGCAAAACAACGACAAACAGCCAAAAAATTGACCTGCAGAGAGGCGCTAAATGACGGCAAAAAACGCACAAAATGACGCTTCAAGAGAAGAGACTTTCCTCTCATAGTTACATTAAATGGCAGAACGGCAAACGTTGAGCCGAGAAAAAAGGAGATGATCTAAAACTTGCACTAAAATCGTAGTTTGAAAAAAGAAAGAAAGATGAAGGCCCGAATGGCTTGTTGAGTAGTCAGTAAAGCTCTGGACAGCCCCCCCTCAGAGACCGTCACACCCTCTCAGCGGAGCTCTGTGATGGCCATGTACTCTGAACAGCAAAGCCTGAAGAACAATATTTGGCTTCTCGAGTAAGTAAAATATTAATGATCATGAGATAACAACAAGTAATCTGCTCAGCACTGAAGTTTCGGTTTGTGGATTCTTTTAAAAGACTCAACAGCGTGTAAGATAAATTTAATTATTTTTGTTCAAATATATTGACTCTACAATTGAAAGACTTCTGTGCCGAATTCCAGACGAATCGTCACTCCCCAAAAGGTTGTTTGTTCTTGTGCCATTTGTAAATGGAAGTATTGCATGATTAAGGAGAAAACTTCCCAAAAACTTAATTTCGCACCCACAACAAGTCTGGATGCTACAAATGAAGGTGGACACCAATTCCATTTTGCACTGCTGTTCGTGTCCGGATCAAATAAGTGTTGCAGGCTGAATGAAACTGAAGATGTAATAATAGTCAGGGCTCAACACTGACATTTAAAAAGTGGTTGCCACGCTGGCAACAAGCTCCTGGTGGCCAAAACATTTTTAGCCAGCTTATATTTTGAACATCAGCATGTCCAATGGTCTCTACTTTTAGAGACAGCTGGATGCCCTCTCAGATACAGCTAGAGAGATGGGGTCTAACTGGATGCCCTCTCAGATACAGCTAGAGATGGGGTCTAGCTGGATGCCCTCTCAGATACAGCTAGAGATGGGGTCTAGCTGGATGCCCTCTCAGATACAGCTAGAGATGGGGTCTAGCTGGATGCCCTCTCAGATACAGCTAGAGATGGGGTCTAGCTGGATGCCCTCTCAGATACAGCTAGAGATGGGGTCTAGCTGGATGCCCTCTCAGATACAGCTAGAGATGGGGTCTAGCTGGATGCCCTCTCAGATACAGCTAGAGATGGGGTCTAACTGGATGCCCTCTCAGATACAGCTAGAGAGACGGGGGTCTAGCTGGATGCCCTCTCAGATACAGCTAGAGAGACGGGGGTCCACGTTTTGCCATCCTCAGTTCTCATGTTAAAAGGGTGTTTATTGTTCACCTGTAAGTCTTTACCATCGAGCCCTGCTACTTTGTAAAGTGGGCTGAAAGGCCAGTTGTGTATGAACGGAGCACTCTAATACTTACTTGTAATGGATTAGAAACCAGACGGTCGACGGGGCAGTCAGACTGACCGCATGTTGTCGCTCCCTCTCCCAACATTCATGGGAGAGATTTGCTCCGGCCCTTTGATCTGCACTGGTGTTCGACACAGAATGGGATCATGTGGGCGTTTGACTATCGGGGTTTTGAAAACAGCTTGTTTCTTGTGGGTTTTCTGGAAGGAATCGTCACTACTTCCCGAGAGGACCCACACACGAGAGACAAATGAACGAGGGGGAAGGAAGGGATGGGGGTTTTGGGGAAATGGTGACCGCAAATCCGATGTACGCCTGCAGGACTGAAGTACGGCCGTGATTGGTCGAAGGTTTGTGGAAAAGCTGCCAGGACTGCAGAGGCTAATTCGTCTTCCGAAACAAACCGTTACCATATGGACAGGAAAGAGTCTGGGTGGGTGGGGGACAAAAAGAAGCTGAGGGTGGTGCATAAATCCCTCTGAGATAAAATCCTGTGGGATGTGGTTTTTATCCAAATTTTAGCCACCAATAAACCATCGCAGAAGAAGAGGGCGCAATGAGATGATGTCATTAGAAGAGCACCAGTCAAGCTTCACAGGAATCAAAGCGATGTGGTAAATGGGATGGAGGCAGACATTTTTGTTTGTTCCTATGTATTCATTTGTGAAAAGTTACAGACTCCTCTCAATCCACACAGGAGCTGTTATTCTCATTCAGATTGTATCTACTCAGTCGAGTGTGAAAGCATTTGGTGAAGTTCAGCCCTTTCCACTCAGGCTTTTTTATGCACCATTTGAAAATATACATAAATGAAGGTGAATGGAAACACACTTTGTGATGTAGCATTATTTTCTGATCTTTTACTCTTGAGTGTATTTGCAGTTTGAGAGCCAGCCCCCTGCCTTACAACAGTTTATATACTACTAATTTGTAATGCAAAATATGCTTTGTGAGAAAAAACTTGTATGTGCTGCCTGGATTGTGTGCAAATGTTTTTCGATAAAGGCTGTTGGTCAATACGGCTTTTGCCTGTTTTATGTGTCAACTTATATAAATGATATGTGTTGGGCTCAGTTGGTCGGCCAAAGCAAGATGGCAACTTGAACTCTTGGACGTGGATTTTTATAGAATTTGTTCTCATTTTATAAAATAAATGATGAATAAATTACTCAAATAAAGAATCAACAGATTAATCAATAATGAAAACAATAGTTAGTTACAGCCCAAGACTGTTATCTGTCAAAAACAAAGCTACAAAGTAACATTGTTACAGAAGTTGAAGTTGAGGATGGTATCATACAGTTTGCTGAAGCCGTGGTCAGACACAGAGATGCACACTCACGCACGGACATACACAATAATCACATGATTCTCCTTGCGGACATAACAATGTTGTCCTTCAAACATCCCAGATCCAAGTCCTTTAAAAAGGAAATAACAGACATATTCTGTCATTTGGTTTGGAGCACTTGTTGACTGTTTCTGGTGGTCGTCATCTTTTTAAACGAACGAATAAGTGCAACAGATTTAATAAACAGTTAATAAAAATGGGAGATTTCTGCCTCCGTCACAGTACACAGACAGAATGTTGCGCTTACATGAACATATGATTAAGAGTTAGTGGACGAGGGTCCTTGTTCCGGGCAGCGCCGAGCAATCAAACAGAATAAAACCACAGGAATGACAAAGTATCACAAAAGATGTCAGCCGTATCAAAAGTACAAAGATCTCCCCGATAATCACTTCAGTCCATCTCTGCAGGCAGACATACGCTTGAGCCGAGAAAAAAAGATTTAAAAAAAAAAAAAAAAAGACAAGAAAATCAATGTTGTGTGGACAATCTCCAGGGACGAACAAGCTCCTGCCTTTTGTGTCGGCGGTGTATCTCACGCTAATCTTCTGACTCCGACGTACTTCTGATTATCTGACGCTGCGTCTCTTTCACGCAACACAATGAAGCCTTTGTCGCTCCTCGAGGAATTTGATGGATACTCGTGAAAGGAAGAAATTAACGTCGCTTGAATTAGAGAGAAAGAAAAACCACCGCACACAGCTCACAGTACTTTCAAGCATTCAATTTTTTTTTATTTTTTTTTGTCATCGTTTTCCCAATAGCTTTGCTTTCAAAAATGCAGAACTAAAGTCTTGAATGAACGAATAAAAGTGTGGTTATTCACAGGGATCTGACTCAGGAACAGGAAGAAGAAAATAAGACAAACTTGAGTATCTGGAAATCAGTCTGAGTGTTTCACTCTCAGAATCGTTGATTTTCCCAGGGCTCCACGATTTGGGATAAAAAAAAATTACATTGCGAATATTCTGACTGATATTGCAATAGGATTACTGGAAGGGATGATCATTTTTACATACGCAAAACATTATGATGATCATGGTGACCTTTTTTTGTTGTTGTTGCAGGGATCAGTAAGAAACAAAGATGTTTATTTAAGTCTGTAGATTATGATGTGTAAAGCCAGGACGTCTCTGCAGCGCAAAAAAAATTAATTTGTTTTGAAAATTGCAATCACCATATTGCGATTTTCATTTTAAAAAAAATGTATTAATCGCACAGGCTTACATTTGATCGCAGCAAAGCTTCTATCAGGGAATCTTGTCAATTAATTATTTGTGGCCAAAAGACCACCAAAATGCTTCTTTGCATTAAGCTTAACTCATAATGACTCCGTATTGTTGCGTCCTCAGAATATCACTTTAAATGCAATGAGGTCATTCATTATGGGACATTATTTGAATACCATGTGAAAAAAAAAGGAAATGAATAGATTCCGTTTGCCCCGTTTATTGATGCGTATTGATGCCTGCAGACACATGATCCTGTGAACGATCCTTTACACAACACGCTGATGAAAATCATTACTTTCCTGAAACTTGACTGTGTTTGATCTGTAAAAAACATATCAGCAGAAAGCCACAAGCACCTTCAAAAGATGATGTTGAGGAAAGAAAAAGCCTCAACCTTATTACGTTGCTCAGATAGATCTGGGTTTGGATATTAGACCATCATGGAAAGTCCTTAAAGCTGGCACTTGATGAATCCCATCATCCGTTTCACAGAGAATTATGAGACCTGTGGGAGGTAATTAAAGCTGGCAGCCACAAATCCAGGTGCACCAATTAGCAGTTGATACACACGATAAGATCATTTCCAAGCGTGTGCGGGAAGGAGGTCCCTAAAATTGCATGTTGCTACTACCGATACTGAATTTTCTTTGATTCCAGTTCAAGTTTACATCAATAAATAACAGTTTATTTCAAATTTACCCTCTAAAACTGCTCGATTAGAACTATATGGCTCAAACGAACACGTCATTTGAGAGATGCATTTCAACTCAACAATTCATTAGTCCAAGATATGACTAATAGCTCCTGGTTTTAAATAATGCACATTGAGGATATTTATGACAACCTGGCATCATCCCGTCTCTGCTGGTGACATCCAGCATCCAGCCCAGAGGAGAAAAGGTTCACGGCAAGGCCACATCACAACGCACTGCTCCTGGCCTGTGGCCCCATCTGGAAACGTCACCCACACAAACTCGTACACTTGACTGCACAGACACACTCCAGCAGAGACCTTGCCCAACAGCAGTTGGAGCTGGAGACAGGAGACGACTTTGGTCCCGAGCTTTATTATTCCTGCGCCGCCCAAACGAGCCAACAGATCAGCGGCCGGCTGCGAAAATGGGATTTTGATTTCCTGACCCCATATCGGTTTATGATCCTGACACGCTGTCCAAATCCACGGGTAGTAACTGACCACATTCAGGCAACGGACTACTCGGCAGCCGTGCTGGCGATGAACGTGTTTATTTAACTAATTTGAAGAGACATGGAATGGTACCGAGAGGCGAAACACCACCAAGGAGAGTCTGGTCCGGTTCTCTGCAGGAGAAGCTCCCAAACGGAAAGGTAGTTGGACAAGCTCGACTGAAAGGGTTTGTGGGTGGGAAGCCAGCGAGGGTGTGTTTCCCTTGAGTCTCCAGAACAGAGGGGACTCTGGGAGGAGGAGCAGAAGAGGCACACGGCTGGTTAAGCCGACAAAAAGGGCCAGCAACTACAAGAACTACGGTTCCACCTGATCCGGACGGCTTCTGGTAAAACTTGTACACCCGGTGATTACCGAGCTCATTTCAGCTGGTGTTTGACCAGCAGTCCAACAAAAACAAGCTGTATGTACCAATATCGATCATTGATGATTGGCAATTGGTTTTGGCAACAATAATAACGTGACCGAGGCATCTTTAATGGTTCCATTTGCTCCTTTTTTTCTTTTTGTGCCGATCCGATTCGTGAGACGATCCGAAACGTGACTTTTATGATCCATTACACCCCAAGAAAAAACAAAGTCTCTTTCCCCCCCAATCCCTAAAGTGATAACATAATGATTAAGATGGGAGGACGTGAGAAGACTCTGAACACAGCATGGCAGGGGGAAAAGGGGGATGGGGGGGGGAAGTAAATGTTTCCTCCTGAAATCATCAAGATTTTAAATCTGGAGCTTCTCTACAGGGAATAAGTTGTGACAGATGGTTAACCTAGCAGTGAGAACTCCCAGAGAGATTTCCTGATACACACACTTTCAAAATGATTGAGTAAATAGTGGTTCATTTTAATAATTAAACTAATTCGCTCCAGTGTTGACGGCCTCCAAGCGTTGGTTCTTGGCTCCGGCCAAGGAATAAATGTTGCACTGTCATCAAACATGTGAACAGTGTTTGGGAATTCATAAAAGGGAGCAGTAACCCCCCCCATCCACCACCACCACCTTCAATCCTCATTAAGAGTGTGGTGAGTTCACTTGGTCATTTCGCCGAGAACACACAATTTGTCTGGATAACAGGTTCACCTCTGGCGTGTCTGAGCAAAGGGACTGGAGTACCACCATGAAAAATGACTTCTTCAACAGTGTAGAATGTCACACTGCAATTGTGAGGGGTCTGAACCTTGCTCTCCCCAGTTTACTCCTCGCTTGATTTCCCAGGGGGGTCGGCGCTTGCTTCAGGGAGCTGGACCTCCCATCATTCATCAAGGATCAGGCTTGTCTCCGCTCCGAGCCGAGGGCTGCCGGATCCCGACAAATCTTAACACAACAATAAGGCAATGCTCGTAATGATTTTGGAGAGGAGAGTTTTATTACCATGTTCTCGTAAAGCCACAGCACAACTACAAAGCCTGGGGCTGTGAAAGCAAAACCAATCTATTCTGTCAAAGAGGAACAAGATTTCGGTGTGATGAGTGGAGGTACAAAAATAATATTTCATTAAGTATTAAACCCCATAGCAAACATTAGCTCAGCGTACTTATTTGTATTCATATGCCATATTATATTAGACTCATAGTTATGAACAATACCTCTTTCTAATTCTCTTTCTCGTCATTTTAAAAATGGAATTAAATGGCCGATCCGGTGTACGAGTTTACTTCGGTTTGATTCTATGCAAACCTGCTGAACCGGCATTCGTCATTATTAAAAAGTAGCCTTCATCATTAACCTGGGCCAACGGCGTCACGGCGCTAAATCCAACCAATGAGCAACATACCAATGTGTTCAACATAATATAACATTTAATAGAGCCACAGGTGACGGGCTGTGAGCCGAGGACGGTAACAGGAAGGAGATCACATTTCAGGAGAGGAGGGAAGAGGCACACATTGTGTTTGTTTACTAGACAATCACATGCTCGCATACCACATACTCAATCCGTACTGCCTATTACATGAACAATAAAATAGGATTCTACCAGTGGTCCGATGGCACCCTGCCAGCCGAGCCGTTACATCTCGTCACGATTGCGTCAAATTTCAAACAGGTCTTAATTTGGATAAACTGACCATATTTTTTGGACTCTAAATGGTTACTTTCCCGTTTGAAAACATTCAAACTTAATGAAGTGACATATTAGCAGCTTACAAGACTGACAGCCAATCTCAAGACGCAATGCATTGTGGGGAAGATGAGTAAGACCCGGAAGCTCAAGTCTCATACATGCAGACATTTCTTCCATACACAAAATCCTCATATAACGCAGTGTGAACATACTACATTCTCAATTGTCCATCCTACTAACGCCTCGGCTATCCTTTCCACAAAGACGGTCGTACCGACACAGAATCGTGACGAGGAAACGTTTTTCTACTCTGTGCGGGTGTTTTTCCTCTCGGCAAACCGATATTCTCAAAGCTCCGCCGAGTTCTCCGTTTCCACCCAACCAGAGTATTGAAAGTCCAGCAGCAGTAACGTCATAGCTGTGAACCTGCTGATTTAAGTTACGGTGGTTAGCCTGGAAGTTAGCAACAACTTTGGGCGAGGCTAACTTAAGGTAGGCTGACCTTTAAGTTGGACCAGCTGTTTGAATTTTAGTGGTACACCTAGTGATAAAATTCGGTACACTTGTCGGGTCCGGTGTTTTGATTAATATCAAACTTAGATAGTTCTTACACTGGCCGAACTCTAATAAAATGAAAAGAGAAATCTGTTCCCACATTTCCATTTTTTGAGCACCTTCCAAAAAACATGATCATGCGGTTTATGCACTTCATCTCTTCTCATTTGCATTTAGATTCTATGAACTGTTGTAGTCGGAAAGAATAAAAGTGACGACTGACAACCTCTCCAACTGAGAGGTCAGCGGGGAACAGACTGCTGACTTTCACACTTTGGCAGTAATTAATCATCAAGCTCCAGAAAGCACGGCGGGATATTCGCCTTTTATAGGAGTCTCTGAGGGTGTGAATACAACATTATGCCCATCAACATAATAGCAACAGTGGGTGTCATTCAGGATATTATACACCTCTTCTCTGCCAAGTCACAAAGGCTAGAGACCTTGTACGAACCTTGGATCCATGTCTGCCTGAGGCCCCTGTTATAGGTCGTGGTGTGCAACACTGGAAACATCATTAGCATCACCAACAATAAATAATGATTCAAACCTCTGATCCAGATAAGGGCACACTCGTATCATCCCCCCAACACCTCTTCTCCCAGCAAATAGCCAGTTTCAACATCACATTGGCAGAAGGAAAAGGACTACGCCATGATGGTCTCTTATAAAGCAATACTTGCAGTACCTTCAGAAGCCTTCAAAATACTCGAGGCAGGAATTTAAGGGACGACTAGACACTAAAAATACAGCATGCAACCCAGATAACCAATGTGTTCAGTGGAGTAGAAAACGTGTTCCTAATTGTTAGATAATGGTAAAAGTGTAACGTTTTGCGCCAGTTATCAGTTAAGTCATTCCCTTGAAGTGCAATCAGTGGCTTCAAAGATGCATGACATACAAACATATGCTGTGGCACCCCCCTTAGGCCAATCAGCACAATTTGGAAATGCAAATGTGTGGAACAGACGGACAGCCAGATGAATGAGTGGACTGACGGCAGTGGGACAGATCGGGGTCAGCTCATATCCAACCTCAGTTTCACAGCGAGAACAAAAGTGCTATCTGTTATCAGTTTGAGTATTAAGGCCATGCATTCTTGCTCCATATTCATCATGGAGATTATTACTTTCAAAACCACAAACCACTAAGTAAAAAAAAAAGAAAAGAGCTTTTTCTTTTTCCCAGCTCTAAACCAACACAATCACACTCAATTGAAAATCAAGTGAGGAAACATTCTGGTTTCTGAGAGAATCATTTCAGACCCCGAGAGGACTCTGAAGCCACGCTGTCTGTCACCTCAACAGAACCTTGACAAATAAAAACGGAGCCATTTAAAACATGAAAAGAAAACAGCGGGTCACTCGTCTCCGCTGCCTTGTTTATCACCCCATCAAGGTTTGCCAAGGATGCCTGCACTGCCTGCTCCTTTATTGGATGCAATGCGATGGTTATAAACCGACCAGCTCGTGATAAAATCCAAATTGGAGAAAGCATTCATTTGAAATGTGACATAAACAAGACAGTTAAGTTGGAAATTTGGAAGAATATCTTTAATACGGAATCCAAGTCTTTATGCATCTTGCTCTAGTACTTTATTTTTGTTTGCATGGTCCTTCTTATGAACTACCTTTTTTCTTGCTTTGGCTTTTCTCCCCAATCTTTAACAGATCGTGTAGAATTCTGCCAAATTTCCGGTCAGGTCAAAGTAGCAAGGCATAAAAGGTAATTCCACAACCTTCCTCAGCTAGATTTGCTTATGACTGCACAGCTTAATCAGCTGAGCAAAGTTCGTTTGATCTAGAGTTGTTTTCCGATACTAGCATCAGAAATGATAAAGCCAAAAATGATGGATTGGGTATTGGCGAGCATGCTATTCAATGCACCGATCCAATGACATGATATAATATCGTTTGTCAGCTCAACAACAACAACACGATCGGTACTGCACATGTGCAACTCTCAACATGGATGAGAAAGAAGCGAGATGGCTCACTCATTACTTCCACCGTTAGCTTCCTGCCTTGTGTGCATGAGACCAATTAATGAGATAATAAGAGTCTCAGCCTGGACATCTGGCATTAATGCCTAATAATGGCAACGATCCTCATAATCAACAGACAGCCAACATCACACTGATTCTGGAGGTGGTTGGATTTGGCATCTGGAGGCAGCTGCACGAACAGACGAGTAGGTCAATAAAAGAGCATGCTGATTAGTGATTGGCCCCTGCATGGGAGGATGAGGACGGGTAGTATTTGGCTGACTTACATATTGCAAATTAACTTATTGTGCAATTCACTGAAAAATGAGTGAATATTGAGCGTGTGGGAGTTTTTACTGCGAAATAAAACCGAGGAAGAAACAGTCACTCTGCTTTGTTGGATTCATTCTTTACCTCATTGATGAACAGTAACTGAGACAAACTTTTAATTAAAAGACTTTTTATCTACAGCCAACCATTTATGTACTGGGCCAATATACTCTTTGTCCATAGGCAGGAGGCCAGCGTTGGCCTGACATTATAATGGTTGGCCATAAGCAAAACAGCAAAGACATCTCATCGCGCCAACACTGGCCTCACTTTGGCTTTCCACTCGGCTAATGTAGTGGGTCTTTGTACCACCTGCCCAGAGTCTGGAGATGAACTTTAACTTCCTTACTAATTATGAGGCAGTTGCAAATTTTTTCTGCTTTCCTTATTTAATAGATGGAGAGAAAAAAATCCTTTCAATAACCTAAGCCATTACAGTAGATACTACCTTATATATGCACTATCATTTTTTTCTCTTTTTGCTTTTAAATTCAAAGCAAACCCCTAAAAACCAGTAAAATGGATTTCAACTATTGCAGAATTAGAGTAATGAAGTCTATGCTAAACTTTTAATTGTATGAGCAGTTATCTGCTACTGATAGACTTGTGCATTTAGGCCAAACTCTCCTCCCTCATGTCCTTAGAGATCTCAATGACTAATTCATTATTCTAAGCCTCTTTAAGGTTGGCAGTCAAAAGCTGTGTGATGAGTGTGGGGGGGGGGGGGGGGTTCCAGTGCCGATGTGAGGTCGTATGTCGTATGTGTACAGATTGTAAATTGAATTGGATTGAATTAAACTGCATCCACCTCATCTTTAACCAAGGTTGAGCACACACGCTGATGGACTCATAGTGATATGCAATGCTGATAATAGTCCGAAATAAAAGTGGAAATATGTCACTTCTGTGTGACTGTTCTGCTTGGAGAAATTTACCTCGATTATATCAACACCCCTTTTTTATGCCTACAATTATACCATATTATTTTACATTTTCTTTCTCTAATTGATTAAAAATCTCCAGTGTCCAGTGGTCTACTATTCAAAGAAGAAATAAGAGTACCCTGCCCCATGGCACTGAACAACTATTAATCTATCTGTGGGAGGTTGAAGGGGTTTTAATCAATACCCATAACTCAAAGATTACTTGGCCAGCAGCTGAGATTTCTGACTTGCAAAACTAATGTTCCCATCTGCCCCCTCTGTTTTGGAACAAACAATCCTCAGCCACTGGAGTTAAAAAAAGAAAAGATAGATATTTCCAACCTCACCTGCTGGAACAAACATTCCTCGCCCACTGGAGCTCTCTGAATATGGTCGATAGGATGAAAACATACGCGCCAGCTGAAAAAGGCTTTAGTCAGGAGGTCAGAAATACTGAGGTCACGAGTCCCTCAAATGCACCGCTCCCTCCCTAACAAACCCGAACCAAAGAATTTGATAAAGATTTGAGACCTTCGTACCAGACCTGAACAATGAAGATCAAACTGGATTCATCAGAGGGCGCCGAGGACAATATTAGAAGAACCCTCCACATCGTAGACAACGCTCAAGTATGTACAAGTACAAGTATGGTTCTGGTTAGTCTGGACGCAGTAAAAGCGTTTGATAGCGTTAGTTTGGTATTTTTATATGAAGTACGAAAGATCTGGCTTTGATGAAAATACAATTAAGTGTATCAAAACTAATTATCATGAGCCTACAGCTGGGATTAAGGTGAATGGAAACTTGTTTAATAGGATTCAGTTGGAGAGAGGCTCAAGACAGGGCTGTTGCCTGTCTGCTACTCTCTGAACCAGTAGCAGAAGCAACAAGGCCGAGTGAAGACCTGCAGGGTGTCAGTATAGGGGAGAAGGAACATATCATTGGACTTTTCGCAGATGATAAATGTCTCCCTTACTTAATGAACCTACTTGAAATGTGTGGACACTACTCCTAGTATAAACTGAAAACAAAATAACAAATTCTTTCATTTAATTATTCTCCATCCCAACAAAATCAGGGATGTTTATAATCTGAAATGGAACTCTAAAATAATGAAGGATCTTGGTGTAACTATAACCCAAACACTTTCCAACATGATTGAAAACAATTACAACAGAATTCATAAAAACGTCCCAAAGGATGTTGAAAAGTGGTCTACCCTCCCTTTAGACTTCAGTTCTAGGATACAAACTAAAAATGAATATACTACATCTGCTGCTCTATTTCTTCTGATCTCTCCCAATTAATTTTGACCAAAGCAAACTCATAGCCTGGGATAAGATGATCTCTAGATTCATTTGGAATAGCAAAAAGCCAAGAATAAGACTTAAGACACTTCAGCTACCTACAAATAAGGGGGGGAGTGGCTTTACCAAATATTAAGGAATATTATTATGCAACTCAACTTAGACCCCTGGCCTGTTGTTGAAGACCTGACTGAGTCTCGATGGAAAGGGAGATACAGGGTTACCTCAGGGGCCACATAAGACTTCATACAACTGCTTTCACGTATGCAAAAGACTTTGATGTGGAAAACTGGTGAAGTTCTCTTTTAAATTATAGAACGTTAACACCCCCACAGGAGGAAAAATAAAAAACATGCATCCTCCGCAAACGGGCAAGTGAGTTGTTGAGCAAGGAGAAAAGTTGTGTGTTCTTTTATATCCATTATTGCAGTTTTTCACAATAAATGTTCTTAAAATTCCCCGAGGCCTACTTGTGGTGTACCGGACCATTGTCGATCCGTGCAGATGCCCCCCCTCGCGGTTCGGCACGCATTTGTACAGCGGCGAAAAAACACTTCAGATGAGTAAAAGGATCACATTTAGACTTGTTGATGGTTTACATTGACTTTAGAGCGGTTGAAATTATTGTTGGGACGATGGCGGAAAAATAAGTAGTCTTGTAGATGAGCTGCTGTAACAAAACAACAAAAGCGATCTGTATCTGCCAATATGGATCATTAATGATCGACTTGTGGGTATCGGCGGCAAAAAAAGTGTGATGGGGGGATATCTAAAAGATATATTTGCTCCCTTTTTTCTTTTATGCTGATCCGTGGCTCCGAACCATGAGTTTTATGATCCGGTGCACCCCGAATATGTCCTAGTAATACAGTTATGAGAACAGTAATAGCTGCCATGCAGTTGTAATACCGTTTCCGTCTCCAAAAGGATATCTTGTATTACATTTCAGGCCATACCGTCCAGCCCTACAGTTTCTTCAATGGCCGCTGTGACCTTGGCTGATTCTAAAGGCCGATGGACATTTTTAGCGGCTGATGTAATCCACCAAATGAGTGCCTTCATATGCCTGCCTCCCCAGTATGCAAGGTTCCAAACATGCTGCAATAATTAACCTCTAAAAAGCACAGCGTGCATCATCTGTAGTTTTGATGTAACTGCAGTAGCAGTATGGGGCTTTGCTCACTAAAAGCCTGAGCCTGCTGGGTGTACACAACACACAAGCTTGATGGAGTGATAACATAAAGGAAAATTCAAAAAGGGAGAAAACCGACAGTATTGAGACTCCTTGGGAAGCAGAACTCCCCGTATATTCTTGGAGTCTACACAACATGAAACACACCGCTGTGTAATACACGCTACATGCAGCGTGCCATGTGGAGGTCACATGCCCCGCCCCGTCTATAGATTAGAACTATATTTTTCAGACTCTCTAATTGGTACCTTTTCTCGTGAATTAAATGACAGCACGATTAATACATTTAAAATTTTTGCTCGGGGCCCTGCGGGACCTCTCTAATACCTTTCTCTTCGAGAGCCAAAAGATTAAAACCGGTGCTAATTGAACGGGTTTTTTTTTTTTTTTTTTTTTTTTTAAAACGCACGTCATGCGGAGACAGAGGATAAAAAGGTATGAGGACTGTGCCGCTTATTTTGATGCAAGCGGTCCCGTCTCAAATCCCTCCATCGGGGAGGTCCACATCTATCTTGCATGGCGTCAACTGCTTCCGTGTCAGGTTAAGAGATGAGTGGACACACCAGATTTAAAGTCAACACAGTGATTCCTCAAGCAGAATTTGCAAGCATTGCAGATGTAAAAAAAAAAAAAAAAAAAAAAAGAAAACGAGGCGGGGGGGGTTATCACTAATTTAACATAACTGCTTAAGGACAGGTTTAAGTGCTACAAGTTATTTTTTATTCATCGCAGACAGAGGGGGAGATGTGTTTACTGAAATGTATGATTCAAATTATAGCCTATGTTCAAATGTTAGCCTAATAGTAGCTCGGCCCAAAAAACGTGGAGGAGCTTGCAGCTTTCTTTTGCTTTGTGTGGGATAAATCCTGTTTCATAGGCTTATGCTAGAATTATTATAATGTCTCTTGAACCTAATATAGCATAGCAGACTATTATAACAGTCGGGGATTCCTTTTCTCTCAAAGCCAATCTAACCTAATAAAAGAATTGATTACACCGGGCATTGCTCAATCTGGCAGCAAGCTCCAGGGCATGAAAAGAAACGATGTTCTCATAGACCACAGAGCACACAGTAGAAAAATAAAAGGGGCCAAGTCAAGGCAGGGCAGAACCTTTAATTCCATTGGAGCAAAATAAGTGAACCAATAACGTTTGGCCAACAGACCCATCGGCGGTTTGAAATGCCCAATTCTGAGCTGGTCTATGCAACGCTGCATATGTGAAGCAATATTCTGCTACAGTTCACAACTTACTCCAGCTTTGATCTGTACAAGGCACAGATGGGTTTCAGTCTGCTTTCATGAAATAGGCCATCAGTATTGTTCCCCAAAAAAAAAAAAAAAAAAAACAGCAACAGTGACGGAGCGCCGTTTTCCCAACCCGAGTGGAGCTCCTTCTGAACCGGATCCCGCTGCGACGGGTTCTGACTGAGCGAGTGGATCCGAGCTGAATGGGACTTTATGACAAATGACAGAAGACATCTTGTTTTCTCCACAGGACAGAAAATGTTTTATTTATTTTTTTATAATAACTCTGTGACTTAAAAAGTCTGCTGACGTGCATTACGCAGCTTTTTCCCCCATCTCTTTTTTTAATTGGGTTAATGTTCCAGCATTTAATTGGAAATTTAATTAGTAATGATTTCACGGGTCAAAGATGAAGTTCCCTTTGACACAGTTTGGAACACATCCTAAATCAATGGCCTCCTGGCGGGAGGTGGAAGCACAATCAAGTCCCTGAAGCACAGAAAGCATTTCTAGATTTCGCGGTCAATCATAGTCTGGCTCGTGTTTGCCACTTTTCAGCGGCGTTTTATTTCTGGATTTGAATGCTTCGTGAGTTCCCCATCGTCACCAACTATAAGTGTGTCTGAATTAAACCTGACAAAAACAACAGAGGCCTGTTTGGTGTTTGTTGTTTTGTGCTCGACGCGATCACTGAAGTCAGGCGAATCCAGCGGTAGTCGGTGTTGCGGTGGCCCAATTTGTCGAGCATTTGTTTCCCTGCGTCAAAATCAATACGGCTAAGATTCAAACTGTATGTTCAGCAGATATGTTCACTCCAGCTTCGACAAGTCCTAGACAACATTATTGATTGATTTCGGGGGTTATTTTTGGAGACAAACGACACAATAAATAGAGGCATGGGCTCGGCTCACTTTTGGTTTCCAAGGACACAGACGAATTAGTAACAAGTCAACGCATTGCTTTTCAGCACATTCATAACTTTTGTTGCAACATCTTTCGAAGAAAGCCACAATGTTCGACTCAGTCAAAATGATGCTCTTAAAATGGACAAAGAGAAACCTTAGAAATCCTACGAGGACTAATAAGAAGTAAAGAAGCAGTAAAGAGGCAGGGTTTAAACACAGATGTTGCGTAACCCAAAGGCCAAATGCATACTGAAGCTTTCAGGAGTGGCAGTGCTCCAGCACATGCACAAGTCGGGGCCAGACTACTGACCAAAACCACAACGTTTATTTACATCCTCTCGAGAAGCCGGAGAGCCTTCGACGCGCAAACCAACTGCTCTGTACAAAGGGAAAAAAGGAAAAGAGCTGTCAGTCAGACAGAGAAGACGGGGAGATGCCGACACCCTGTAATGTTCAGGGGATTTACAAAAAGAAGCTCACGGCTACATCTGACATCCTGAGGCAGGTGTGCGGGTAGAAGCATTCATCAGAAATCACAATAGGAATGTCAATTTTTATTACTTTCATTCTCCGTGAGGATATTTATTTTTTTATGACTTGGACAGACAGAGAACAGTCAAGTAACGCGGCATCATGATCTGCACGGCTGCTGCAGCCATTATTTTTATATTATCAATGAATCTGCTGATTATTGGATTAATCAATTTGTCGTTTGTGGTCTAAAAAATGTCAGAATACAGTGAATAATCATCATAACGTCCTAAAGCCCAAAAGTGTTTTTGTCCAACGATGCCAAACCAAAAGATAGTCCATTTACAATCACGTGAGAAAAAAAGGTCTACTTTGTCTATTTTAAACTTCTTAAACCTCATTCAAGGCTAAAAAGAGGAGAAGTCGCTGATCAGAGAACATGAGGATGATTGATTGGTTTCACTGACATGTCAGTGGAGAGGGTGTCATAGTATAGTCTACTTTTTTGGGGTGAGAATTAAATTCTGCCATCATTGAAAATATCTTCAATAAAAGATGAAGAGTCGAAGCACTGCCCCATTAAGCGGACGCCGTCCCTTTATTTCTAGCCATTTCTGCTGTAACCCTCCAACATTGCGGCTCCAGTTGTCATTAGGGAAGTCACAATACCAGAAGTTTCGTCGTCAATACCAACAACAGTGAAACTTCGAAGATTCTCGATTTGATAGCGCGGTAAAAACCAAACCAATAACTCCCACGTACATCAGCATACACTCCTTTATTACCGTTTGCAGGCTGTTTTCTTTGCAAATTCATAATTAATCCTTGATGATCCGCTTCAAGTTCCTTTACAAGATTACATTTGAACACATGATGATGACATCATAATTTACCTTCACCCAATACTCATTTTTATTGAACAGCACTTGAACGCATTATAATTAACTCAATGCAACCTCCGTAAACAAGGTCAGCCGTTAGCTCTGCTATTTAGCCAAGCAGGAATGTGCTGCTAACAGCTAACAGCTAACTAGCTCTCCTTTCTGCAGATTTCAACACAGATCTGTTGTTCACAATGGAGTGTCATCAGAGACACTATCTATCGTCTCTGTAACGATGCGATGCAGTTACTTTGGAGCCCCGATCCCCGTTACCTACGGTATGTTTTTACAATTATGGCATCGACTTGGTACCGAAGTATCGGCTCTCGTGACATCCTTATGGGTCCCGGCCTTCATTTAATAGCTTCGGGCCCCAACTGACTTGAGGCAGTCTAGCAGATTCCGTCTCCCTCTGGAGCCACTAAAGGCTTTATTCAACTTTCTTTCACATACTGTATGCTCCGAGTGCCCCCAAGACCTGTAAACAAACTTTGATGTTAAAAATCAGTGCAGTGCCTTTTAAGAAAGAAAAAAAAAAGAGTGGAATGGCCAAATTTAAACTAGTCAAATACATCTTAAACCAAAAGGGCATTTTTCCCAAATAGTGCCACTTCTACCTGGAGATCAGTAACAGTCAGTGGATTCATCGCAGTGTTTGCAGAGTGTGTTGACACACACTTGTAAAGTGGGAGATACTGAAGCCGCTGCCACCATAAGACGAGAGGGGAAGCTTTCCTTCCAGTCGGCAGCTTATATTCACACTAAATCTTACATGGCATGATCGGCGTGAGCAAATGTCACCAGCTACCTCCACGGAAGAGATCGTCAAAGTCAAACAGCGTCTGGGACTAATCTACGGGAACATGCGGCTTGTTCAAACACACCCCCACGTCCGCCATGCCGCCCACGATGGGAAGCAGTCGTGAACTTTGAAAGCCCCCGGCCGGACCCGGTGGACCGCAGCAGGGAGCGAAGTCCCACAGCCGAGAACAATATTGCGCCGAGCGAGATTTAAGTGTTGGCCGATTGTCAAGGAGGAAGCTGGGGGACGCTCGCCAGACCGGAGTGCGCACATCTGAGTCCTCGGGCAGCGTTTGGAGCTCCAGGAAATGAGCGTGGGGAGGAAACGAGATGCTGCGAAGATATACGCTGAAAGCTGAACCTCTCAGACAAATCCTTCATGTGGAGACTAACCGTCCCCCGGGAACGACTGCTGCTATGCTAATACCGCTGCACTAGACGCTCTGTGTGGACTTCTCCAACTTTAATAGTCTGATATTTGGAAAAGCCTTTTCATAGAAGGTCTCCTACTTTTTTTAGAGCATTAGTGGTGTAACGAACCGCTGTTGATCCGTGATCCGTAATCCCCCCCCTCCAGCCCCCGGTTCAGCACGCATGTGAACTGCTGATTAATGACACAGTTTAACGTTAACCGTCACAGTGTGAAATAAAGTTTGATCAGGACATCATTGATGTTTTTCTAGTCTCTGATCTTTGATCATGTGACTTTGTAAACAACCAATCAGTGTTTAAACCAACAGGAGGAGAGCTAGTAACGTTAGCAGTAACGTTAGCAGCACCGCTAACGGAGAAGCAACGGAGCTTCCATTCAGTTGCATTGTGATGCGTTCAGGCTTTGCTCAGTGAAAATGAGTATTAAGGGAATGTAACCTCATGAAATGTAGTGTTGGTGATAAACTACAATAAATCCAGTAGTTTAAAAGGAGATGTTTTCACAACATAAATACATAAATAATTATTAGAGGTGAATTATGAGCTGCTTACAACCTCAAAGCAACTTATAGTACATCATTAAAACTAATAATGACAAGATTTGTTTTAATCCATAAAAATACAATCTTTTATTTCCTTTTATTTAGTGTTTTTATGAATTAAAAAAACACTTTAGATGACTGGCAAAGTAAAAGGATAGCATTTCGATTTTTTTATGCTTTACAGACTTCAGAGCGTTAAAATTATTTTTGGGACGGTGGCTAAATACATAAATAGTCTGGATCCTTGTAGACCAGCTGCTATGATCACACAATAAAGGTATCTGTGATGTGTTAATATAGATCCTCAATGATCAGCAATCGGCGGCAAAAAAAAAACAAGATCTCTAAAAGTTATATATTCTCCCTTTTTGTTTTGTGCCGATCCGATCCGTGACTTTTATGATGAACCACAACACAGAAACACTCATCATTGTCATTGTATCAAACTTCATATTTTACCTTTTATTTCTATTTTATTGTTGCTTTTGGGTTTACTGTATGTGAAGCACTTTGTAAACACTGTTTTTAGAAAATTGCTATATAAATAAATGTTAATATTATTATAACCAAGACAAGTGATGGTCAAATCTACAGAAATATGTCCCATGTTCTAATAAACTAAAGATGTCCTTTGAAGGAATAGTTTTTGGGGAAATACCCTTCTTTGCTTTCTTGCTCAGAGTTGAGTGAAAAGATCGATATTATTATTTATAGGACTGTTAGCTTAGATGAGCACAAAGACTGGAAACAGATAGCTGGTTGTGTCAAATGGTAACAAAATCCTTCTAAAAGCACATCTAAAGCTCAGTAATTAACATATTTTATCTTGTTTGTTTGTTCGTACAAGACGGTCATGGGAATCCTACAACCGGCGATGAGTGAACCGGGTTAAATTGTCCGTTCGCATCCGAATCTGCTCCACTCGGAGTAAAAGTTGCCGTATGAGTTGATGGCATAAGACAACGGGTTAGAAGACACAGAAAGCGACCGCTCCCCGACAGGGAAGGTGGCACGGCGTTACTAATGCTACCACTTCTTCTGTGAGGTGATACAATCGCGGCTGTGAAACCTTTTCTCCATTCAGGCATCTCATTCTCTTTCAGAGTGTCATTGGCCGGGAGGGGGGCGACAACTTAATAAGCAAGAGACGTATTGCCATTTTCATGAAAAGACAGACAGAATTATAGGGAAAGAATTATACTCTAGTAACACCTCAGAGAGAAAGTGGTGTGCCACAGCGGGTGCCGTCACATCTCCCTGACCTGATAAAAAGGTGTTAATTTAAGCCCAACTGACAACATCCTCCTCAGAAAGAAGCGGACATTCCTCTCGAGCAACGACAACACATATCGCCGTGCGTTTCAATCCGTTTTACAGGAGTTTCTTTTTTTTCTTTTTTCTTTTTTCTTCAATGCAAAAAGTGAAATCTGGCTGGTAAAAATGTTCCAGAGTCTGACTCACGATACCACAGGCAGCGGAGAAAAGCTATTTCAAATCCAAAAGACGCCGTGTGCCAGGTGCTGTGCACGGGAACTGATTTCATACCAAAACATATGCGACGGCCCGATGGAGAAGATTCCCTGCAGGAACGAGTCCTAAAAACTCAGAAATGAGTCAGCTACTTGCACTTCCTGTTCATCCGTCTCAATGTCAAGTGTTTCTGGGTAGATGACGGAAATAAGATGACTGCGGTTCACACAAGCTGAAGAGATCTTAACGTTTTGTTCTACGACGTAAAATATGTCAGAACAAAAGCCCTCTGGGGAATTTAGAGGTTAAAAAAAGACGGTTGCCAACAAGTGTCGAGATAACACCAAACGTCTTCACGCCGACTCATCCTCGTTCACGGCCTCGTTGTTCCAGTTTATAATTCCTTTATAGCGCCACGTTAGCTTTTTACTCCCGCCGAGTGTACTCACGCTTCAAAAACAATCATAAAAGCGCCGTTGACTTGTGAAGATTTTGTGAAAAAAAACGTGAAAGTATCATAAACGTTTGTTTGCCACGGAGATTATTCTCTGCATTGATCCAAAATCCGATGAAAGAATCCCATTGGCTTTTTAATGGAGGGATGGAGGGACCCGTGGCGCTAACTTCCTGTTGGACTACAAAAATACATCGTCCCTGTGGCACCTCGACCATCAACACGCGGGACGTTTCTCTTTTGGAAGTCACTTTAGATTTTCAGTCTACTTGAACCGAGTGAGAAAATGTCTTTAACAGTATATGTTGTTATTACAGTCTGTAAATCGTTTTGGTTATTTCCCATCGTCGTCTCACATTGATGTAATATGCAGTTAAGAAAATCAAACGTACTTTTGAGTCAGTGATGAAATAAATCCATGTCATTCCCATATTACGTTTTCAGTATAAACACTGATTCACCAGTTCAGGCACAGCGTTGCTTTGACATACTTTGATTTGAATAATGCGTCACGTAAATCGTTTTGAATTTGGGGTTGAGTATTTTTCTGTTCAGTTTTTCTCCTAAGAGAAGATGATTGAATAAAATATTGAAATATTTAGCAGACAAGTTGTCGACAAAAGGGCTTGTTTCCCCTTCAGCTTTCTTTGCTGTAGAGAACATATTATGTGGATGTCAGAGGTTAAGGTATCTGAAATAATCAAGTGTAGAGGAAAGGTATAAAAATATACAAATTCAATCCACTTGATCTGCAGCGCCATGTACATTGTGACGGCGATCACCTGCCACCTCGAATGAATAACACGACGCACGCCAAAACCCGAGCAGGTGGCGGGCTCTTTTCAGACGAGGATTACCTTCTATGATTTCCAGAGAATCACAGAATGAAGAATAAAAGATCAAACTACTTAAAAGCGGGAGGCAGATGGGCTCCAACGCGTGCGTTCAGACACTGTCGAGAAGAGTTTGAAAGACGCACTTAAACAATCCGAGAACAAGAGCCTTGACGAAGTCAGCGAAGGCTTCGCCTCACGAGGTTTTCACAGACGTGAAATAAATGAGACACGTCCGTCGTCTGCTGCTGCTGCTGCTGCTCGCCATTCAAGTCGATCCGTGAAGCCAAGAAGCAATAATGCATGTTTTATTTACTGTACTAAATCTGCCCTCTTAATAAATGGAGGTTGAGGGGAGGGGCTTTTTAGCTGATTGAAAACCAAATGGTGGTTTTATTCAAACGTGGTGAATTGACTTCTATCGAGGCAGGGGGGGGAAAAAAAACACTTGCGTGCTTTTCATGACATCAAGGTCTGCCAAGAAAAGGGGTAATGCGTCGTGAGCGAGTGGCGTACTCCTTTCAGCGAGAACCAGCGATGAGCCCTGGAGGTCCTTGGTAGAGGTCTTGCACGTCACGCTACATCTGAAGGGAACCGGCGCTTCACAAAAGGTTCCTTTCACCGCCGGGCGAAGGATGGCGTCCTTAGAATTCTCTCCACAACGGCCGAGCGGGAGCAAAGCTACAGCCTCGGAGCGGCCGAGGGATTCAGGCGTCGCTGGGCTTCAAAAGGCATTCTGCGATTAAAAAGAAATCCAGCCTTGGCCTCTTCCAACGATTACACAGAGGAAAAATCAATTAGAGGGCACCGACGGGGGCCACCTGCAAGATCTGGGAGAGGAGCTGCAGATCAAGGAGGGAAACAAGGACCCGTCTCTTCAGAAAGGGCTTCTCTTTCTCATTCTACGGGAGATGTTTGCTCTCTGCTGGTCAGACGGCGCAGGCTGCTGTTAGCTTTGAGCTCTTCGGTCGATGAAAATGGAAAAGAAATTGAAAAGAAATCTACTCACCAACGAGTGTCGCCACGAAAATCTCTTCCCTTAAAAAGCTGCTAACCGCGAGGCAGAGCGAATCAACTCGATGGCGTCACCTCGTAGTCCGTCAGTCGACTGACTCGTCACTTTGATATTTCGGTGGTCGATTGTGAGATCGTCGTCTCGTGCTTCTTTATGCTGGATGACTTCTTTCCAAGAAACTTATGAGCACATCTTTGGTAAACACAAGCTCTAAAGTGATTCTTTGTGGAGAAACTCAGTTCTACAGATCTGTCGATTAAATCATCTAAAGGTTGAGTTTACTCTTTGTTTGTATACTATATTTATATTTATTATTTATACTGAGATTAAATACACGTGTACTCGTTTTAATTCCTGTTGAATTTGTGACCAATTTGCTGCTGCATTTAAAAAAGGTTTACAATTAAATTGTAATTCCTGTTAGTTTAAAAAAAAAAGATTTTTATACAAATTGCTGGTGTAGGTTTTATTATTGAGACAATAAATATGTCTGATACACATAACAGTCTGATCCCAGTCCCTTCGGTGACGATAGGCCGATACTCAAAGTCCAGGTATTAGGAAGGAAAAGTACGATAGAAGATATTTACTTTGCCAGTTCTGTCCAAAGAGCCACGAGGACAACATCAAACTTCAAGGTTCTTCTTTTTTATTGAAACTAAAACTGCTGCAAATGTGCAACAATCCCATCAAATACATTCATACAGCGATAGCCAATAAAAACTAACGTGCTCATGTAGGCCGAGAAACAAATTAATATTTAGACTGCAGCTGATGTCAACATGTAAAATAAAATACCCGACTTTGTTGCTTTCTGTTTCAGCACCAGGGACAGCGACCGATACAACACACAGAGCCATCAGAATAATTCATGTTAATGCATTATGAAAAATATGAGATTATGTTCCTTATTCCATGTGGTACTTGGGATTTTTGTGGGAATATATATATATATATATGTCTTTTAAATCTCTTCTGAAGACTCACTTTCATAAGTTTGGCCATCTTGTTTTACCGCTTTGATTCTGAAACTTATTTTCTTTTATTGTGAAGCACTTCGCAACTTTTGTCTTTGAAAGGTTAAAATATATATATATACATTTTTAATAATTTACACTATCATTGCAACGTTAGAAGCTTCGAGGCATTCAGAACCTTATTACATATAATAATAAAATGTTGTTTGCTGCTTTATTAAATAAAGATTTTCATTAAATAAATGTATATATAGTAACTATATATTGCTGGAGTAGGTAACACAATGCTGACTGAGCCTTATGACCCACTAATATTGCTGTTTTACAGTTTTTCCTCGACCAATAAATGGAACTATACACAAAATTGCTCACATATCAAAAAGACTCCAGACTGCTGAACTCTTTTCCCTCAAATGGAAACCTGAAATCAACCGGCACCGTAATCTTGAGGATTGCTGCTGCACTGCTCTGAATAACGCATCGTATCGTGAGCTGCTCGCTAAATGTAAAAACCACATCCTCCACAAAACACAAATAAAAGCGACAGGTGTGCCAACAACATAAAAAACAAAACAAAACAAACAAAGACACGGAAATGTCTTCAAACGCAGCGACGGAGCAGCGGTGGGGTTTCTCCACATGTAAACCAGAGAGGCTGCAACACGAGAGGCGGCGTGTCACACCGTGACCACGAGATGGACGCCGGAGCCGGGACGGCTGCCAAGACACGAACCACGACCGGGCCGCAATGCAGACGCAGCTCCCAGCTCCCAGCTCCCAGCATGCACTGCTGCTCCATCACTGCGTTCCACACACCTGGTGCCATGTGGCACCGTCATTTATCCAGGTGAACCACAGTGTATCACAGTCAGTCCAAGCCCCCCCACCGCCCCCCCCCCAACAACAACTTCTCTTGTTTGATTACAAACAAACTGCCCACAACGCGGACGCCTTCTTATTCTTGGAGCTTCGAGGCGACGCACTGAGCGACCAGACAACTCTCCTATCGGCCAGCGTTCCTATCTGAAGTGTCCTTGAGCGGGAAAAACAAAACCCTTAATCCTTATCCTTATCTGCTGCAGGAATGCCGCTCTGCACCTGACCTCCGACCTCAAGGTGGAGAGAAAAAAAAAAAGATTTGGGGGAAAATGTTATTTCAAATCAACCCTGCAGAAAAGAAAACGGAACCGTTAGCGAGTCTACTGCATCGCTCCCGACATGTTCTTAGCATAACGAGGAGAGAGAGAGAGGTTTTACAGTGTAGGGTGAGAGCAGCAAGGGCCTCTGTCTGTGTGTGTGTGTGTGTGTGTGTGTGTGTGTGTGTGTGTGTGTGTGTGTGTGTGTGTGTGTGGAGGTCTCCGAGGCCAAGAGAAAGCGTCCTCGGAGGCAGCCGGGCCGCGAGCCAAATCTGTTCCCGCAATTCCTTCTGACAGCAGCGCCTTCATTGTCCAGGAAGGTGGGCAATGCGTCGCGCTAAGCGAGCGCTCGACCACGGGGGCCCCCGAAAGAGCGGGATTTGTGTAGGCGGAGCACGGTGAAGCCATCAAGGAGAGCGGACGGTCGGATTTTTACTGCACACGTGGGCGTTTCTGTTGTGCGGCGACGGAATGTGAGGTAAAATGAGCCGGAGGAGGAGGAGGAGGTATTTGTGAGAAACGCCTGAAAGGAGACGGTTATGCAAAAACATGCACTGCTAAAGTCTCCTACAATGTCACACACTGTGTTGCAGCTGCATCAATGAAAAAAAAAAAGAAAAAAATGTGAAAAAGGAGTTTGATATGAAAGGAGGATTAGTGTTTTGGAGTTCAACTAGATCACGGGGACATGTCAGGAAATCATCTTCTGGGATGTTTGATTTGGATTTGGTGCACTTCGCTGCATCGCTCTATGTAGGACAGACTACATAAGAGCCCTCCCACGTCCAATGAGACGACTTTACTTACACACACACACACACACACACACACACACACACAACACACACACGACACACACACAAGAAGAAATCAAGAGGAGGTGGTAGACAGCTGTGAATTTGTGCTGCTGGTTTGTGCAACTGTACTATTTTTTCTGCCATTTTATTTTTTCTTTATTTTTTTTTTACATCATTCGTGTTCTAGTTCTGGAGAGTGTGGTGGTCACCTGATAGTACTCAGGATGTGGTATTTATACCTGCAGCAGTACACGGTGGATATTTTGTATATGTGTGTAGAAAACAGGGTGTCGATATTGAACTTGCAGTAACCTCGCAGGGAAGTAAAAAAAAAAAAAAAAAAGCCAAAAGTACCACAACATTCCTGTGGGGAGCTGCTACTTTTTCTTTTCTGAGACATTTGTAGAAGCTCTTCTAAGAAAATGTGTAACAGGATTAGATCTGTGTGTATGTATGTGTGTGTGTGTGTGTGTGTGTGTGTGTGTGTGTGTGTGTGTGTGTGTGTGTGTGTGTGTGTGTGTGTGTGTGTGTCAGTCAATCTTCTAAGAAATGACCAATCAGAACAGCAGCAAAACCCTCTGCAGCTGCATGTTGCAGAAATTTGGCATCACCACTTTTCTATGCAACAACATATTATGATGCTGAAAGCCTACTGGAGGGGGGGGGGCAGTGTAGAGGGGGGGGGGGGTTTGCTCACTCACCACACGAAAGCGCCGCCACACAGACGAGGAGAGCCCATCTGCAGTCCCGTACACCTGACATGGCAGAAATCCCTGCGGGGGGTGGAGGGGGGGGGCGGGTGTTAAAATCCCAGTTGTTCCAGTAGCCGGTGGCGGAGAAATTAAACCTCTCTGCGGGTGTCTCGCATCCACGCGGGGCTGTTGCGGTTCTTCCGAGGAGGAGGAAGAGGAGGAGGAAGAGGAAGGAGGAGGAGGAGGAGGAGGGAGGGGGGTCTTAAGTTGGACACGGCGAGTATCTGCGCGAGTGGGCTATTTGAGCGTGCGCGTCGAGGTCTTCAAAATAAACGGGATTGTCCAGCAACAGTGTTGCGCGCATAAAGACCCAAAAAACCCGCAAAGAGAGCGGCTTTTTTTCTGCACATGGGGGAAAGAAAGTTACAAGTATCCTGGACAGCTGTGGGAAGAGAGACACCTGGTGCAAAGTCCTTGCGCGAAAGCCGATAAATGTCCTCCTCCCAAAAAAAAAAAACATAAATCAATGGGCATCAGTTGGGAGATGACGCGCGCTCTCGCTTAAAAAATAAAACACACAGGAATCCTGCTGCGCGCTTACACACCTTCAATAAAAAAGGGGACTAGTGTGAATAAGAAGGCAGAGGAGACAGAGCAGGGAGATCTGTGTGACAGGGTTAGTCTCCAAATAAGGAATTCAGAAATGAAAAAATTCCTTGCGCAAAATCGTGGAAACGGTGGATGGAGAGAAGGGCGAGAAGGGAAGAAGAAGGAGAAAGGCATCCGTCGGATCCCCGCGCGACGCGCCGCTGTCGGTCGGCTCCCACCGACTCACTTCTTGGGTTTCAATTCAAATCCACAGCGCAGAGGAGAACCGAGAGGAGCTGGAGAGGAGAACCGAGAGGAGAACCGAGAGGAGCTGGAGAGGCGGCGGGATGACACGCGTAAATGAGCCAGAAAGGTCCGGGTTAGCTGCAGTAACAGCGGGGGGAGAGGGGAGAGGAGGAGGAGGGGGGGGGGGTTTCCAGTAGTTCACCCACCGCAGCGCGTTGCGCCACCGTCACTCAGCCGGACCGGAGAACCAGCGGACCTCCAGGAGAACAAAGTCCCGCGGATACTTTGTTGCTGCGCTTTACTTTGAGGCGTTGGACCGGAGAGCCGGAGCGGAGGCGGAGCGGAGCATCGCCGGTGCCGCTCACCGGAGTCTGAAGCACGGCCAAGTCCCACGAACTCCCCGCTTGTAAATTCCCCAAAAAATGATCACGACCCGGCGGCGGCGGTGTGCGGCGGTGTCTGCTGCCCGGGGACGGAGCTCCTTCTGGCCGCTGTCTTCGCCGCGGCTGTCGGTCTCGGTCCGGTTTTTTTTTATTTTTTTTTTTGTGTGTCTTAACTCCGCTCCAAACTAAACGTGTTCACCTTAAAATGTGCAGGAGCCGCAGCTCGCGCTCGTTAAGCCGGCTATAATATATAAGATCATATCCGGTAAGAATTTTCAAAGTAAAATAATTTTGAAAAAAATCTGCAATTTCTATACATTTGGATTTTCAGTAGCCGGATTTTAAGGGAAATACATATTCTTATTATTTTCTGTCAATGTTATTGCATACAAGATAATTATCTTATTATTACAAATATGGCCATGATGGTGGAGATGATAATGACTGTTTAGTATCGCGTTTGAAAGCTGCTGAAGAATTAAGTTTATACACTGGTTTCTATAAATAATGAGCAACTATCACCATATATATATATAGGATGATTACAAGCAATATTAAAGCATTGACAATATTAAAATCTGACCAAAGCATGAATTTGTGCAGGAATTTTAGAGATGGCAGAACGCTGACATTCAGTTCAAGATGGATCCCAAACAATCTCTTATTTATTTGATCACTAACAGTATCATAATTCAATTAAAAATGTATTTTATTGAATATATTAAGTGTATTTATTGTAGGTCTCAACTGAAATTCCACAAGCTTGATGTACATGCAGACCTCTGACTTTACTTTAGGTCTCAACATCAGGTCCAAATCCTCCTTTTGAAATACTAATGTTTTGCATGCTTTTATTTCTAAGGGCAAGGCGACCAACATCCGGTCTTGTCCATATCAGGTGCGGTGAACTTGATGTTGCTCGAACCGGGCATCACAGGCAAAAATCTATCACGTGAGTGGCTCACCCGCCTCCTCTTCATCAGAGAGGAAAATATCCCACCGAAGCAGAGAAAGAAGAAAAGAAAAGACCCTCCTCTCATGTGCACAGTCATGGCTTCACTGAAGAGTCGCTTTGGAGGTCATAAGAGTGAGTCTGTGCTGCATGAGTATCATGTTTAACATGAGGCATTGTGAGGAGACTATTATATTTCTGGTTATTCTCACAGCTAATATTATTATGACCTGACAAACCCTGGTGCAACTTCTAACACTAACAATGGATGTATGTGTGCCAGCTCCCTTGTGTTGTGCATGCTGGCTCACTGCTGCACCTAAAATGGAACAGAGCTGTCATGAATGTTATTGGTTGCACCTTCTTTCTACGGGAAAAAAATTCAGAATTGTTAAAAGAAATATGATCTCAGAATTATGAGAAAAGTTTTCAAGGGGGAAAAAAATTTTTGCCCTGTTTTTTTCTGAAATAATTAAATTATCTCCGAATTATAAGAAACGTTGTCATTGAAAAAAAAAGCATGCTGCCCTGTTTTTTCTGAATTAAATTAATTATTAGAAAAGTTTTCAAGAAAAAAAAAATTCTGCCCTTTTTTTCCGAATTAAATAAATGATTATCTCAGAATTATGAGAAAGGTTTTCATTGAAAATGCTGCTTCTTTTTTCTGAATTAAATTAATTATTATCTCAGAGAATAATGAGAAACGTTTTCATGAAGAAAAAAAAAACATTCTGCCCTGTTTTTTCTGAATTAATAAAACATATTTTCTCAGAATTCTGGAAAGTAAATTCAAGGAAAATAAATTATGCCCTTTTTTCTGAATTAAATTAATTATTATCTCTATTTTTTGAGTTAATGAGCTTTCCTCAATATCCCAAGAGAAGCTCTCGTTTACTTGAGAGCTCGATTTCATGGAAGCAAACTCGTCCCGCCTGTTTCGTTTGATGCAGTTTTACTTGGATTTGAGGTCGAGACATTGGAAGATACTCGTGTCTTTCATTAACACAGACGGTATCCTCCCACAGAAGTTTTATTTTTCCCAATTTCGTTAATTCAGAAAAACAGCAATATATTTGTTTCTCGAGTGAATGCATTATGCTTTCCGTAGTTTTCTCCATTATGTTGAGTCAAATTTATGCCATCAGAAAGGTTTCTTATGAGGTTCACAAAGGAAGCTAATGGGTTAATTATCCAGAACAAAGTCCTTTTCAGACATGGAATACATAATGTCGCTGCATGGTTTAAATCGTCCATTATGTAAATGTTCACATATTGCTTTTTAGTTTTTTACATAACAAGCGTTTTCTTAGCTGTCTCGCAGGCTGATGGATGTTTAAATATATTTTTGTTATTTTTGCCGTTCATTGTTTATCAGAGAGCGATGTTGTGCCTGTTTCCTAACAGTGACTGACAGTGTACGAGGTGTCAGCACGCTGAGTCTGGAACCTCGTTTCGTCTGCTCACATGTGTGTTCAGTGTTTTGCTGATCAGTCAGACATTCATCTTTGCAGTTGGCATGCATGGAAAATTATAAATATGGGGAGTGAGTGTTTGTCCAATCATTACTGCAGCTGTACACATGTGGAAGATGGAAGAGGAAGTAATTTGGGGTACCACAGACAAACGAGCCAATCGTCAACAAGGAGTAGACCTTTTTTTAAGGATTATTAAAAGGATTCAATAATCAATTCAAGTATTCAAGGATTCAAGGATTCAAGGATCATTTATTGTCATTATGCATCACAGGGATGCACAACAAAACTCATTTGTAACACAACAAACACATGGAAACCAAAACCAAAACAGTAGAGCATTCCTGTAGTTCATTTATTTTAAATTTGCATCATAAGGATGGTGTGATAATAATGTAAACAGCAGCAGAAAAAACAATTCTCCGGGCCGATAAGATGGCCGACATCTTCACATGAAACATTCAACATGAGGAGTCCACCCAACTCTCGTCCCACCGGAGTCCTGCAGACGCGTCGAAGCAAAGAGCGGCGCAGTTGAGATTAAAACCGTTGAAAGTGTTGAAGCCCGATTTGTATAATTAACTGCACCTGTGGGTTTCCCTGCTACGTCATGTCAAAATGTCTGCCGTGAAAAAGGTCTCGTCTGAACGGCAATATTTCACATTTCAAGCGCCGGGTCCACGCGTGAGCTGCAGAACTAAATTGTAAAGGCTTGTGAGTGTAAGTGAGAGTTTGCAGAGCGCATGCAGCGTGAGCACCATGCAGCCACCGGAACTTCTCTTTAGACGTCAAATTGTGCAAAATTCATTTACTCACTGTATGTAATAAGGTGTGTAAGCTCACTTCAGCCAGTGTGATGAAAGAAAAAGATCCTTTAAGTCTTTATAATGAGAAAACTATCGCGTTAGAGTTTTAAAAAACAGACTTTGTAGCTCAAAATAATGACTTAATATCTCAAAAAACTGACTTAGTATCTGAAAATAATGAGTTAAAATGACTTAGTTTCTCAAAAATATAACTAAGTATCTAAAAAAAAAAGTGTGCATTCCAAAGTAATGACTTAGTATCTAAAAGGATCAAGCGTCGCATCTCAAAAATAATGACTTCGTCAAAATAACGACTAAGCATATTAAAATAATGACTTAGTATCCCAAAATAATGAGCTGGCATCTCAAAATAATTAATTGGTATCTGAAAAATAGTAAGTTTGCGTCACAAAATAATGAGATATTCAGTAAATATATTGAGAACGTTTCTCATTATTTCGAGATATTAAGCCATTATTTTGAGACGCTAACTCATCACTTTGAGATGGTTTCTTCTTATGTACGATAGTTTCTCTTTCTTCTTTTTCATCACAGGGCTTCCATAGAAAGGGGCTTTGATTTTTGATTTTTTTTTTGGTTTTAATAACCTCCTGCAGGAAGACGCTAACAGGCACAATAAGTCCCATCATGCTTAAAGATCTTAACATGAGCAGCTTCCTCAGCTTTAGCAGCTAATCTATCAGGACCACTTATGCTAATCATGTCACTTGCAATTTCCCACTTAGAACACCTGAGCCGCAGCGCGGCAGCAGACTGCGGTTCCCCCTCAGTACCAGCCAGGCTGCCGCGGGCTTCACCGCCGCAGCCCTGACACCACTCTTAATGGTCTGGTAATGCATTTGACTTTGTAATTTATCTTTTTATCCTCTGACATTTAGAGAAAAAAAAGACTCATTGTCAAATGGAGGAGTTATTTCCTCGGAATCTTGTTGCCTTCTGAAGACACAGGAGTCTCTCTGGGTGATAAATGATGTGCCTCGTGTGGGAATTTAAAACCAACCGCCTGCAATTATACATGAAAATGGGATTGTTTTATGCTGAAACAATGGAGGGCTGCTCATTTAAATCACACCTTCCCCTATTGTTACACCTTCCCGTTGTCACTTCCCTAATTTAATACATTGATTTTCTCAAAAACACAATCTCCTGCCAAGCGTGCGCCACATTTCCATGTGAGAAATGCTTTTGTACATCAGATTTATTTCTCCCTTTTAACTTCACATCTTGTTGTACCGTAGGCGCCTTGGTTTTACTGAATTCTGCCTTTTAAAACTATGAAAGCTACTGTGTTATTTTCTCCTGCAGCTGTTATTACAACATAACGTGGCGTCTGTTTGATGTTCGGAATTTTGACTAAAACTTGTCTCTGCAAAAGTGTTGTTATTCCAATTTGTCCGTATCTCATTCTTCCAGATTACGCTCATTTTGGGATCTGATATTTTGTCTCATTATGTCTCTTTTTCAAACCTCTGTCCTAAACAGGCGGCAACATCCGGTTCTGCCGAGTGAAGCCAATGCGGTTTTAAGTGTCTTAAAGCTGCATTCTCTCTTCTGTCCACCAGGGGGCGACTCCTCTGGTTGTATAGAAGTCTATAGAAAATGACTCTACTTCTCTCTTGATTTATTCCCTCAGTAAACATTGTAAACATGAGTTTATGTCTCAATCTCTAGTTTCAAGTCTTCTTCAATACAGCATGATGTTCATTTAGTAAATTATGGTCCATTTAGAGTCAAACAGACCATAAAGCAGGGGATGCTTTAGGGGCGGGGCTACAAGGTGATTGACAGGTTGCTGCCCTCTACCAGAGCCATGTATGGCGTCTCTACATCACTCCTCCACAGTCCAAATATGGTCACTTCTGTTAACTGGTTGCAAAGATCCAAGATGGCGGCGGCCATGATGACGACATCAACTTCTCAGAGTTGCTCCCAATCTCATATTTAGCCCCTTAAGTACAGAAGTTATGGCCTGTGTCCACGTAACGCCTTGTTCTGGGCTATAAGGACACACACACACACACACGCAACAACCGAGTCAGCGTTTGGGTTAAAATAAATACTTAAGTGGGAAAGTTACATGATACATTTTGGGTTTCACATGGGACGTACTCCCACACTCCCCCCTCCTCCCTCAGGAGACTGTATCACTCTTTACAGTACGTCACCTGTCCTGGCTCACGTTTACTTGGCTTATTCACAAATTATAGTGCATTACTAGGTATAGCTACAAACAACCTCACAGAACAGATTTAGTCATGCACATCTAATGTCGTAGAGAAATTATTAAGATTTTTTTAAAAGAAGTCTTCACCGTACAAATGTGTTTTTTCTCGACAAAACACACGTGACTTAGTTTCACCAAATAAAACCATCACGCTTGTCATTTTTTTTTCCCGGCTGTGTGCTGCAGCGATATGTTGAGGGGAGGCTTCTGTGTAAAACACACAACTTAATTGATGTGCAGTCCAGGCAACGACTACACGCTTTAAGGCACACAAAAGCAGTGTTTAGTATTTAAATGCTGCAGATGCTCCGGCAACACAATTGCCTGCAACCACGCTTGTACTGTATAATCAAAAACCTAATGATGTGAGAACTAAATACTTTTCTGAATTTATCACTTCTCAGTACGAAAAGTTCTGCTTGTATTCCTGTATTGTAATTACGGGATTGCTGTTTTTACCAGTGTGCAGGTTTACGGTCAGGTGCATCTTTCCAAATGTGAAGAAACGAACTGTGGGGCTGAAAACAGCACCAATCTGAACCTTCTCTCAAAACTGATGAGATCCAAACTCACCTAAACCACGCGCGCTGACACAACAGTGTGCAGCCAAAGTCCTCACTGTGAGCAATTTGAATATTCTAGTCACAGTTCTATTAAGTTCCTGATGAGCTGAGTTGCCAAAGTCAATGTGTGGACTCATTAGGCAGGAAAGAGAAGAGTCAGCCACCACAGATACATATTCTTTTGCCTCCCTGATGTAGTTTTGCCGATACACGTTGTGCCCGGTGAGTGCATAAATAGATGAGAAATAGATTACTGCTATTCAAACCTTCCCAGGTCTCTGCACCTTTTTCATTTTCTGCTCACAACTCCAGGGGAATTCTCCCAGATTAAAGTTACAGAGTCCACATGAGGACGGTGAGCTCCGGTGATTTACATGAATATGGATGCCTCTCGTCAATGATGATCAGATAAACCTCAAAACATGTCCGTGTATTTAGGTGAATTTAAATCATTTTCCCTGAGCGAGAACCTGGAAGACCTTTCCGTCTGCTTCCGCTTGCAGCATCTGCGTCCTTCATTAAAAATAAAGGCTTCGCTTTGAGCAATGGTTAAGGGAGAGTAGGGTAAGATGTTATGTTTGTTATAGAGAATACAAAGCTTACAGTAAGGAATACAGTTACGCTTCTGGATTTATTATTGCTCTATATTAAAGCCAGGGTTGGCAATCTTTTTTTGTTACGTTTGTTCGAACAACAATAAAATGAAATGATTAGCGCCTCATCAGAGCCTTCCACAAGCTGTTGTTTATGTTCGTTATGCTAATTTGGGGGGGGAGTGGGTGGAGAGGGAGTGTTGCCGACTTTCTTGTTACTTTTTGGAAATGAGTTGGCAACACTGAGCTGGTTTGTTTATTTGGATAATATTTCAAATCCAGCGTACTCTTGCTAGCTTCTCAACATTACCAGCTTAAACAATGGATGAAATGTGTCGTGTGAAACTGTTCCCTCGTGGTCTTCTTATCTTCTTTCACCTCACGTTACCGCTGGTAATAATAAACTAAACGCTTTAAGCAGCACTGGGCTTCGCAGAGCTTATAACTATACTGATTGTAGGGAATTCAATTGAATAGATTGCAAACAACAGAAACTTCTCCTGTGGGCCAAATGTAGGAGAACTATGGTGGCCGAAGCCAAAATGCAAATGTTTTTCTCTGGAACCAGTGTTTGGTTTGTCCGTTGTGGGCTACCGTAGCAACATGGCGGACTCCGTGAAGAGGACCTGCTCTGTGTGTAGATATAAAAGGTAACAAAAACACAGCGATTCTCATTTTCAGGTGATTGTACATAAACGAAAACATACTTATTAATATTTTATTCCATTTCTGCCAATAGACCGCCGTAAAAGCTAGCCACTGGCCCTCCTGTATATACATTCAGGGTGGAAATATATCAAATATTCAAATGAAAAATAATAAATGAATATGAAATAAATCATGCGGGTTCCCCCTGAGATATTTCACAGACATCGCTAACCTCTTGAGGGACCCAGTGGCGAGGAGGATCGATTAGACGTGTTTAAGTGCACAGCAGGAATCTTTCCAGGGAGTTAAAGGAGAAGCGGCGCCCCGAAGAGATCAGCGGCTTCAGCGGCTTCATCCTGCGGCCGACGCGTTGCTGTCCTCACGCAGCGGGGAAGACAAGCCAACACAAACCTGTTGCACGCATACCGAGGAGTCTGAGGCCGGACAGAGACGAGCAAAGGGAAGTCAGCGTTCGCCACACCACGGTCCCAATGACCCCACCCACCCCCACCTCGACCCCCATCCAGAGCAGAAAAGATCCTTTTAATTCACCGTGAACACCAGTTTCAACTCACGCCAAATATAACGTGACAGCGTTTTAATATTCTCGTCGAGGAACACGAGCTCAACGTTTCCTTGACGCCTTTACATTTGTCTCTGGCTACACTTTGCCCGCTGCTACGTGTTTTTCTGTTGTCACAACATCCACCGCCATAGCCGCGTGTTGTTTGAACACAGAGCTAAAAGGGAAATGTAAATATACATATGGGTATGAGAGAATTGCAATCACTTGACACATCCACAATCACGGGGGGGAGAAGGGACTTTGCAAGTCAGATGAAAGTGCAATCACTCGGTAAGAACATCAGTGCGGCCCGTCATCACCGAGCCTCTTTTGCACCGCACGGATTTTTTTTCAAAAACAAGTTTGATTCTGTTTGCCACTCGCAGTCATGTTTAATGTTGAGCACAAAACCCCGTCGTCTGGAGACGGCTCTTTGAATGGAGGTTCTCTCTGCTCTGCTATTCTTAATCTGGGGGAAAAATAAAAGAAAAAGGTTTGGTTTTCGTCAGAAAAGTGAAACCGCTTCGCACAAAGTACAGAGAACCGTCACATTGTCAGCGGCCACAATTATTAATATGGAGGTCCATCCGATAGCTCTTGAGAGGGATTTCACCTAAAAAACTCTCAGGGTCTGAGAGGCTTCTGTCTCAGCAGCTTTGCTCGTGTGAAAGCATCGAAACCATGTTTATTGTCCCCCACATGAGGGGGATGGATTCAACACACAAGTCCTGTTTCACATTTCCTCCACTGGTCATCCACACACACACACACACACACACACACACACACAGGCTCGAGCGTGGTTCCTCTATAGGAGGAGTTTGTAATTCTGGAGAGTTAAAAGACGAAGCTGCTGGAGACTGAAGGCAGAGGGACGCGCGGGCGTTTCAAAGGCTTTCAAAGGGACTTTTAACGCAGCGGGAAATTTGTGTAAAACAGGCTGTTTTTCTTCTCCGGGGTCAGAGCTGCTCGCGTCATTACGACGACCTCTGAGTGCCTGGGGCCGACGTGTTTGTTTGTGGATTCATTACACTTCCAGATATTAGAGAGTTCTTTCACAGCATGTTTTTGAAGGGTTCAAATCTATATCCCCTCTTACCCCAGAGGTACTCGGCACACAGATAATGACCCTCCGTTTTCCCCCCTCGGCCTTTTCTCATCTGTGACTTCCAGCATGTGCTGCGGTGCAATAAACACTCTCTGTAGATATTACATTTTAATTGAATATCTTTTACCATTTAAAATATTTTCCTTGGCAGCGCCGGATGATAATACGTTTCTTTAATCCGGTTAAAAACTTAACGTCGACAGCTGTCTGAAGCCTCAATGAGCAGATTTGGCTCCATCAAAGGAGGCCGCGCGCGGCGAGGCGCGGCACAAATGAAAAGAGTCGTAAACTTGTTTTTCATCAGGAATTACTGACAAATTTAATGTTGCACTTCGGTCTGCCGGAGAGAAAATATGTTTGTAATCTTATTGCCGGGAGTCGCGACAACTGCAGAACTTTTATTGGAGGCCACTTATCAAAACGGTGAACCCCGTGTTGTGGTCAGTCTCTCAGGGAACACAGTGCGTTTGATTGTTGACGCACACAACCCCGATGTACTTGAACATCTCATGTTCTCTCGCCTGCTCAAAGACCTCAGTTAACACCCTGAAATAAACAACAATACATAAATGCACGAGGCTTTTATCAACAGGATCAGGGCATAACCAGGTAATAGAGGCTGTGAAGTGTACATTAGGAGAGGAAGAGAAGGGAGAACCATTAGAGGGCCCGTGGTTTCCTGAAAGCCTTCCTTAAGTCCCCTTAGTGCAGTCCACACATTCAATCTGGCATAAATAGATGAGTAATGTGTCCCGATGCAAAATATTACCCCATAAGTTTGACATCTCCTTTTCCGGTTCATATAGCTTTTATCGGCACAAGCTTGTGCTGTTGTGGTATCATTCTTTAAAGAGGAAAAACATTGTTTTTCAATTTTGTGCAACTTTCCTTCCACAGCACGTCTTCTTTCAGACCAGTGGAAAGATTTATTTCACTACTTTGTCTGTTTGCGTCTGCAGATTTCTCCTAAATTCACCAAAAGTTACCATTACGTAATGCCTCATTTGCATATTTAAACGTAACATTTGAGAGATCTTGTAATACAAAAAAAGAACCGTCTTAATGTCCGCAATGAACTGATGAAGTTTCATGTTGATATCTATTAGTTCATTTTTTGTCATGGTCTCGGCTGTGCCTCTCCCCCCTCGTATCCTGTGTGTGTGTGTGTGTGTGTGTGTGTGTGTGTGTGTGTGTGTGTGTGCCTGGGCGTGGCTTGTCATTCCCTCCTGCTGCCAATTGACCTGCACACCAGCCTTCGCCAGATTGTCAGTCCTCACACGTGCCTCAGGTTCTCTGGGGGCCCGCCTTGGCAACCCAACCAGCTCCCGGCCTGTCTCCCGGTTCTCCCTGCCTGCCTCCCGGTTCTCCCAGCCTGCCCCCCGGTTCTCCCTGCCTGCCCGACACCTCGCCAGCCTTCCACTCTGCTCCCACGGCCTGTCCAGCCCGCGTTCGATGTCAAACCCAGACCAATATAATTTCAGCCCCTGGTTCTTTGCTCATTAACATCTGTGAACTGTGAACTACTCCTGCTCAGTCTGTATTCAGCTCTTGGGTCCAGCTCTACACAAACATGACATATTATTTGACCCTATCCACCTGTAGTCTTCTTCATGTCTGTAATTTAACTAAACATCTCTTTAAAGGCCGTTTTCTCTAAATGAGTTTGTTCTCAGACTCTGATCCAGAAATCTCCACTTCAGTAGCTCTTACATCCACCAAACTTTACTCTTTCATTCCTACATATATTCTGAAGGTTTCTACAGAGGGGTTTGTTCATACATTATTCATAGTCTGATTTATAGAACATTTTATGACTAAAAACATGAGGAAAAATAGCTCATCATGCACTTGGATTGAATTGGATCAAGTTGAATAATCCATATAAAGTTTAACATCTCTGTATAATACATGGCATCTTCAGAGCATGAAGATGAACACTATTTATAGTATATATATATATATATATACATATATATATATATATATATATATATATGAACTTTATTAAATAAAAAACAGTCTCCAGTGCCACTAGTTTACACTTAACATGCTTCTATATTTGTACAATTTACATTTCATTCATTACATTTCATCACACGTTAAATGATCATATTTGAAACGATAAAATACTGCATTTTAATACTTGCTTTTTTTTGTATTTCTTATATTTGTTTGTTTGCTCTTTTAGTCACTGCGTTAACCGAATCCAGAGCTAAGACTTTTAAGGAAGGCTTATCTTTACCAGAGATTGTGCATCAGGACCTTCGGGGCTCTCCATCACACTGGAGGCCTCCTCTCTCTAAATAGGATTACTACTAAAAAGAGGTTGTGGCTGCTGTAGGCTTTAGTTTAAACATAGCTCAGACATCAAAAATAGAGTTTAGATCAAGTGTTCCTGTCATGGTAATACTGTCCTGGACAAACACCCGACTATCACACCATGAACTTCACATTGACGCGTTGACATTATATTTCATTGCCATGAGACTTTCAAAATGTCAGATATCACACGAAAAGTCATCGAGTCAAGTAACGCGTTTGTGTCCAATCAGCGTGCCGCGAGGAGCTACTGTCAGCTAGGGGCGGGGCTTAGGTGTGTGTGAAACGCCACGGAGAGGCTACTGTTGGTTCTTAACAACAATGGCGGCTCCTTAAGAGGTAAGCGTAGCTGCAGTAGCATCCGTTATGTTTAAGAATGGACGTCTTTCTTCACTGAAAGAAGAGCAAAGAACGACTCTGAGGGCTTTTCTTAAAGAGAGTTTGACTGACAGGTGGTTCATCCAATCACCTGCCAAGTATTTTATAAAGTGCCTGCCCCTTTTTCCAAACAGCTCCAAACAACAAACCAGCTGGTGGGGTTGGATTAAAGCCAAACATCTACATCTACGTGACTATAAAACATTTGATTGGGAGCGAGAAAAAGAAAATTGGATATCGGAGAAAAAAAAGGTACAAGACTATGTACATGACTGTTTTTCACAGTGAGAGAACTACTCATCCCATAAACCATTGCGAATGGCTGAGAAAACTCCTGAAATCTTTTTAAATAACCAATGTCAAACTAAAGTGAAGACTCAGCATCTGTGTGGCTCGTTTCTCGCCCTAAATCTTTTCAGAAAGACGTGTCGATATTTCCGTATTATAAGAGAAAATTTTCCGGAAGCAGACACGTAACCTCACCAGTCAATCACAGTTTGGTGTCAACGTTTAAAAAACGAGCTCCACCATTGAGAGACGTCACTGTTACTCGAAGGATTGTGGGTAGTGTAGTACTTCTCCATAACATCGCCTGTGAAACATTCCATTATCCAAACCGTTTATCCTATTCAGGGTCGGGGGCGCTGGAGCCGATCCCAGCAGGCATTGGGCGAAGGCAGGGTTCACCATGGACAGGTGTCTAGTTTATCTCAGGGCACACATAGAGACAGACAACCATTCACACTCACATTCACGCCTACGGGCTATTTTAGAGTCTCCAATTAACCTGAGCTGCATGTCTTTGGAGTGCGGGAGGAAGCCGGAGAACCCGGAGGGAACCCACGCTGCCACGGGGAGAACGTGCAAACTCCACACAGAAGGACCGCCCGGGATCGGGGATCGAAACCCGGGCAACAAAACTACTTTGGTTACTTAAATTACGTAACACAAGTATGTAAAACTTACATTACATGCTGAAAATGCCCAGTAGTTGTTTGGTGTTTTCTCTTTCCTGTCAACAATCTGTTAATTCCATGACCAGAGTTATAAAAAAAACATCTGGATTAGCAAGAATAAATGATGGTTGATGTCCAAACTGCACCTCTCTTCCCCTTTTGAAAGGAAACCGTGTGAACTGCACATGAATATACAGCCCTCAACATGTGTTTTTTATTCATCTTTTTGGTCTTGTATATTCATGCCTTTGGCTGCTGAATATATGAATCCCCTTTTTTTAATTTGAATTTACATTTTCCAGGGAGAGACTGAAAATCCCCGGCGCCGTGCTTTCTGTGTGTAATGATACGCACCAGGAGTTTCATTTAGGAATAACAAGTTGTAGTTACAGCTGACCCCGCTGTACAATAAAACGGGTTTACAAAAAAATTTAAATAAAAAAGTGTCAATCAAGGTTTACAGGCACACAATAACTTCACCGTTCTTAGCTGCAAAAAAAAAAAAACAGAGTAATCCCGTTTACAAGACTGGAGGAATTCCTTTTGACCGTCCAGAGCTCTTCAACATTTTCAGTTTTAACTCCAAAATGTCTGCTTGTTTCCAACAAAATATCCTTTCAGCCAGCGAAACATCAGCTAAGGATTATATAATGTGAACTCACTGCTAAAAAGAACGTGCTCCGTTACATATGTCCTGTTATAGATATGATCTCAGATATGTTTCAGTGCTCACAACCAGGCCTGCTATTATTCTCTTTATGGTCACATTATTGATTGTGTTATTCACCGTTTTATACATTTATCAATCAAACCAGAAGCCTCAGAGCGGCCTTATGGATCCATTGCAGCCCAGCTTCAGAAACACAGGAAATGTGTTTCACTTTCCAAACAAAAGTTTTTATGTCATTAACATCTTTGTAACTGCAGCGTGTTAAAAACCTTCTTGCGGAGTGTAAAAGGGTTGATGAGGCTCGCAGTGAGCGGAAAGCGAGTTCATTCCAGGAAAACAAAAAGAAACAAAGCTATATCCATTTGCATTGATGGACTCTGAAAAACGGACCTTCTGCTGGGAATAACTGAAAAACAATCTATAACCTGCGGTCAGAAAAATTGTTGCTCAACATCCTGCTCGCACTTACCGCGCTCAAAACCAGCCAATAATTCATTTTAATTTGGGCTAAACCCAAAAGTCAAAAGCACATCCTGCAACAAGACCAATTACTTCTACTGTATTTTAAAATATTTTTAAAAGGGCATACCACTTTTGTAATGAGAATCAAATACAAAGTGCTGTACACAAAATAACATGACTTTTACCATCTTTATTAATTTTCTTCCTTTTATGGGACCTTTGGAACTGCTCGGTGCACTTTGGGAATGTGTGTCTCTAATTTATGAGAATGTGGTGAGATCTCATGACTGCAATGTTAATGCAACTGCGTTAATAACAAATAAGTGACGTGGAATGAAATGTGAGAGAGACTGTTAATGGTTGGGGGGGGGGGACTGGGGCCTGGGGGGGGGGACTAGCAACCCAGTAACAACGAGGCGTTAAATGACACGTGAAACGTCATTAAAAATAAAACGGTTGACCCCGGGGCACAAAAAGAACAGAGAAAAGCTGTAAATGCGTAATGACGACACACGGAAATATCACGCTTTTTAATGAACTCCCATGAGATCGGATTCACACATTATCTTGGATAGGCACGTTTTAAAAAAAGCACTAGAAAAATATTTCTTTCTTTCTTTCTTTCTGAAATTCTGAGAAACATAGCCAGCACAGATACCGTTTCCAACTTGCATGAACTAAGTACTGCTGTCGGGCTGAATCCATTTATTAGAAGTAGATTCATGGATTTATAAAAGGCAGATATAATCCTTATGTGTGTGATTTAATTCCTGATGCCTTCCTTTTCCTCCTTCCTTCTCTCAACTGTTCTCTTAATTGTTCTCTCAATTGTTCTCAACTGTTCTCTCAACTGTTCTCTCAATTGTTCTCTCAACTGTTCTCTCAATTGTTCTCTCAATTGTTCTCTCAACTGTTCTCTCAATTGTTCTCTCAATTGTTCTCTTAACTGTTCTCTCAATTGTTCTCTCAACTGTTCTCTCAACTGTTCTCTCAATTGTTCTCTCAATTGTTCTCTCAATTGTTCTCTCAACTGTTCTCTCAATTGTTCTCTCAACTGTTCTCTCAATTGTTCTCTCAATTGTTCTCTCAACTGTTCTCTCAACTGTTCTCTCAACTGTTCTCTCAACTGTTCTCTCAACTGTTCTCTCAATTGTTCTCTCAATTGTTCTCTCAACTGTTCTCTCAATTGTTCTCTCAACTGTTCTCTCAACTGTTCTCTCAATTGTTCTCAACTGTTCTCTCAACTGTTCTCTCAATTGTTCTCTCAACTGTTCTCTCAATTGTTCTCTCAATTGTTCTCTCAATTGTTCTCTCAACTGTTCTCTCAATTGTTCTCAACTGTTCTCTCTCCCAAAATAGTTTTCGGCATCTCGCTAAAAAAAGGTGTGCTCTCTCTCTCTCTCTCTCTCTCTCTCTCTCTCTCTCTCTCTCTCTCTCTCTCTCTCAGAGTTATCCCCAGAAGCCTTTGAGTCATCGTGCCAGCCGGCGATTACAGCGGGATGATCACCGGCACAGAGCGCTGGCGTGCGAGCAGCTCTCTCCTGTTGAGCACAGAGAGGCACAGGTAAAACTAAAAACTAAACCGAACCACAAAGGGAACAGCACAGGAGACGTCCTTTTCTGGAAATGTATTCAGAATGGCAAAAGAAAAAGAAAAAAATGCAAAGTCTCACCAAGTATTATTGTCTCATTACGAGTCAAAATATCTCAAAACGCTCACGAGTAACATTTCAGTGATACGGGGACTTGTTTTTTAGACAATGCATCTTGAATATCTTGTTAAAAAAAATACTATTTTCACACATTATGACAGCATTTCCTAATATGAGTGAAATAGAGCTCAGAATGAGTTTTCTCAGTTAATTTCAAGATCTTTTGAAATATTTAACGATACGGCATAGTATTGTGATATATTGTTTATTATATAAACTATAAATATTGCAAATAAAATAAAATAAATCTAACCTTTTGGTATCAAATGCTTTTTCAGTGGTGAAATGTGGATTCAAATTGAATTTTTCCCCCCAGTGGGATCATGGGTAAAGTCAGTGGGGGCACTGACACTGGTCTGCTTGCTATAAAGATGACTGAAGTGAGATGAACCAAATGAAAACTTTCATCTAATAAAGATAATACATCGCAATATATGTTGACCCAATACTCAGAATATCAAAACCGCAATAAGATTGTATCGTAAAATAAGTATTGTGATAATATTGTATCGTGGGACTTCTGGTGATTCTTATTTCTACTAAGTATGACTTCTGAGAAATCCAAGCAGAGTTTCACTTCTTCCATTGGCAGATTATTTTTTATTTATTTAACTTATTATAGGCAAAACCACCTTGTAATCAGGTTTATTTTAAACTTATTAAGTTTAGCACAGCGTCGAGGCTCAGATGTTCCACAGCTCTCGTGTTGTTCAGCGTGAACCGGGTAGATGAGATGGATTCAATCTTCATTTTTTTTTTATTATTGATGACGCTGACAACAGCTGTTGGCAAGTCAGATGCTCTGGAGGCAATTTTTCCTGAGGGGCATCAGATGATGCTGGATGAACAAGACAACGCTCCTGATGATTCATCACAACAGTGGACACGAAGGATGTATTTTCGCACTACAATGTACACCTTTTCGTGGCAAATACACAATCCTGCCCTTTAGCCTCTTCCAGATGTGTTTATTTATTCATTCCTGCCGGACCAGGATGGGTCATTGGTAAATACATGCGCTGGCAAATGAGTGGCCACTGGTTGTGTTCCGAGCCGTCACCCCGCTGACCCTTTTACACCAACAAGAGTGAGGGAGCGGCCTTTTCATTGCTACTGATCGGCCCAATGTGGGCAAGGAGCCATTGGTTAATGGAGATTGTTCTGCTGCTCTGGAGCCAGCCAATGGGCCCTTTTCTCCTGCTGCATCAGGACCTGCTTGCCTGAGAGGAGATATTTCAATATTTTATCCTCAACTGCAACGCCCTTATAAAGGTTTAGTTTGAATGGACCATGACCACATGCCGGATTTTGGACGGAAAGATTAGAGGTTCATTTCACTGCCATGTCAGCAATTCTCCTTTTCTCCAGGAAACGATGGATAAGGAAGAATCTTTTTCCACGAGCCGAAAGAGAGCGAAAGAGCAAGAAAAAGGACATCACTTTATTTACTGCTGGTCTATGAAGTTAAGTGTGTAAGGTTGTGTGTGTGTCAGGCTGTCATGTGGCTTCTGCAAATCTGTGGTGATCCACACCTTTGGGTCAGTATCACCGAAGTGATGCACTTAACCAGTCTCACAAAATCCTTTGGGAAAAAAACACAAGGTGTCTCAGTTAAACAGGCTTTTGATTTAAAGTAGTGTGTGTGTGTGTGTGTGTGTGTGTGTGTGTGTGTGTGTGTGCGTGTGTGTGTGTGTGCGTGTGCGTGTGTGTGTGTGTGTGTGTGTGTGTGTGTGTATGGGGGGGGAGGGGTATCAATCTCTTTAACGAGGAGGGCGAGTGGTTCTGCCATCATGAGTGATGACATCATAGCCGGAGAAATGACAAAGAGGCTTCTTCCAAGAGAGTGTTCCCTTTAATATCTATAAGTTATCATGTGATCACAGCGGGCCAGGCAGCGGGCCAGACCCCCCCCCCCCCCCTACCTTCTCCCCCTCCCCCCCATAATCATCACAGGCAGACCTTTTACACCAACACATGCTATTACCCACAGACAGACAGACAGGGGTGGGGGAGGGGTGGAGGTCTGGACCGCCATCACATACGTTGTACCTATCCGAGTGTGCACAGGCACGAGCACGGGGCAGAGCTCTACGCGCGCGCCACATTCCTCACATTCCTTAATCACGGCCCGCGTTGACAGAGAGAGAGAGAGAGAGAGAGAGAGAGAGAGAGAGAGAGAGAGAGAGACCCCCCCTTATGCAGCTCTCAGGTGTGCTGTTGCACGCTGCTCACCTGCACTTGTTTCACCTGTACACGCGCTGTTTCCTCCTCCGCAGCCTGCAGTCTATTGGCTGCTGGTATCCAAGGACGACTGCAGCGTTGTCACTCAAGGACGCCGCTCGAGTACGTGCGGCTTGACTTTTAACCCATTGTCATTCATCATTATTCAAACGATGTGCCGCTCTGTGCGATGTGTCACTGTGCCGTGAAATATGCATATGTATGAATAACACATCGTACCACAGCAGTTATTACATAACATGTGTGGAGCTGTGTGGTTCTTTAGTCTGTTGAAGGGGGAACATTATATCCTTCACTCACATTTGCATCCTGATCATAATCTTTGCAGCACACAGTGTTTCTGTCTGACCACTATTTTTGGCTTCCGAGCACTCACTGCCTAACTGTTGTTCAATTTCAAGAAGTGTGTGTACGTGTGTGTGTGTGTGTGTGTGTGTGTGTGTGTCCTGCAGCCACAGTACAAGCCAGATTGTTCTACACAGAATGAGAGGAAATCATCCTCATAAAAACCCAGAGACAGAGAGGTCTGAAGATTATTTCAGGGGGAAACTGTTTGCTGTTGATTTGCTTAATTTCTCAACGCCGTGAGCAACACGAGCAAAATCCATTCACCTTAATCGCGTTGGGGCGAAGGCAACAACAACAACAACAACAACAACAACAACAACAATAACAACAACAAAAATCTCTGAGACATATATTTTACAACCTGGACAAATAAAAGCAGGTCTATTTGTGCTGCTATACTGAAGGTTAAATGTGAAATGTCTTTTTTATTTTTTATTTAGGTGTACTGAACCTTTAACCCCTCTATGCTTCACATAGCATTAGATCAATTTACAACGTTAAGGCTGAGCATATTCTTTCCTTTTACGAGGGGTCAATTTTTGTCGGACACCATTCTATCTGGGTTTTAAAAACCCTCTGCCTTGGAGATGAAGACCTTGTGAAACAATAAATCACAGCCGTGTTCTCAAAGTTAAATTATTTGACCCACTGGCTTGGAACCCATTTGGCTGCAGGTGGTTATTTCTCATCTTTATTGTTTATTAGGTGTGAAAATATTGTGTCCTGCTTATATTGCAAAAGCAGAGATGAACAATGTTAGTTTTATATTGCAAGGACTTTAATACGGGCTCACACTATTACATTTGTCATTTTGAGACAACTTGGCGTGGACTTGGCCATTGATTATGTGCCACTTTATGGGTTAATGTGCAAATCCCACTTGGGCTCTGATTAAAACAATGTTCAAACTGGTGGCAGAGCCGTCAAGTTCTATTTCTTTTCCGTGAGATTAATGAACATCCTGCAGATAAACAATGTTTAGTATTCTCCGAGGCCGCGGTATAAAGATTAGAAAGCAGTTTGTTCTAATCTTTAGTATATTTTATATAATCTGTGTTGCATCAGTTGTGCTTGGTATCCTGGACAGAGTGAGCCTGCTATATATATATATAAATACATAAAAATATATGAATATAAATATATATATATAAATATGAATATATATATATTAATTTATGTATGTATAAATGAATATATATAAATTAACATACAAATAAATATATATATATATTAATATCCCGCGACCCTAAAAAGGATAAGCGGTTCGGATAATGGATGGATGGATGGATGGATATATTAATATATAAAAATGATTATATATATAAATATACATATAATATATATACATATAAATATATATATATGAATATGAATATATATATTAATATATATGAATATAAATATATATGAATACAAATATATTAGTATAAATATATTTATATATAAATATTAATATATATATTAATTTATATATTATATAAAATAATATATTTAAATTAATGAATATAAATATATTTATATATATAAATATAAATACACACATATGACGTATATATATATATAAAATCGACTTTGGTTTTGATGAGTAAAAATTTAAACATATTATATTTTAAGTCAGCTTGGTTAACAACTGTTGTCAGGAAAACTGCTTCAAAAACTGTTGTAAGTATACATATTTACTTTTTTTTTGTCTGAACACTTGAAGTTGGTATTTAAAGATTATTAAAACAGCTTGAAGTTTCTTTTTTTTTTGAAGCAGTGTAAATCATGTCATACCCGCTCATCTCCAGTTGAGGGCAGCAAAAGCATTGAGGGTGATATAACCTCCTTTAAATAAAGAAGCAGAGAAAGAAGTGGAGGATGGACAATAAAGAAGTTTGTTGTCAGAGAAGAAGAATGCAACCTTCAGGTGCACCTTGTTAGCTACAGATTTAGAGATGAGGACAGTTTGTTTTGCCAGCAGCAGTAAATAAGGAATATTTTCTTTTGTATGTTGATTTATTAAATACATTTTTTACATGGAGTTTATCTTAAAACTGGGAATGAAGAATGCCTTGTGTGTTAATAACAAAGATAATGTAAATGTAATGCTTGAGTGCTTAACGTTTACCATAAAATAAAAACAAAAAAATCCAGGCAATTTAATTCTAAAATCACTGAACTCCCTTTACGATATTAATATATTTATCTGGTGCTTTGTGGCGTTTATACGTTTGACAGCCAACAAAAAGATAAATAAATAATCCCATCTATGGTTAGTTCCCTTAAACGTGCCTTGAATTACGATCTTTCTCGGAGGTCCCTGAAGGCATCCGCGAGAGGACGGAAGGAGCCCTGGCAACGCTGTCACTAAGCTAACGTTATCCCGCTTTGTCAACATGCTCTTACGTGACCACCGGGGCTTTCTGACGGTTCACACCTCCTCTACGGCTTTCTCTAAAGCCTGTTAACGGATTCACAATGGCGTCTTTCAACGAGCCGAGCTAGCAGACGTTCATTTCTGTGTGTTTTTGTTGTACCGTCGTAGCTACAACCAGTCGAGCTAGCTAGTTTGTTTGTTAGCTTGTTTGGGGGGGGTTTGAAATATGGCGATCGTGTCGGGCTCCTGTGCCCGGGTGAACGGGTCCAGGAACGGGCCCTCCTCCGCCTCGACGACGGCCACGCCGTCCGGGTCCGCGGGGCAGTCGCAGCCCATGATCGCGGTGTGGGAGTGGCAGGACGACCTGGGCTACTGGCGGCCTTACAGCGGCCGGGTGAGCGCACACATCGAGCGGTGTTTGGCACCGCGGGGCCAGCGAGGAGGAGGTGGTGGAGGAGGAGGAGGGGGACCCGGCTCCACGAGCATCTGCCTCGGACAATCAGACCCCAGCTTGTCGCCGTACCTCATCGACATACCGAGCCTGAAACAGTTTCGGCAGGACACGGGTGAGTTGTTCCTCCCCCCGTCACGTCCAGTGCGTCCACGCTAACGTCACGTTACATTCGTCTTCATTTTTCCTCCCGATGTTGTGCTTTAAAACCTCTCAGGCCGAGCTAGTAGCTAGCTTAGCTTAGCATTAGCTAACAGGGGCGCTGTTGTTGTGAAGTGTTTACATAGCTGCAAGCTAAGCTATGCTAAGCTAAGCAGCCAGGAGGAAGTTCTGACATTTATACGACTCTGTTAAATGACTGTGTGTTTTCTAAATAACTTGTCCACGTGACCTCTCCTTAACCCGTCACGCTGCTCTCGTTTGTGACATCAGCATGTTGTTGTTGTTGTTGTTGTTGTTGTTGCTGCTTCGTTCAGCTGATAACTAGCTAGTTTGACTGAGCTTGTAAATAAACAATGACCTGGTTGTTATAACACATGTATAGCAGACGCAGTGCTCTTAATAGTGTTAATAAACAAGCCTATAAAGCAGGAGCATGAGTTAAATAACTGAAATATATATATATATATATAGAGAGAGAGAGAGGAACTGGGGACTTTTCTTTGTCGCAGCCTCACTTTGGAATTCAAGCTGAAAATGTGGATTGATTTTTAATAATCTATATTAAATATAAGGCTTTAATAATGTGGTTTTGTTAATTGTAAAATCCTCTTTGTTTCCAGGAAAGACCCGGTCAGTACGTCGGTCCCTGTTCGCCCAGTCCTCAGGCCTCGGCAGTGGTGTCTACTGGGAGTGGCTCAACGATGAAGGAGGATGGACTCCGTATGAGACTCGAACCTCTATCCTTCTGGAGCACAGCTACCAGGCCCGCCAGGGCACGGCGGACTTGGGCCCGCATGGATACAATTACATAGTGGATCTCACGTCTCTGGCCCAGGTCAACAAAGCGACGGGCTTCAGGCGACAGGTCCGACGGCAGTGTAACCTCCCCTACCCGCTGGCCTCCTTGGGCCCCCCGGCCATCCCCTCGGCCCCCGCCTGCTCCTGCCAGCAGTGTTTGAGTCACAGCAGCACGGGGCCCATGCCCAGCCGCTCGCGACATTCCTTTTCGTCGGGCAGTCTGAACCGGCCCAGTCTTCAGGCGACGGGCAGGGCCGTGGCGGCTCACCCCACTTCGGTCTACTCGCCGTACCCGAGGAGACCCCTCTCTGTGGGGGGGATGTCCTGGGGCAGCCCCTGGCCTCCACCGCCCTCTGGAAGTCAACTGTCCGCACCGCTCCTGACCAGCTCTACCAGTGCCAACGGGCTAAGGTTGGTCCCTGACGTGTGTGAGTGCGTGAGTGTGAGTGCGTGAGTGTGAGTGCGTGAGTGCGTGAGTGCGTGTGCGTGTGTGTGTGTGTGTGTGTGTGTGTGTGTGTGTGTGTGTGTTGGATTGTGAGTCTGGTTTCAATCTTTGCGGTGTGACTCAGTCGGGTTTGAGCCAACCGACAGCGGAAAGATGCACTTATGGCTCAGCAGGGAGACCTAAAATAAATGCATGTCACGGGCCTTCCACCCCCCTTCCCTTCCCCTCCTGCCCCGTCCTTCCTGTCTGTCTCCACTTTGACCTCTCTTTTAAAAACAGGAATGACAAAACACTATCTGCGGCTCCAGCCCTGCAGTGGCATGTTTGTTTTGGCTTGGCTCTCTGGTCGCCGTCATCCTTCTCTGTTCCCGGCGACACAGAAAGCTGCCTCCAAAGACAAATATGCTCACTGAAGTGGTATAATGACTACGCGGTTCACTAATTCAGTCTCCTTTAGTGTCGTCTCAGCCAGTGGAAATGAATAATGGGAAGGTGGAATGCTGGATGCTCTGCCTGTGCTTTGTGTCCTGAACGCATCCTCTTCATTTCTGCAGCGATTGCTCACACTTCTCAACGAGGACCACATACATTAGCTGGTCCAAATATTCATTTGTTTTGACGCAGTGTTAAGTTTATTATAAGAGTATTATTCATTATTTCAAGTAATTTTACAACATGATGCTACTATACGCTGGTGCGATAGACACTTGCAGGAATAACAAAAAGAATTGGAAGCGGTGTTATTTTTCAATAGTGGTTACTTTTCATTCTCTATACATTTTTTTTTTTCCCGCTATGTCCTTGTTGACTGTAGGTGAGCTGATGTCCAGAGGGCCTCATGTTATCAGTCACACGTTTCCTCCTATTGTGTTACCGTGTCGACGAGTGATCAATGAGGAGTGAAAAACATTTGCGGGTATTTGTATGTTATTTGAACGTTTGTTCTCGTGTCATCATTTTGTCAAGCACTTGTGTTGGTGAGGTCACGAGATCACTGACTTTAAAAAAAAAAAAAAAAAAAAAAAAGAAAAGAGGATCAACAGAATTAGTGCTGAAACATTTGGTCAAAGAGTGGAGTCGAATGTTAAAAATGTAAACAATTCAGTCATTTATTAAGAAACGATGCCAAACATTATTTGACTCCAGATTCTTAATTGTAAGGATTTGCTGCTTTTCCCAGATTATCGTATACTTTATATTTTTTTTGTGTTGTGAACTCTTTGAGCTCTGATAAACTCTGTTTCGTAGATTAAACTGTTAATCAAAGAAGTTATGAACCTGTCTTGCACAGTTAGAACTGTCGGGTGCCTGTTCCTCCACCTATTGGGTGTTGAGTCTCGGCTCCCCAGCTGCATCGAGCCCTGCAGTCCACGCTGACGTGTTGATAATCGGTCTCACGACTTCCACGTCGAGCTGCGGAGGTGAACTGAATCGTTGTCGACTATTAAATGAATCGGCAACTATTTTGATAATCTATCAAATCGGTTTGAGGAGGCTAATTTAAAAACGAAAAACTCTTAAATGTGATTATTTTCTAAATCAGGACATTTGAAGACGTCCTCTTGGGTTTTTGAGAAACACTTTCCTACGTTTTATAGACCAAAACAACCAATAGAGGAAATCATCGACGGATAAATCAACAATGCACATAAAATGAGAAGCTCCTCGTGATTCATTTGGCCGTTCTGAATGTTTTGTGGCTGAGTCTCATCTGATCCGCAGCAGGTTTGTTTCTCGTCGTGCGGTGCCAAAGCCTCCCCCCCCCCCCCCTCACGTCACCGCTCTTGGAAAGCGAAGCGGTCAGAAGTCTTTTGTTCGATTCTCCCTGCTCGCTTCATTGTGACTGTTTTTTTTTTTTTTTTACTGACTGACTGTCTCTGTGCTTGTTCTGTCTCTGTGCTTGTTTCCTGTCCTGCAGCGTGCCCTCCATCTCTGTGCAGCTGAACGGATCCACCAGTGTAAGCTCTGCCCTGGCAGGTAAACGGGTCACTGAGCAGCCGTCCTCCCGACCGCCGCTCTACTCTGCACCACACCGTCCAGTCAGATGTCTCTGTCGCTTTTATGGGCCTTTCCTTTTCTTCTTCTTCTTCTTCTTCTTCTTCTTCTTCTTCTTCTTCTTCTTCTCCTCCCCTGCATTTTGTCTCGTGAGTGTCGGTCTGTTTAGGAACGGCGAGCCACAAAGTAGCAGAAAGAAGGGCATAAAACAAAACGAAAAAAAAAAAGACTCAAAGAACACACCCCAAACTCTAAGAGACAAAACAAGTTCCCCTTTGATGTTTGAACCATCAGAGAGAAGCTTCCATTTAACCAAACAGAATATAAGAGATATTTATTGAGAGGCTGTTCAGAGCATTTGGATGTTAAAGTGTGATGAGCTTCATGTTTTCAGTCTTTTCAACCTTTTATAAACTCCGACTCTGCTTTGTGTACGATGGCTCAGGGCTAAACGACGTAGTGGATCCTACTACTAACAAACAGGTTACACCTCCACGAGTAGCAACACATTCATTCGGGTGATTTGCATTCTTTCAATAACTTTGAACGCAGTCGTCACGACTAAATGCAAAGTTGAATGTTTGCTGAGTGACGAATGTTTTACTCGCCGCTTTCGACTTAAAGGGACAGTGTTTCGGATTCAGTGGCAACGAGCGGTGCGTTCGCGGACCGCTACCATCTTCCGTGACGTGAGCCGCCGCTCGGAGGCCCTGTCCAGACCGCAATAACGCAACTTTAGGAGCAACGGAAGTCAGTTTCACAAGCATGTCAGAACTACGGCGGCCTTGGTTTGTCCGTTCTGGGCTACCGTAGAAACCTGGCGGACAAGACGAAGAGGACCCGCTCCCCGTGTAGACACGAAGGGCTCATTCCAAACAGAAAACACAACCATTCTTAGTTTCAGGTGATTGATTTTATGCCAACGAAAACCCAGTGATGAATATTATATTCCAATCCTGCTTATAGATCCCCCGAAATGCTGCACACTGGCCCTTTAAGTGCGGAGAGGCTCACCGTGGATATAAAACACCAGATGTTTGATGTATATGAGGTTAACCATCCACACACCTTAATTAGAAAAGAAAATATGAGCTCAACATAAAAAAGGAGGACATTAGCTTAAATAAGGCTCTCGTATAGATGTTGAAGGTTTGGCCGTTAAATCCTGATCCCGAACAGGAGCTCGGAGATATTTAAATTCCTCTAAATTAATAATAAAATCTAATCAGTCTTGAAATTGAATATATATATATATATATATATGCACATATGCACATATGCACAGTAGGCCTCAACTTCCACAGAAACTATTTATAATGCTTTCCTGTTCATTACGCTCACTATTTATTTTTTGTCATTTCATCACATTTGAATATCAACCAGAGCCGATAAATAATTTCAGTCTATTTCAGGAGAATCTGTGGCCCGGCTGTTTGAAGAGCTAACAGTCGTTCCATTCTGCATATTCATCAGATGAGCGGCTCGCCTTCACGGAGTCTGAGCAGTGAAATAATGCATGTTGCTTTATGCCAACTTTGACTTGATTTGGTGCCGTGAGATATGATGTTTTTATTCTGTAACGTTATGGTCACCGTGTCGCCGTCTGGGGCTTATTGACACTCATCAAGCTCCGCCCTTTTTTCTGTCCATAACCTCCGACCTGTTCGACGCAGCAGCCGTACCAGAATTCTATTTTAATAATAATTCAGAATTTCATGTTGAAAGTATTGCAATACTTTAGAATGCCGCGTCAGCAGGCCCGCCGGCTGCAGTTTGTCATAAAATGGCAAACTTGACATGCAGAATGAGCTCTTTCCTTCTTCCTCCTTGCTTCTTCCTTCTGCTGCACACTTCTCAAATTATAACTGGCGCGATAAGCCGACTGAATCAATACAATCAGCCGGAGGAGACTCGTGGACCGGGAACCTCATTAGTGAGAAGCAGCGCGCCGTGACTCCGCTGAATCACTGAGAACGGGGAGCTCAGTCATGCGGCGGCGCCTCTAAATGTCCAGTTTTTAATGAGCGCGGGGCAGAAACCAGCCGGGGAGCGTCGTCGTGACCACGTGTCACCGCGACGACGCACACCGACTCACGAGGTCCAATCACGCTCCTCCTAAACCGACGGCCGTAAACGAGGGTTGACTCCTTTTGTAAAACGGTAATGCGCTGTAATCAGGGGAAGAAAAAAAATGACTTATTTAAATGCAGATGTGTGTTATTAGCATACATTTAGTGTGGAAGCAGTGCTGTGTTTTAATTAAAAATCAATGAATAATTGTTGATAAATAATGTCAATATTTGTTAATAAATTATCATTTTGGCCATAAACATGCATCCTTTCTGCTGGATGTAGAATTTAGGCGCTTACACTCTGACTGAACCGGCCGTTTATCAAACTGGTAAATATGTCACGTTTCAACTAAAGTCCCCTCATCAATTTGCACTTCATGTTCACCTTTTTCGTTTGTAAATCAATGTTCTATTTATTTACTTATTTTGTTCACAGGGTGAGATGGTGTTGACTTTTAGATGATCACGCTCGAGTCTCGCGTTGCCATGGAGCGCGGCGGTCGTCATGTAAACCGTTCCTCAGCGTCTTCCGGCCACCGTCGGTTTCTCAGTGCAGGGTTACTCAATAATCAAAAAACAGAACAAACCAGTTTAAAAAAAAAAAAATCTCCTGGATGCCGAGGTTTGGTGTGTGTGTGTGCGTGTGTGTGTGTGCGTGTGTGTGCGTGTGTGTGCGTGTGTGTGTGTGTGTGTGTGTGTGTGTGTGTGTGAATGAGGGGTTGCTGCTACATTTCTCATCCCTTTGATTTGTTCCTTTCTACTCCTGCATATTCTCCACTTGCTCTCAACCCTCACCTGCTCCCAACCCCGCCCCATCCTGCCTCCACCCCACCCCACCCCCCCTGCTCCAGGCATGGCCTCCATTTTGATGTCAGCGGTGGGACTCGGCGTGCACTTCACCACTGCCCCCCTCCCTCAGCAGCATCAGCATCAGCATCAGCATCAGCATCAGCCACAGCAGCAGCAGCAGCAACAGCAACAGCAGCAGCAGCAACAGCAACAGCAGCAACAGCAGCAGCAACAGCAGCAGCAGCAGCAGCAGCAGCATCATCAGCTACAGCAGCTACAACAGCTACAGCAGCTACAGCAGCCTGCTCCTTTCTCGCTTCCTCCTCCTCTCCTCCCCCCAGCCAGCAGGCCCAGCAAGCCCCACAGCAGCAGCAGCAGCAGCAGCAGCAGCAGCAGTTCAGTTAGGAGAGCAAAGAGGCAGCACAGGAGAGGTAGCTACGGCGCCACCAGCCCTTCCTCCACCTCTCACTTTCTCTCTCTCTCCCCATCGTTCTCGTTTGCTCCATCACCTCCACCAGGCTTGAGGAACATTTCATCCTTCATCAGCTCACCTTCATTTGTCTTCTCGTGTTTAAAAAGTCTCCACTGGTCCACTTCTGTGCTGCTGCAACTGCTTTTTGAGATGAATCTAATCAATGTGCTCTAAACTTGACTCTTTAAATCTTTGACTCGTCTTTCTGCTGAGACGCCCCCTCCACCCCCCCCCCCACCCCCCTGCTCTCTAATATCAACTTCTTAACGACCATAAAATCCTTCTTCTTTCTATAAGCGTCTAAAAGTCCTCAGAATCGCGCAAACGCTTCCTTAAGATGTGTAAATGTAGCCTTTAATTAACACGACTTAATCTGCTGTGGCCTCCAGTTCCTTTAAAGAGATGCAAAGATAAGTCGATTAATCAAATCGACGGCTAAATAATTGGCGGCCGTTTCAATAATCGATAAGTCGTTTAAGTCATTTGACGGTAACTTGTAACTCAAACGGGGGAATAAATTAAATAAGTGCACTGAACAAAGCGTCTAACAAACTTAAATCAACCTTTGGACATGTTCAATGTAAAACCTGGTGTTTATTAAAAGAGTTGAGAGAGTTGACTCTGTTGGCCATTTAATCAAAAAGGAAAAGGTTGGATTTGAAATATTAAGCTTTGCTTCACTGCTGCTTCTTTGTGTCTGCTTTTTTTTTTCTTCCATCTAGCATAAATTACACCTCCTCCACACACTCTGTCTGACCATTTTATAACATCTTGATATCAACACACACAAAGTCTGGAAACGTATGAGTGAATTTCTCAGCCGGGAGAAAATAGCCAACCTGCTGACCTTTCAAAATCCAGAGTTAAATGGTGCCATCTTGTATAATAAACTCAAAAAAGACATTCGGACGTTTAGTTAGCTTTCCGAAAACGTGTTTCCTAAACAGAGGTGACACTCGTGTGTGTGTGTGTGTGTGTGTGTGTGTGTGTGTGTGTGTGTGTGTGTGTGTGTGTGTGTGTGTGTGTGTGTGTACTAATGTGTTTCATGATTTCGGGATGTTCAATTAGCAGCATGTAGCAGAAGTCCGTAACTTAATGTTTGACTGAAAATCTACAAATTTCATTTTCATTCTCACCAGAGTCCCATCTTTGTGTGTGGCAATTTGTTGGAAACACCTTTTTTTAGTGTCTGGTGTGTTGCAGCTCATTCATCACTTTCCCTTTCGTCCCTCTTCAGCCTCCGCTCAGAGACCCGAGGACGTGATTCAGCGCTACATGGAGGTAGTTGCCGGAGTACAGGATGAGGTAAATGGTTTTTAGAAAAGAAAATGTGTTTGCCGTCTTTTCTAGAGGCAAACTCGTTAGTTTTTAAGGGTCACGAGTTCAACATGAATAGAGATTCCAGAGCATTTAGATTGTCCGTACGGCTGTAGCTTTTTATTTCCTCCTTGCGACACTGAACGCACGTTCCCCGGGTTCCCCTCAGGACTGCATCATCTGCATGGAACAACTGTCCAACCCGTCCGGCTACGAGAGCCAGGCCACAGAGGAGGGGGGGCCGAGCACCCTGCCGGACACCGTGGGGAAGTTCATCAAATGTGGACACACCCTGCACATGCTCTGCATGCTGGCCATGTACAACAACGGAACAAAGGTACGCAAGAACCGCTCCCGACCGCATGGAAACTATTGGTTTTTTTTAGTTGCTGGCGAAGTTGCAATGTGATGTAAAGCTGTGTGTGCAAACTCATCTGTGAAAAGTCTGCGTTGAAGAACCACGTGGTTCGACCCATAAAAAGGTCGAAGCACATTTAGTGTGATTGTCTCCTGGTGAAATGAGCCTCTAGGTGTTAGCAGAGCGTTAGCAGAGAACATCGATATCCGTCTGTATATACGATATCAGTACATTAGCTAAAACATGTTAAAACAGTGGTATTGTCCCTTTAAAATGTAACAGGCTGTTTTCCCGACCACAACGTGTGTTCTAGTGTTTGTTTATAGTCCGGCGAGGCATCGGTTGATGAGAACAGAGCGACTGTGACTTTGTGAGGGAGGAGAACACGAAGCAGGAGTCTCATCATCGGATCGATGGAGACTCGATCAGACATAACCAGGTTCCCATTGATCGTTTAAAGCGGCGCTCCGCCTGTGTTTGGTTCTCAGGACGGCAGCCTGCAGTGTCCCTCGTGTAAGACAATCTACGGAGAGAAGACCGGCACCCAGCCCAAAGGCAAGATGGAGATCTACAGCATCGCCCAGTCGCTCCCCGGACACCCGGACTGTGGCACCATCCAGATCATCTACAGCATCCCCCCCGGCCTCCAGGTACGTCTGCAGTGTGAAGCATAAACCCGTCTCTTCTTTTACACCAAGTACATCAAAGCACAAACATTGTTTTTAGAGCACTAGATGCAACAATTTCTCATTTCTTCAAATGCATTTACAGCGTTTCCTTTAGAGTAAGTTGTCTTAGTTAGTTTGTTGCCTTTAGAGTTAGTTGTCTCAGTTAGTGTGCCTTTAGAGTTAGTTGTCTCAGTAGTTGTGCCTTTAGAGTTAGTTGTCTCAGTCAGTGTGTTGCCTTTAGAGTAAGTTGTCTCAGTCAGTTTGTTGCCTTTAGAGTTAGTTGTCTCAGTTAGTTTAACCTTCAGAGTTGCGTTTTGCTGCCACAAAGGAAGTCACCTTCCCTGACGAGTGGAGAGCACCTCCAGGCGTCGTAATGTGGAAACGAACCAGAGAACCAGATCACTAATTAAGCTGTCCAAGAATTCCCGTTGTTGCTGAATGTCATGATGAGAAACTGAAGAACATAAATCAGATTTCATGAGCCCGACGGGCTCCATAAATGTAGGATTTACACTCCGTTTGAGAGCTGAACATGTGAAATGACTGGAGGTTCAGACTCGGCTGTTGGAGCAGCGTTCTCCTCTTTAGTCACCGTCTTTGGGGGAAACCGCCGCGATGTACCCGCCACGCTGTACCCGCCACGCTGTACCCGCCACGCTGTACCCGCCACGCTGTAACCGCCACGCTGTACCCGCCACGCTGTAACCGCCACGCTGTACCCGCCACGCTGTACCCGCCACGATGTACCCGCCACGCTGTACCCGCCACGCTGTAACCGCCACGCTGTACCCGCCACGCTGTACCCGCCACGATGTAACCGCCACGATGTAACCACCACGATGTAACCGCCACGCCACACCCGCCACGCCACGCTGTACCCGCGCGCGCTGTACCCGCCACGCCACGATGTACCTGCCACGCCACGATAGACTGCAGCGCTCATAACTAAAAGTCCCAATAAGTTGAATCGAGTTTGTATTGAGCCGGTTCTCTCCACGGTTCTCTCCACGGTTCTCTCCACGGTTCTCTCCACAATCTAATTATTGCATTGTTCCAAACTGGTGTTGAACTCAATGTCTTTTCATTCATCAGTCACGTTTGTTCTCCTCCTCCTCCTCCTCCTCCTCCTCCTCCTCTTCCTCCTCCTCCAGGGCCCGGAGCATCCCAACCCCGGGCAGCCGTACACCTGTCGAGGCTTCCCTCGCTTCTGTTTTCTACCCGACAACGACAAAGGCAGGAAGGTAAGAACACGTCACGGCCGGGACTGAACCGGAACGTTTACGGTTCCACGCGTTGTTCCACGCGTTGTTCCACGCGTTGTTCCACGTTCAGATGTTTTAGCTCTACGCTCATTATTATACTCCAACCACTAAAGATGACTTTAAAAAAGTAGAAGGAAAACATTTATATGTATTAATATTTGATGGTTTACTCACTTCAGAGCGGTTTAAATTATTAAACAATAAATAGTCTGCATCCTTGTAGACGAGCTGCTAAACAGCAAAACAATCTGTATCTGCCAATATAGATCATTAATGATCAGCAATCACTGGCAAAAATGCGTGATCAGGGATCTCTAGAAGTTATATTTGCTTGTTTTATGATCCGTTACACCCCTAATAAATTAATATATATATATATTTATATGTATTTATTTTTATTTAAACTAGAATTAGTTAGCCCTCGCTGTTTTGCAGTTGCAGTTTACGTCCATGTCTGTCCAAAATATCATCACTTTGTCATAATTATATTAATTTCTTTCACCCCAAAACATGTTACGTGAGGTCATAGTCAATCAGCTCCTCCTCAATTTAAGGTGGACGCACGCACAACCTGAAAACATGAGGCAAAAAAAAAATGAAAGACTAATTAATTCTCACATTCTTTTATTGCGCATTGAACTGAACACAAAAGGCCACAAAAACAAAAACAATGGGAGTGTAATTTTAAAGTGCAGTTTAATAATAATATGGAACTGAAAAATGTTTATGACGACGATAAAAAGATAAAAGTTCTGTAACACGTCTCAATATACAGAAGTTCTCAGTCAATAATCAATAATCAGTAATCCGTCACATGACTGGAGAACCCGCCCCTTCGGGTGCAGCCTCGTCTGAACGCTCCATCAGCACCGTCTCGTCTCTCTGTGATTACATCAGGAACCTTCTGGGCTCATTATGATGGGCTGTTGTTTCCATGGTGAATTAGCGGCTCATTTTCTGCTCGCTGCTCGCACGCTTCTATAAATAATCTACGATCGGATTAAATTATTCCAGTCGTAGTTTATCTGTGCTCCCATCGTCCCCGCGGAACTCGGATTAGGGATCGGTCACACGGCTTCTCCCGCTTCAGCCTTTTGTAGTTTTAAGTCGGAATAGTGCTCAGAAAACAATATTCATGTCAGGCAGATTGTTTCTCTTATACATCGGTAAGAATGTAATATTAAATTAGCACCCTTCAGTATATATAAAGTACAGTCAGTCACGTGTTTGAGTCCCGAACAGGTGGGATTTTATAGACCCGTTTACCGTCCCGCCACCTGCACACATGACCAGTTAGTTTTGCAACCTAAAACCACAAATCCTATAATAACTGGGCTCTGTTTGGGATATTTGGTCATTTTGGGCCATTTCAATACAATTGAAATGACTTTAAAACATTTTTATTTATTATTTATTCTCATAATGTTGACGGTTGGCAGCAATCGGAGGATTAAAGCGTTCCGTTATCATTATTTTCACTTTATTTTAGTCGCCTATTTATTATCCAACATGCACGTGTTCTTTGTTTTACCCAGAACCCGAAACCCAGAAATAAATAAATAAATAAATAAATAAATAAATGAATAAAGACTTCCTGTAACGCTCTCCTCGTCTCTCCGCTGTGAAAAAGGTGCTGGAGCTGCTGAAGGTGGCGTGGATGCGGCGCCTCATCTTCATCGTGGGGACGTCCAGCACCACCGGAGAGCCCGACACGGTGGTGTGGAACGGCATCCACCACAAGACGGAGATGATGTCCAACATGTCGGGCCACGGCTACCCGGACCCCAACTACCTGGACAATGTTCTGTCCGAGCTGGCGTCTCAGGGCGTGACGGAGGACTGCTTCAAGCCTCCGGGCGGCGGTGGCGGCGGCGGCAGCAGCGGGGGCAGCTAGGTCACGGCTCTGAGCTTCACGCCGCACAGATCAAATCCACCTTCTGCAACCTCCGTCTGTTCTTAAGTTACTTCAGCCTCCGCCCGAACCTCAGAGCGGGAGCAGAGCGGAAGCCGAGCAGAAGCTCGTTGATGGCGCTTTATTCTCCACTTACATTCCTGCTCGTCACATTTTCCTGGAGACTGAGCTACATCACTCTGAGCCTCTTTTATCTTTCTGGAGATTGTGTGCGTGTGTTTGTATGTGTGTGTGTGTGTGTGTGTTTGTATGTGTGTGTGTGTGTGTGTGTGTGTGAGTGTGTTTGTTTTCTTCCCAGCCTCATCTGTATCCCCGTGTCCAGCTCCCATGAACATGGCAGCTCACATTGGGGATAAAAACCTTTCATTAAGCACTTTAGTTCTGACGGTGCATTTAGCGCAGATGTGGGATTTTTAACCCTCTGAACCCCAAGCAGTTTCGAGGTGGGGGGGCGGGGGGGGATCCCGGTCACGTTTTACTTTTTCACTGCAATATATAAAAGTCCTGCACCTCTGTGGAAACAGAACAATCATGACTAGAAGTAGAGGGAACTCCAACACGTCTTTAGTGCACAATAACACAAGAATCACATGAATCATTAAAAAAAAATTAAGAAACACACGTTGAATTTCTTTGATAATTTATGATGCAAAAATTGGAAAGACACTGGAATCTATATATAGACACAACTTGTTTCCAAGTTACAAGTGTCAGAATAAAAAAAATGGAACTCTCTGAACTATTTACATTTTAAAGCCTCTCCTCTCTGCTCTGCGTTCAGCAGTTCAGTCAGTTTCACCGAATTGTTGTCACGTGACTGTCGGTCTCAGCCGAATCAATCATAGCTTCCCAGTTGCGTTGAGGAGCTCAGAATTTTATGTTTTTTACAGAATCTGGTTAAAGCAAACGGTTTATTTGGGTTCGAGATTTCTAAATGAGACATGTAGAATAAAATGTTTTTGGTGAAACTTTACGATTTTAGGCTTCGTTTCGGTTTCTTTCTCTGGCATTCGCCACACGAGGTGTTCAAGGACTGTCGGAAAAGATGAAAATCTGACGTTGATGGCGTTTTTTTTTATTTACAGCTTCCGGCTGTGATAAACGGTGGAGTTTATAGCGATTGTTTAAAGAAAACATGCTTTTCCATCCCGCCGGCAGTTTTTTGGGGGTTTCAGAGGGTTAAAGTTCAGTGAAGGTGTTTCCTAACTGGGAGGTTATGCAATTAAAGTGTTTCTGCTGAAAACCGTTTGTTTAGCACAAAGACACTGAAACTTCTCGTAGCAAAGTGAATATATATATATATATATATATATATATTAAAATATATATATATTAATATATATATATATATATATATATATATTAAAATATATATATATATATATATTAAAATATATATATATATTAATTTATATATATATAAATTATATATATATATATATATATATAAATATATATTAATTAATATATATATATATATATTATAATATATATTAATTAATATATATATATATATAAATTATATATTAATTAATATATATATATATTAATTAATATATATATATATATATATATTAAAATATATATTTTAATATATATATATATATATAAATTAATATATATATATATATATATATATATATATATAAAATATATATATATTATTAATATATATATATATAAATTAATATATATATATATAAATTAATATATATATATAAATTAATATATATATATATTAATTAATATATATATATATATATATATATTAAAATATATATAAATTAATATATATATATATATATACATTAATATATATATATATAAATTAATATATATATATTTATATATTTTAAAATTAGCCTATCTGATGAGAAGAGGCAATACTTAACTAATGTTAAAAAAAAAAAAAACAAACATGAAAGAAACAAATAAAAAAAAAAAACGTATGTCCACAAATGCCAGTGGAGGAGAAAACAGCTGTGTGTGTTTTTAACATTTAACACGACCATCTGGGGTAATATCTGACTCCCGAACATAATTCGACAAGCAGATGTTTAATGCACTCACATGGGGATTTGTCATGTTTTGAATAGTGCAGTAACGGAGTAACGGGGCCCCGGGGCCGGTCTGCAGGCCCCTCTTCGTCACTTAGCGTGTTGCGGTTTGTGGTGCGTTCTGCTGCTCACAGTGCTGCAGTACAGTTGAACCGAGTCCTGACATGTAAAAACAACAACAAACAAAAAAAAAAAACGTCTGTAATAAAGAAATAAGTAAAAAAAATGAATCCTGACTCTTGACTTTATCTGCAGTCCAGTTTTCTTCATGAAGAAGATGAAGAAGACGAAGGGGAACGCTGATCTACCTCCATCAACGATGCACAGACGTTTCCATCCAGATCATCAAAAAAATATGTGGGAATTAATTCCTCATGTGGAGCTTATGGTCGTTGAATATTGAGGGAAATATAGTGGCGGTAAAATGGACCCATTAACCCTCGTCTCTCACGGAGGCTTTATCCTGTCAATCAAAGGTGTCATGACTTTGTCGATCCATCAGTTCATAACTTCATATTGCTTTTTAAAAATACCTTATACTTAAAATGTTTGCCATGTTTAACGTGTCGCATAGACTGTATGTATTCGTCGCCATCTTGGTTGTTTTTTTGTTTGCAACCAGAAGTGACACGAGAGGGCGGAGCCAAGAACAACCAGACACTTTATTTAGGGGCAACCGAAAATGTAACAATTAACTTTCATGAAGTGAAAAGACACTGAAAGAGTTAACGTTGTTAGAGACCTGTCAATCACCTTGTAGCCCCGCCCCTAAAGCATCCCCTGCTTTATGATCTGTTTGACTCTAAATGGACCATAATTTACTAAATGAACATCATGCTGTATTGAAGAAGACTTGAAACTAGAGATTGAGACATAAACTCATGTTTACGATGTTTACTGAGGGAATAAATCAAGAGAGAAGTAGAGTCATTTTCTATAGACTTCTATACAACCAGAGGAGTCGCCCCCTGGTGGTCAGGAGAGAGAATGCAGGTTTAAGACACTTAAGAACTGGAGATCTATTTCCTTTTTAAACAATATGCTAATTAATTTGAACATTTACCTCTTAGTCCCAGTTTAACCAGTCCACTCTTCCCTCTGTATAATGTTTGTGCTCCTCAAACATTTTGAAATGAATACCCAGCATGCACCTGTTGACGCAGCATGGTGTGTTTGATTTGTGTCAATAGCAGCCAGGTGGTGCAAATAAATACAAAATAAATCAGATTAATTGAAGTAGCTGCAAATTTTCTTTATTTTAACTGCGATAGAACAATAATTCTGACCTCAGTCCATGTATGATGATATTTATAATATGTATGATAATATTTATAATATACTTCCAGGTAACTTCCTGGGAAATTGTTAGGAAATACAGACTTTGTCTATTGAAACCAAAATTAAAAAAAAAAAAAAGCATTAAGAACAACGGAGAACAGAGAAGATCAATAAATCGTCTTCTGTTCATCTGTTTTATAAATGGATTGTTTATTAATTTAGCCTTTTCAGAATTGACTTTATACTAAAAGAAAAAGGAAAACATCTGGAGGTTTTACTGGTCTTTGAGATCAGACTGGACTTCATGTGAACTAAAAGTGAGTTTGACACCGCTGACCTAAAGGAAATGTGACAAGCATCTTTAAAAGTAAAGAAAAGCATGAATTAGTTCAGTAAAAAAATATTTTTTTAATTTGTATTATTGTATTTATTTTATTTGTACTATTTTATTTATTATTTAATTGTATTATATAATTATTTTATTTATTTTTTAGTTTGTTATTGTATCAATTGTTTTTTTGTTTCATTTATTATCAGGGTTTAAATGTTACCTTAGTTGACATTTAGGTAAAAAACAAAAAAAGATTAAAAAAATAAATATATATATATATATATATATATACATACATTTTTTTTTATAACTTTTCCAGTAAGAAAAATAATCCTAAATTTCTCTGTTAGAAAGCGTTTTCTTCAGATTTATCCCAAAGAATTTTTCTGTAGCAAACTCAATAAATAAAAAGGTTGACTTCAACTAAAGACATTTAAACTATTTCCCAGCAAACATTCCCAACGTGTCCCAGGTTTACAAATACAAAAAAGAAAGAAACTCCCAACAAAGTGAAAAGTGCAAGGCAACACATTTTATTTCAAAGGCCTAATTGGCGTTAAGGTACAGCATTATTAAATATCGTCGTCGCAGTAATAACATACCATTCTTTCCTTTACATGATACATTCAGGCTGACTTTTAAATGAGATATTTTACACGTTAATGTGGTGCTAAACGTAAAAAGGCCGTGTGCTGAAGCTCTCGCGTTGTGAGTCCATTTCATCTCCTCTTCGTTTCGTTTCCTTTAATTAAGACACTTCATGAGCTGCTGTTTACTCTGATTCCAGCAGCGAGGGACCAGTTAGTGTCGCGAGCTGAAGAACGGAATCATGTATTTTACATCCCTGCACATAATGTTATATTTCAATAAATATAATAAATAAAAAGTACAAATATCTGAATATTATGGAACCAGATTGTTATCAAAGACATTTCTTTTTTTTTTTTTCGTCGTTGTTGTTGTTGTTTTTTTTAAATTTTTAAATTTTTTTTTTATGTGTCATAATACATTGCAACCAAACGGCGGATACAGCGACGTGACTCAGTGGATGGACAAAAACGTTAGTAACGTCTTCGTCTCTGCAGACGAACAAACCGAATGTTAACGCCGGGATCCGCTTCGGAAGAGGGTGGGGGGAGGGGGGCGGGGGGCGCCCCCTGGTGGCGGGAGGCAGAAAACAAGCTCTTGCCTCCGTTTTGATCCACATACATTCTGTTGATCCTCGTCCGACACTCGGGGCGTCGGCTCTCTGTATTCAGTCCGTAGAGGGGTTTGTTCAGTCTCTGACTGAGTGTTAGTGTGGAAGAGTCGGGGATAGCACCCCCCCTCCCCCTCCCCCTCCTCATCCCCCTCCTCCTCCCCCTCCTCCTTTCTTTTTGCTGCAGTCCAGGTTCGTCCTTCAGTAGTTGACTTTCCCGGGAACCTGCACATTCACTCCGCTGTAGTCCACCATGTACATGGGCCACTGCTGCAGGCGGAGACCGGGACGGATAAAAAAAGAAGAAAAAGGATTTTGTGAGTGGAAAGAGGTCGTTGACCTCGCCTCAAAACGGGCTTTTAACATTCAGGAGCAGAGGAATCAGACCAGCGTCAAGCTCAGGATTATACTTTTAGTGAGACGCATTCATGCACTGAAATAAAAAACTGTTTATCGTCCGTTCATCTCTTGGTATAGATGTAAAGCAGGAATGTTGAATATGAGCCAGCAAAGGTGACTGTGATTTTGCCAGCAGGACCCCTCGGCTGAGAAGTCTCCGTTTTACTGCTTCATTTTATTGTTTCATTTTTTTATATTTTATGTACTTTGTAATTTGTATTATTTAATTTGTAGAATCATTTTATTTATTCTTTAAAAAAAAAAAAAAAGTATATATATATATATATATATATATATATATATATATATATATATATATAGTTGTTATTATCATTATTTGCCAAATTATATGTAAAAATGTAAATATATAAAATGAGAGTAGCTAGCTACACCGGTCATTCATACACACAAAATAATAAAAAATACAGAACATCACGAGACTTTCTGAAACCAACGCGACCGCGTCAGGATCACCGCCTCAAACATCCGTCACACGACTTCCTCAAACTCACCATCACTGGAATCTGATTGGTCGACAGCAGGTCGGAGGAGGCGGGTACTCGGTTGCTCTCCTGGACTCTCTTGCGCTTCCGTCGATTGGTGGAGACGTCTGTTGCTACTGGAGACACAAAACGTTTGTTTTATTTTACTTTCCCCGAGGTTTTAAAGATCGGAGCTCTACGCCGACAGACGTCAGGAACTCAAACACCTACCTGTGTTACAAGCCTGGCTACAGATCTCTGCAAAGGGTCTGTGAGAGAGAGAGAGAGAGAGAGAGAGAGAGAGAGAGAGAGAGAGAGAGAGAAAAGACCAAAATAAACTTACATTCTGCATGTGTCTGCCTCCATTCTTTCATCACAGCTTAACCGCTTCAACGTCAAAATATTGTTGGCTATTTCTTATTATTTACATTCGCTGCTGAGGAAGATTTACTCTTTGACGTCTCGGAGAGGCTGCATTTAAATCCAAAAGCATAAATAAACCATAATGAGCTTAACCACCGAGAAGCAAAACCCCCTAAATTCCCAGCGAAGTACCCGGCGTGGCGACGGCCGACATATGCTGCTGAATATTCAGGCGTCTCAAACACTCACTGCAGCTGGCTCTTGATGTCGAATGTGACTTTATCTGCGGCTTGAAGGATTTTCTCCAGGCACACGATGTCGTAGGTGTTGGGGTTTCGGAAGGGGATGTCGTCCGGGAGGCCGCCGACTTCCACGGACTCTGGACTGCCACGGATCAGCTTGTACGGGACCACGACGGAGCGGTCTAAGCCCAGAGCCTCACCTGAAGGCGGCGCCGTCAGAAGACAGACGTTAAGCTTTTTTTCCCCCCCAAAAAAATAAAACATAAATATACATGTAGCGTTTAACCTGAACGTGTTATTCTGATGACGCCACGCTGCAAACACTGTGTGCAGTTTGTGTCTGATAAAAAAGGCCCCTTTCACTCTTTGTTGTGTCACATATTTATCTTGGATTACATTCATGTTTGTTTCAGGAAATCAGGGAATTAATCTCCAAACATACGGCGGCATTTACAAGAAGTCTAGTCACCGTATTTCTTGTTGAACAGCTCCTTGACTTGCTCTCGAAGGACGACTTTCTCCCCCATGCGGTTGATATCGTCGTCGTCTGTGAGACGGAGAGAGTCCAGTTAAAGGACGCGGTCACTAACAAAAGGTCCCGGAGAAACAACAGCAGGAAAACCGACGTTCCACTCACCGCTTATCGAGGCGTAGGCCTTCTTTAGTAAAGTGACGCGTCGAGGTGCTGATGAAAAGGATGATTCATATTAATATTACTTGACATTCATGTTAGTTTTCTGTGCTACATTATGAATATTTAATGAGGCTTCATGTTGGAGAAAAAAAAACTAATTCTGTTCTCACCTGGTTTTGGAATGAGTCCTTGAAAAGGTCTGCAAAGAACAAATAGAAAGTTAAAGGTTTAACAGATCTCAGTGGAGTGTGTTATATAGTAAAATATGAATATTATAAGTCAAGGGCTTTTATTGTGAAAGGGAAGAACAGAAGGAGTGGATCCGGTCTGCGCTGCAGTAATAAAGTTGTTGTTTTGTAATTATTTTAAATGTAAATGTAACTTAAAAGCGTTTCTTTAGGATTCGGAGTCTTTGCGCCTCTCGATGCATCCGATAAACACCCCGAACCAAAACCATAACAACTGTGTCTCAGTAGTGGAGGCAGCAGTCCGTCACCGGCAGAATTAAAACAGGCAATAAAAGGTGTTTTGAGAAAGTGTGAATCTCCGAGAGGTCCTCGAGCACAGATATGAATGAAACATCCAAAATATGACGCAGTTTGCTGCAGCAGATTGCAAGATCAGCCGATGACGGACACACAGATGCACACACACACATGCACACACACACACACACACACACACACACACACACACACACACACACACACACACACACACAAACACACACGGTCTCGTCATCTCCTGGGGAATATTTTTTTTAACTACTCAAACTTGAAAGCTGCCCTTGAGTTGAAATATGCTCTTTAAGTATGCATTATGATGTGTTATTATTCTCAGTATCACGGTGAAGGAGGATTATTTGGATCCATTAAACACGAGTAGACTGAGAGGAACAGAACAGGTGTCTCGAGGGATCACGTGACGGACTCCAGACCTGGTGATGGTGAAGTTGATCTTGTCGGCGACCGCCAGGATCCTCTCCAGGTTCTGGGAGCCGAAGGTACAGGGCTTCCTGAAGGGGATGCCGGGGGGGAGGCCCTCGATGATGACCGAGTCCGGGTTGTTCTTGATCCTCTTGTAAGGCACTTGGACGGGGTACTTGATGCCCAATGCCTCCCCATACTTCCTGTTGAACAGATCCTGGACCTGCTCACGCAGCGTGTTGGCCAGGTCGATCCTGGACAGCTTGGACTCCAGGCACTCTGGGAGAGAGAGGGGAGAGGGGGGGGGGACGTAGGAGGAGAGAGAGAGAGAGAGAGAGAGACAGAGAAGAGAGACAGAGAGAGAGAGAGAGAGAGAAGGAGAGACAGAGAGAGAGAGAGATAGAGAAGGAGAGACAGAGAGAGAGAGAGAAGGAGAGAGAGAGAGGAAACAGAGAAGGAGAGACAGAGAGAGAGAGAGAGGAGAGAGAGAGATAGAGAGAGATAGAGAGAGACAGAGAAGGAGAGACAGAGAGAGAGAGAGAGAGAGAGAGAGAGAGAGACAGAGAGAGAGACAGAGAGAGAGGGAGAGAGAGAGATAGAGAGAGAGAGAGAGAGAGAGAGACAGAGAAGGAGAGACAGAGAGAGAGAGAGAGAGAGAGAGAGAGAGAGAGAGAGAGAGAGAGAGAGAGAGAGAGAGAGAGAGAGAGAGAGAGAGAGAGAGAGAGACAGAGAAGGAGAGACAGAGACAGAGAGAGAGAGAGAGAGAGAGAGAGAGAGATAGAGAGATAGAGAGAGAGAGAGTTGCTGTAGTCACACTGTTTAGTTTTTTAAGTGAGAAGTGATACACATCAATACTCAAAAGCCCATTTATGTTGAATCCACACGCGGCATCAAACATGAGCTTGAGAGTTCGTCTGCAGGTGAACCTGGACCTACCTGAGAAACCAGGTCTCTTAGACACCGCTGCAGTGTCCTCCGTTACTGGTGATGCATCCTTGATGTCCAGCTCTTTAGAAAACAACATTTGTTGAAGGAGAAAGAAAAAAAAGGTTAAACTTTTTTTTTTTGTTGCCTCTTAAGATTTACTGGCAACAACAAACATGAAGAGCTGCTCCTTGTTCCAGCAGCTGGGCTTTGTCACAAATAATAATAATTTAAAAAAAAGGCAGCGATAGCTGCAGGAAAATCCCTGTAAGGACTTTATTTTTTCCCCTTAGATGAGCGGTTTTAAAAATAGCACATGAACTGGATTCAACCTCCTCATTTCAAGCGTGCAGAGGACAAAGGGAGTCGCATCTTAAAGCTGCATTATTAACTTTACAGATGGTGGAATATTCTGCTCACAGGCTCCCTCCCGTCTGCGGAGACACTTTATCTTCAGAGCTTTTAATACTACAAATACTACATCCTTTTAGAAACCCGTACCGCAGGTACAGTAGGATGAAAAACGACTTTGCCCGAGTGCAGAAGGTCAAATGTTACTGATGCAGCGTTCAGATACCGAGGAGAGAAAGAATTCAGAGGAGTTCTTCTTACGAACGATTGGTGCAAACAAACCCTCGAGGACCTGCAGGCGCTGATCCACTGAGAATCACGCCCTCTGACCCCAGATGCATCCTGGTAAATGTAGTGCTCTGACATGCTGACTGTGAACATCTCGCATGCAGAAGAACTCTTTTCGCGCGGCTGCTAACTGCAACGATTTGCGCGATCTAAACGGCGGATGGCTAATGTAGGCAAAATAAAGGAGAAATGATTACATATTCATGACCATGACATGCACAAAGTGGTTTGATCCTTCCACGCGGGCTTTTAAGCGAACGACTCGTTCTATTGCAGGAGGTTGTGTTGCTGTTGAACAGAACTATGAGGCCAAAACGTACCTGGATCACAGATGGGCATTGAAGGCATCTCTTGTTTCACTTGCTCAGTCAGCAGCTCGGGCCTGGAGACGAACAAAAAGACGATTACAGTAGAAGTAAAGTGTCAACACCTCGCAGAGAGAAAGCTGGATTCTCACGCTGTTGGTTGTAAACAACAATGGCGGCCCCTGAAGAGGTTAGCGTAGCTGCTGCTTTAAAGCTGGAGAGTATTTGTTGATTTAAAGAAGAACAGAAGAGCAAAGAACCGCGCTGAAGGCTTTTCTACATGGAGATGTTTTCACTCTTCTCCCGACTGGCCGTGGTTAGAGTTTGATTGACAGGTGGTTCATCCAATCACCTGCCAGGTATTATTTTAAGTACCTGCCAGCTTTAGAATTTGATCATCAATTAGTTGGCTTTGTGTTATGAACCAGCTAACGCTCTGATCCGCTACGTTGATTCATCACGAAACAAAGAAAACAGGTGGAAGATCTACAATAAGTAGAATAGAATGTGTTTCATTTTTTGGGAATACAACTTTTTTTTTTAGATTAATCTCAGTAATAATTGACAGATTAACCCTCTGAACCCCAAAACTAAACCGTTTATCGGCGTCAGATTTTCATCTTTCCGACGGTCCTCGAACACATCTCGTGTGACGAATGCTTCCGTCAGTAAAAGAAACCGAAAGGAACCTCAGAATTGTGATATTTCATCAAAAATGTGTAAGATTTTATTCTACATTTCTCATTTAAAATGTCGCCCCAAAATAATGATTGATTTCACCAGATTCTGTAAAAAAAAACATTAAATTCGGAGCTCCTCAACGCAAATCAGAAGCCGTGAATGATTCATCGGAGACCAACAGTCACGTGACAAATAAATCCACGAAACTTCGGCTGAGCTGCAGACGGCTGAACACAGAGCAGAGAGGAGAGGCTGTGAACATGTGAATAGCTTAATATCTATAACATGTGGAGCCTCCATTTTTGTTTTTGGTAACTTGGAAGCAGGTTGTATATTTAGAGTCTATTGTGTCAGAGGGTTAATTGATCATGAAAACAGTGGTTAGTTGCAGCCGTCTGGTGGATGATGAAGCAGTTATTAAAGGATGTACTCTGCACCTGAAATGAGACACGACGACGCTGGTTCTCACCTCTTGATGACAAACTGGATCTGACCGCTAGCCGCTAGGATCTTGCGCAGCTTGGCCGCCCCGAAGCAGTTTGGCCGTCGGATGGCGATCCCCTCCGGCAGCCCGTTGACGTACAGGTCCTCCGGGTACATCTGGAACTTGGAGTAGGGCACGGTGGCGGGCTCGGGCAGGCCCAGAGCGTCGGCTGAGGGAGAGGAGGCGGCTTCTGTCATTCTTTGGCTTCGCGTGTGTTAATAATAATAATAATAATAATAATAATGCATTTTATTTGTAACGCACTTTTCATTCAAAAGAATGTCAGAGTGCCACAGAGCCAGTACATAGTACATCCTTAAAACATAGTTAAAACAGACTATAATAAAAAAGAAATAGCTGACTGTGTTGTTTTATGAGCCTCTGTGTTGCAGGTCTTCGTTGATAATGTAGTATAAGGGCGTCCTGACTGATGTGTTCTACTTATATTAATATTCTCCCTTCTGTTATTACTGTTCCTTCATGCTTATAAAAGGATGAATGATGAATAACTGTCATTTTTTTATCTTCTATTCTGTTTTTTAGGGCGACTCTGTAATATCTGTCCAAGGACTACAGATGAAAAATAGCCTCTAAAAGCATATATAATAATAGAAATAGACTATAAAAGCTTGCTGTGCGTTGGTGGAGGATGAACTTCCTGCCCTCGTATGAGCCGGGGGGGCCGGGGGGGTCGCGGGGGCAGCTACAAGCAGCTTACCGTACTTAATGCTGAAGAGGCTCTCCACTTGTCTCCGAAGCTGAAGAATCATTTCACCAATGTCCTCCACCAGACTCCCGGCTAATCGAGTCAAACAAAGAAGACAAAAACAAACATTTACACCGGGAGCATTAGGGGAGAATTATGACGGCAAGACATTACTACGTCTCCTCCATCGCCATCTTTATTTTGATGAACTCCACCTGCCCTGCACCGACTGGGAAACCGGAGAGCAGAACAAACAGTACACAACATGACTGAGCTGCATCCCAAGTAAAAGCTAAATAATATCCGTTTTGTCACAACCACAAGTTCAAAATTGAAGTCCAAGAAAGATTGCGGGAATAATAGATTTGTAAGGATATGAAAATAGCATTCATGTCGAACATATAGAGGGTGTTTTCTCATAATTCAGGGTGACGTCTGCCTCTACGACAAGACAAACATTTTTGCAGGTGAAAACCCGGAGAAGGGAGTCGGTACCTTCAGAGGATCTTCTGACGATCTGGGACGCGGCGCCGGGCGACAGAGCTTCAGCTGCAGGGAGACAGACAAACACACCGCTGCTTTACAACCATCACAACAAAGAATTCAAATGTGTGACTCGTTACGGAGGAAAATAAATGTCCTGATGGTTTACTGCCTGCTTTTTAATTGGCTCTGCAGAACAGCAGTCAGTGTGAAGTGACAGTGTGGTCGGTCTAAATCATTGCCAGCTGTTTTCCTGCAGTAATTATTACATCTGTAAAACAGTTTGTTTAGAGCTCACGTCTACTTGTATATGTTACAATGTGCAGCTGCAAAAATGTATTATCGTCTGCTTTTAGTGGAATTCATCTTGATCCTAACATGTAATTGTTGGCCAAAGTTGTTTGAATTATTAATTCCAACTAAATTGTGATTAAAAACTGCCCGAATCAGCTGGTAAGTTGTGCAGAGTTTCCACAACGCACCGTCAGTTTGAGTCCGATTACGACACAAAGCGAGAATAAAACATTGTAAAGTCAACAAATGTGGTTTCTATTGCAGTGAGATCTTCCCTCTTCATCGTTCACGTCTTTGACTTTTTACAACTCAGATCGCACACACGTAGTGACCATTACCATCACATCACCACATATTCACAACTTGGATTAATCATTTTTTTGGTGGACCCTTATCGACTAAAGGAATATATATATATCTATATATGTATATATCTATATATGTATATATATATATAGATATATATAGATATATCTATCTATATATCTATATAGATCTATATAGATATATCTACATAGATATATCTATATCTAGATGTATATATATATAATATATATCTATATATGTATATATCTATATATGTATATATATATATAGATATATATAGATATATCTATCTATATATCTATATAGATCTATATAGATATATCTACATAGATATATCTATATCTAGATGTATATATATATAAAGTCGAGGAATGGACACGATCAGTTTTTAAAACCGTATCTGTCATGGTCTTTCTTTAGTAGGTTTCCTGTTTTATTTTGAATTCCTCTGAATTCCTCTTGTGTTCACTTCACTTCACTTCCTGCCTTTGTATGTTTTCCCGCCTTTGTGATTGTCTGCCCCGCCCCTGATTGAATCCTCCTGCGTCTCATCACCTGCGACTCCCCAGTGTATTTAGATGATGACGGTGATCCTGGATCTATCCCTCGGGCCTCTTTCCTAAGTTACCTGATCCTGTTTTGCTCCTTTAAGGTTTTCCTTGGATTTTCAGTTCCTCACTTTTGGACTATTCTTTATTAAAATCACCATTGATCATCCCTCTGTTTCCGTGTCTCTCTGCGTTTGGGTCCATCCCCGTTGCCCCCCCCCCGTTCGCCCCCCCCCCAGCATTGAAGGTAGGGAGACACAAACCTTCTCTTTTTTTTTTACCATGCCAGTAAATCTGAATGGATTATAATTTGTAGTTCATGGTTAAATGAACTGAACGATTTAACCCGGTATGAAGCTGACACTCAATGCCGCCACGCTGTTAATTAAACCAAACTTCAAGTCTTGATGGAACATAGCGTCTGATTGGGGCTCGACTTTTACCTGAAGTTTAATGCAAGAAGCAAAACTAAATGAAAAGGAGTCACTGATTTATTCTGCGACGTGGAGATGCTGTGTGCGTTAGTGGGAGATCCTCACATCATCTGCATATTAAGAGCTGTGAGCTTCGCTTGATTTAGATGTTTGTGCAGTTAACGGCCTCCAACACTGCAGACGCAGAATGACTTCTTCTGTGTGAATACTCTCCTACTTTATGCAGATGTCGGCAAAATCCAGCATCGATTTTTTTTTTTACTTAAACTACATATAATGCAAAATAGCAACAAAACAACACTTGAATAAAAGAGCATGTATCGGCACATAGTTCTACATGTGGCATTTGCTGCACTTACCTTCGTGTTCTTTCCTTTTAGTGGTCATTTGTGAAAGAAAAGAAAACTTAAACAAAGCACAATCAAATCAACAAAATAAAACAAAAGGCCTCCTGAAAGCATCGTATGCCCAAGATCACATCGAGTAGACTCTTCCCTCTCTTCATCCAAATGTGAAAAGATATGCCTCATTTATGTTTTTTTAAGAAACAAAATGTCCCTTTTGACATTTTCCTTCATGGTCCAGGATTTTAATACGTTTTATGGACGTGCTTCGGAAATATGGAAACAACCCTATGATTTTTCTGCCGTTCTTTAACCATTATTAAATGCATCTTTTGCACCTTATAGGGTCAGTTCACAAAGATTTCTGCTGGTGAATTGAATGTCGTTTGTGGTGTTAAGTCAAATTAAACCAAACGTATCTGCTTGGTTAGATACCAGTAAAAGATGGTGGAGGAAAATATGTTTGTAACTTCGGGGGGAACCAACCCTCTAAGGTGAAAAATGACTAAATAAAAATCACTGCAAACGTGCTGTTGGTTAACACTTCTAATAAATGAGGCGGGTGCAGTTTAGAAAGAGAGAGAAGTCTACTCAGATGTCTTTAGTTGTAAAGGTGAACAGTTCCGTGTTAGAGAGGATTTGAGGAGCGGTTTAGTCTCTCTACTACATCGCTAATCATTCTGGGCAGCAGGACTACAGGGCAATCTGGAAATACGCACAATGCATCAGTCTTAATTCTGCTGATGTATGGTGCCTTTCACAGAGGAGAGCTAGTGTTTGTCAGACTGGGGAGAAGAGAAGAGCTACAGTGGGCCGGAGTGGTTGGGGGAGTGGTGGAGGAGGGGTTCTTGAGGTTGGGGGTTTGGAGCTACGAGTGGCTGGGGAGGTTTTGGTCGTGGGGAAGTGGGAGAGTGGAAGAAAAAAAAAAAGGAATCTGAGAAAAGTGTTTTCATACGTGTAGCAGCTTAGTTAGCTCCCTACAAAAGCAGCCGGAGGGTGGAGGGTGGCGCTGGGTGCAGCTGGCGTTCCGGGGGCTGCAGTGGGAAAGGATGTGGATGGAGTGGAGGTGGAGGTGGAGGTGGGGGCTGAGCTCACCTGCGTGGTTTTCCATTGGGTGACGGGGAGCAGCGGGCGAGGCGGGCGAGGCCGTGGCTGGACGCGCTGCAGCTGCGACCGGCTCGGCCACAGCCTCGCTGGGCTCCTCCCCACCCGTTCCAGCCTCTGATGAAACAAACACGTGTTTTTACACTCTGAAATATTTCCTGTGACATTTTGATATTTCCTGTATAACTGGTTTTCATTTCTTGGATGTAATGCTGACAGTTTTTAGACAATCGACCATGTGGAAGTCCAAAATTAATCTCCATCGTAAAGTTTCAGGAAGGATTTGTGGAAGATTACCCAACGGACATTTGCCAAACTGAATCGCGCAACCATAGTAACCTTGGCCAACCTCATGTGACTAAGCGATGATTTGTGAGAGTCATGAAGTTTGAAGTGGGGGCCGCCCGGTGGTGTGGTGGCTAGGTTCGATTCCTGGGCTAAACAAGCCCTCTGTGTGGAGTGTGCAGCTTAGGGTTAATTGATGACTCTAAATTGCCCAATGTCAGCTTGCATCATATTGACGTTGTCACTAAATAGCATGCAACTATGAAATTTAGGACGCAACCATAATGTTCAGATGCTCCAACGACCCATAACCTGAAACTTAAACATGTAAGAACCAAAAGAACCTTGTGTTTCTATATTTTCCAGATACTACTTAAAAGATCGTCAACCTCTGAGCTCTCATCAAGGAGAGGTAGACTAGTTGTTTTTTTTATTAAGTTCTGCACACTTACCTGGCACGGTGACTTGAATGATGTCCCCATCTGGAGGCTCCGTTTTAATCCTTTTCAAAGGAATGCAATCTCCCGAAGGACCTGCGGGGATGGAACAGGTCCATCAGTGTGTGGCGGTGTGTTTCATGGCCGTGTTAAACAGATTTAAAGTTGGTGACAGTGTGTTTGAACTGGCTGGACTAAAAAACATGATGGGACATTGTCTTCAGAGACTCCCAAGGGCCACTAACATTGCTTTAAAACTTGAACTTGATACTCGGCGCTTGAATCTTTTGTTACATCAGACTGTAAAAAAAATAAAAAATAATATGAACAAAAAGTTTTAATAATGCAGAAATGCTTTTATTTGCACATACCTGCTTCACAGTCAGCCAAGGGACTCACGCATGCACTTGCTGATCTGTGAGATTAAATAAAACACACTCAGGTGACTACCAAATTACAAAACTGGTTCATTAAAAATACATAAGCACTTAGGTGGTGGGACACAAGAATGGCTCATGGGATCAACACTGGCGACTAACTGCATGAAGACACTTAAGTTGAATGAGATTGCAGATTTGGCTTAAAGGGATACTTCACCCCTAAATTGACCATTTGTACGTTGCCCTGTGTTACCTTGACTTCTTAAAGAAAACTTTTCTCTAGTGACTCAAAGGTGGAAAAAACAGAAAAGTCTCCGGACGTCTCTCTTCCCAGCAACGTGTTCCAGCTCTTCCTGATGAACCTTGAAGCCTGCCCAGGCCAGAAGAGATTTATAATCCCTCCAGGAGGGTTTGGGTCTCCTCCGACAGCTTCCCACTAGCTGCACATACCGGGGAAAACCAGATGTTGAACCACCTCCGCTGGGCCCCTTTCGACGTGAAGGAGCAGCTTCTCTACTCTGAGGGAGTTTCATTTTGGTGTCTTAAAATGTGCATTATCTCTCCTGACCAGCAGGGGGCGACGACTCCTATTGTATAGAAGTCTATGAGAAAATGACTCTACTTCTCTCTTGATTTATTCCCTCAGTAAACATTGTAAACATGAGTTTATGTCTCAATCTCTAGTTTCAAGTCTTCTTCAATACAGCATGATGTTCATTTAGTAAATTATGGTCCATTTAGAGTCAAATAGACCATAAAGCAGGGGATGCTTTAGGGGCGGGGCTAGACGTATACGGTGTCTCTACGTCGCTCCTCCTCAGTCCAAATATGGTCACTTCCTGTTCACTAGTTGCAAAAAAACATGGCACAGCCGTAATTCAAGATGGTGTCGTGAAATCGGCAAACTCGAGGCTTCATAACAGCGGTCCAAGAACCAATGGGTGACGTCACCATGACTACGTCCACTTCTTATATACAGCCTCATTCTTTCGGTCACTACCAAAGCTCATGACCACAGGTGAGGCTCCGATCCATCAAGACTCTTCTCCGTTTTTTGATTCTCTGTTCACCTTGGAGTTGAAAGTTTTCGTCATGAATTCAGGGTGACTCAGGGAGAGTAATTGATGTACAAATGGTCATTTAGTGGGTGTAGTATTCCTTTAGAATTCGAATCATCTGGAAAAATCTGGTAAACTAAACACCAACAGGCTGCATGACGACGGCCGTTATTCTGAGATTTGAGATAACCTGGACTGATTTTCAAAAACATGCGTCATTTGATTTATATATTTAAGCATATTTATTCAAGTATATCACAGCTGGTGTCAAAGTAGGAATGTAAGTGATAAATACAGTATCAAGATGTATATATAAAAACAGTTTCATTCAGTCCACACTAAGAGTAAAGCCATTTCTAAGTGCGATACAGTTTGGCCCTGACGCCACCACCTCATATCTCCAGGTTACAAACTAAATGTGTGCGTGGGCGGTGCTCTGACCTGCTGCTGTGAGGATTGCTGCCCGGCTCGGCTGCGGTGGGCGGGATGCTCAGATTGTCGAGGAAGCCGTCTTCGGGCATGGAGCCCAGGTCATGCTTGCCCTCCTCCCTCGCAATTTTGCCGGCGGCTTCGACAACAGAACAAGACGACAGAAGATAAACAAAACAGCGAGGACATCTGTGGGCTGTAAATAGATAAATAAACACTCAACAGAACAGTTACTGTAATTAATTGTCAAGATTCTCGAATAGTGTGCGGCCGAATGCTGAGCTCACGAAGCCAACATGAAATGTTTTACCCACAGTTCCCTTTGACAGGATGTAGATGATTGTTTCATTTAAATTTGCTTTGATGTTGTCTCATAAGACTGCATAATCTTCAGCTTGCTGTACATAATAAACTGGGAATTTTAATGCAATATGGACATCAGAGTGCTACTTTATGACGAATGTAGCCTGTGGAGATTTAGAGTTGCATTATGATGCGTTCAAGCTCCATTAAAAAGAAAATGAGTATTGGATAAGGGTTAAATTATAGTTATAGTAGTTATAATGTGTTTAAATGTAATCTTGTAAAAAAAAATGTTTTTGGCTAGAAGTTTGAATAAATCATGTTAGAAGGAGATGTTTTTACAGCAATATAAAATAAATATTAGAGATGGAATTCCCTTTCTTTGGTTTTTAACACACTGGTATCGGTACTCTGTATCTGCAGATATGCAAATTCATGTATCATAATCAATATCTGGAGGGAAAAAGTGCTATCAGAACATCTCTAGTGAAGATACAACGGCATGACATTAAGGCTAGAAAAGGGAGGTAAACCATTATGAACTATACAATAAATTAAAATCTCTCCTCCCAGTGAAACCTCCAGAAAGATGGGTACATTTTCAAGTGTAATTAGAGACCGTGGCGTGATCAGCAACGTTTTATTAACGAAGCCAAATCACAGCTCGTATGCGTGAGAAAATGGTATTGGGAAGAAAAAGAAATGTAATCTTACCAGTGAAAATCCTTTCATCAAACATTCTGGAACGTAAAAAAAAAAAGGAAAAAAGGACATTAGTCACCGAGTTCAAAGAGTGTTTCAGCTCTCGAGGCAAATCACCGTACATGTGGAGGAAGACGTCATTAATAGCTTTTTAACTGCTCTTTAAACAACCAGTCAAACAATCGCGTAAATGAGTGGTTTCTCTGTTATCACCGAATCCCCGCTGACTAAAAATAAGCGTCTAACTCCGGCTCACGCTGCCGCTCCGTCTGCCACCGGCACGCTGCTCCCCCGCTGGGATCCTAATTAATCTTCAGACACAACTGTTTCTTTAAGTCCTGTGTATTTACATTGATTTGCAAAACTGTTTGAGATTAAGATTGGACTTCTGAAACGTCCCGCTGTTGACGGAGAGCCCTTTTTCCTCTATAGTTTATTAACTATCTGACTTATTAAAAGCCAGACGTCCTGATTGTATATCGGGGTCAAGACTCGATAGTCTGCAGCCAGAGCTCATAAAACACATTGAGAAACAGCGTTGCTGTTCGCAGTTCTTTACCTCCAGTGGGGATAAACATGTGAAGTGTGGTCTGAGGGTGGCACGAGAGAAAAGGCCTCGTTGTGACACGTCAGTCTCTCAGAGCTGCTGATGTTCTACATTGTTCTTCTTGTCAACAAATACCATGAAAGGGTCCTCAGACCCGTCTGTGTCTCCTCCCTCGGAGCTTCCATCGTTACTGTGAACTCGGGCTCGTGGGTTTATTTTGAGTCGATCCAACATACGCCGCCCGCCTGCTGCGAGGGCTCTAGAGCACCAAATGTGGATTAATGCGCCTCTGAAAATAGTCCCGCGCAAATCTACTGTTTACTCTTCTCTCGGCGTGTCTTCTGCTAAAAACTAGCTTGTGACCAGCTGTTTCGGGGAAATTAGTGAGGCTTTTTATTCGTGAGGCTGCTCGAGTGTGGCAAAAAAAATAAATAAAAGGTCAATATTGATATCACGACTTTGGAAACATGTACTTAGAAAAAAAGAAAATGGAGTACAATTTTAAGTTAAATCATCAGTCTGTGAGCAAAATTTAGAGGCAATATTTATGAGGAACAATTTAATCATTAACACATTGGTTGTAAAGATATGAATGGTGAAAAGTCTCACACACACAAAGCGTGGTAAACGACTCTGCGTTTCGAGGGTGGGGTCAGGCGGGTCGCCGACATTTCAGAGCACGATCCGATCCCTCAAACCACGCTGCATAATCATGAATCCCTGCGTAGCTGGTCGAGGCAGAGACGATTGGTTCAGGGTAGGCAGTGACCTCGGCAGCTGGCTCTGTCCAAGACGTCTTAATTTGTTTTTTTAAGCCAATAGAAAACAGATATTTTGAGTGCGTCAAACATCGTGGAAGACTTATTTTGCCTGGAGCACACCGAGGAAAAGACCAAGTCTGTGTTGTTCTGATTTCTTCTTCTTTTAATTGACCGTTTTGTTCATTTTGTCTTCGCAAGCTGAAATGATACGTATTTATTGGTGGGTTTTTTTTATGGGATTTGTGGACAATAAGAAACATTATGCAAAAAGCGCCACCCTTTTCCCTTCAGGATTGTGACCTTGGTGCTTTTATTTAACTCAAAACCTTCTTTTTTTTAGGACACAAAGTGTTGGAGAAGTAGAAATCCTGACGTTGCTGTCACTTGATCAAAAGCCAGGAGATACATACAGATCCATTGGTTGGTGACCATGAATAGCTATCCCACATTAGCTGTCAAGATAATTCACTTCGGACCGTGATTGGTTTTTTTAAACAAAACACTCCAGTGCGTGTTGATCCATCTCTCTATAATTTTGAAACCGAACCGCTCACAACGTGGATTTAAAATTCGGTCGTTATTACTTGCGATATCATCTGGGCATAATTAACAGCAAGGCTGCAGCTTTAAATGAGGTTCCAGTGAAAGCTGCCAACCGTTATAATTAACGATCAGTTGGTTTTAATTGAACAAAGTCTGTCAACAAAGAACATGCCCAAAAAACAGAACATCGGGGGGCCTGCATCTGGAACATCTCCCAATGACAATGGGAATGGGATGCAACCCTGAAATTAATCACATTTTCAATCTTTCCCTAATTCTATTACCACTAATGAGCTGCCTGCAGGATTGGGTAAGAGATGCGTTATCTACAACAAGGCATGGTGGCTCATTTAAAATCAGCTCAAACAAACGGATGGGAGAGCGGCGCAATATGCTGGAGAGGGGAAAGTCATTTGGGACATGAATGGAAATGGTTTACCAGTCGGCGGGACGCGGCGTGCAGATGGTATAGGCTGGCTCGCTTCCTGCCCGCTTATTAACAATCTTTCAAAATAAAAGTTTCAGAGGCGATTCGGTACCGTTTGTGGAGGACGATCCTTTGAATTATTCCCAAAGATCCTGCAAAAAAAGTACATTGTGCCGATATTCCGATATTAAAAAGCGCGGGTTACCGTTTGACGATGAAGCGGATCCCGTGGCGCTCGTCCAGGATGCGCTTGAGCTTGGGAACTCCGTAGGTGCAGGGTCTCTTGAAGGGGATCTGGTCGGGGATGCCAATGATCTCCACGGCCCCGGGGTCGCAGGCGATTTTGCGGTAGGGGACAGGCACCATGTGATCTAGACCCAGGGCCTCGGCTGGAGGCAGACAATAAGCAACATGGGTTTTATTTTATTTTCTGAAAGAATATCACTTAGATATTCAATTTAACTCTAAGTGATAGTTGGGTTTTCATCTCTTAAGCATTTGTAGCTCGGCAAACGTTAATTTGCATGAGCAACAGCAGCCTCCAGTGGGATGCACACCGCATGTAAAGGTTTACAGAAGTGAAGATAATTCCGGCTAAATGAGGAATTAAACTTTAAGGGGATGATAATCGGTGCTGTGGGCTCGGATAAAGAAAATCTGGAAAACGGATCCCATGAGCCGAAATGTTTGCTTAAATCTGCAGTGACACGCGGCAGCTGCTGAATAAGAACACGGCGGGTGGCTCGCGAGCAAGCGTCTTTTGAATAATTTCAAATAAGTGGCAAAAGGATGCAAATATTTAGGAGAACTTGTAATCTCTGCTTGAGCTCATTTTCTTTTTTTTTGGGGGGAAGGAATTAACAGTGTGTACAAAAACATGTCTTGCGAATCACCGAGGAGACGATGATCAAACCAAAGCACTGACCCCAATCCATCAACATCCGTAGATACGCACGCAATCATCACGGAGCATGAACGTTTGCTCGAGGAGGCGAGGATACCTTTAAAAAAATAAATAAACAACCTAAATGCAGAGAGAGAGAGACGCTCACCGTATCTGCTGTTGAACAAGATCTGAACACATTCTCTCAACGTGTTGATGTCCTCAGTTTCCCGAATGAAAGAGTCCCATTTTTCTGTCAAGAAAAAAAAAAAAACCCTCCTGTTAATGCTTTTACTCAGTGAAACGAAAAAAAAACCACACTTCTTTTGTTCAAGTTTATTGGATCTTTCACTTTCAAATGAGCTGTATTTCACTGCGAGTGCCAAGGAGCTGAAATTAATCTTCGCCATCGACTCAATGTCAACTTGGGAAATAAGTGCAATCTTCTTACGGGATTACTCTTGACATCGAAGTAGCTTAGCCCTTAATGGCTCAGGTTTAGTATAGTTTAGCCTTTGTTCAGTAAACAATGCTTGGCTTTAGTACGAGCCTGCAAATCCAGGCGGGGCGAAGGAGAACACAGGGAAGGACAAAAAAACTAAAATGCACAAAAGAAAACCCCCAAAAAAACCTCTGAGATGGCAGATTTTAACTCCTATCCTCATTTAGAATATTCATTTGTGACGTCTTATTATATATTGTTGAGGCTGATCCTGCAATCGATATTTGAGAGCAAAAAAATAAACCCTGCATACTTTTTTTCTGATAAAGAATCCTTAAATTTGATTATGAAGAATTGTGATCAAGATTCTCACTTCTCTGTGTTGGTGTTACAGTTTACAAACTACCGTGAACATCTTTGTGTTACTTCACAGCCGCTACCAATATGTCTGTGCTAAGCTAATATCGAATGATGTAATGCTCTACATGTGCAAATGTTAAAGATCTAACACCATATCACACTTTTTCAAAACCATCTGTATCTTAAGTTGTAACCTCATACAACCACATTGAAAAAAACTATCCCTTTTAATCTCATAGCATACTTTTCAAAGGAATAATTCCACATGTTGCGAAACCATTTATTGGCTTTCTTACTGAAAGATCGATGAGAAGATTGATACCCATCTATGTCTGTAAATATGGACACTGTATTCTCCTACCAGCCAAAGTTCCCAAATAATCGACACGCAGTAAAATAACGAGAAGCGCTGACATTTAACTCGAAAGCTAATTAAGAGGAAATATGATGGAAATATTGAGCACGTTAAGGTTTGTGCAGTTCAAATCATTCGCATCTTTAGAGGCTGCTCATTAGTGATGACTTTCAAAAGGAAGTCGATATATCTGACTTAGTTATACATCTAAAAACACAACTGTTGGCTGAGAGAGAGAGAGAGAGAGAGGTGAGAGAGGTGAACTTGCTCCGTCTGTCTAACTCGTCTCTAATGACCAATAAACCTGTGTTGTGCACTTAAATAGCGACAGCACATCTTCTTGGTTCAATCTCACCTGATTTTTCATGCACGATGGAGAAGAGTAGCCTCTTGGAGATGTGGATGCCAGGAGGGCTCTGACCCTGCTCACCAGGTAGTCTTGTTGTCTCATCTGAAAATGCAAGAATACACTAAGGTTCAATTCACTTTCCTTTCAGCCAGAGATGTTCACTTAGCATCCAGATAGACACTAGGTACTTGACGAAAAATATAAAAGTACCAGAATACAGAATTCAATTTCTATGTGTTGGTCTTGTTTGCAGTGTTTTTCTACATTTTAGAGCTATGACTTCTGCTCTTTGCAGATGATGTGGTCCTGTTGGCTCCATCAGAACGTGAAACTTCAGATGACTCGCGGATGAGAGTCGATACCTCCAAGTCTGAGGCCGTGGCTCTCTGCTGGAACATGAGGTGGATTGCACCCTTCCAGGTTGGGAGTGAGTCACTTCCCCAAGCGAGGGAGTTTGAATATCTCGGGGTCTTGATCATGAGGGAGGGTAAAATGGAGTGTCATTCTGACCTAGTCCATCTACGTTCTGACCCCCACCATTGTGAATACAATGAGCTTCCTTCGCAGGGGGACTGGGATTAGCCAAGGTGGGGGGAGCTCAGACATTTGGAGGGAGCTCAGAGTAGAGACGCTGCTCCTGCCCGAGGAAAAGGACCAGCTGAGGAGGTCCCACATCTGAGCAAGATGCCTCCCAGAACGATGTGTATCACAAGGAAATGTGCTTTGAAAGTGAAGCACTGCTTTGAGTGAAATAATGAGCCGTATAATAATCAGACTTCAAAGAACACTGCAAATTTACCACTTTTCTAGGACACACCGGAGGCGCAGGACGAAGCACTTAGTCTGAAATACATTCTGGTCATATAGAGAATTTACATTTCATTACCACTACGCTCATGATTGTGAATGTTATCTCAATCTTGAATTGTACCTCTCCTCACAAAAGTCAGCTGTTAATGCTGCGATTGTGGGAAAAACCCACCCATAGATCATATCCACCCTCCTCACGTTCACATCTCACCATTGCTAGCGCAGTCCTTGACAGACGTGCTCATCTTGTCCGTCCCTGCGGTCCAGTTGGCCAGCCGGTCCTTGCCCAGGTTGAGGAGGGACATGGGCTTGAAGTCCAGCTTGCCATCCGGGTGAGGTTTGGAGGACATGGGCATGCCGTACAGAAAGTTTGACAGGACAGAGTTGCTGGAAGTGGCGGGACTCGACGACGTGACCGCCTGGGCGGCAGTCTTCCCGGCGCCATGGCTGCTGGGTGTCATGGCGCCGGTGGAAGAGTTGTGATTGACATCAGCGCTGGGCTTGGCTTCTCGAGGCAAATCTTCTGCTGGCCTGTACGCAGACACAAAATCAGGAGGGAAGTCACTTGGAGGGTTGCACGCATCACAGCTTGACATCCAGCTTTTTGTTTGCAAACTGCATCTGCTTGCCAAGTGTCTCTTGGCTTACGTGCTGCAGCAACAGCTCCTTTAAATAGGACCTTTTAAACATTTCTCCCTTGATAACTTCAAGAATAAGTGATTAAAAAGCTAATGAAATCAGAAAAAAACTCTATGTTTCTCTCTACCTCGAGTTATGTCCAAGAACAAGCGGCAAACAGACCAAACAGAAATGCGAGTCTCTCCGGTAACAATAGTTACACTGTGTTGAATGGATTTTCAAACCGCTCATATTCATCCTACATTATAACGTTGTAGACGCAGGAAACTCCCTATGTGTGGCGGGCAAAGGCATGTGACAGTTTGTTAATGGAGCAAACACCCAAAAGAAAGTGTTATAAACAACCGTTACGCTCAAAAAGCGACTCGGTAAATGTAGAATGTTTCCAGGAAGCCAATGAAGCTGCTTTCCCACCAAGAAGTTCCTGATCATTTTAGTCCTGGGGCGGCTTTTCATGGAACTAAAAGGTTCCTTCGGCTCATTGTTGTCTGTGTTCTCCCCGCCGGTGCTGGTGGCTTCAAGGGAAAACACACTCAACACACTCTGCAGCCTGCGGTTCAGTGTGTCCGCCTGTTTCATCTAAAAAACAACACGTTGGAAGAAAATAAACCTTGGTTTTGTCTCACTGCGGCGACATTTACGGGCTGCATAGTATTTACTGATGCACATAGTAATGAATGGAGTGCAGGAGGAGAGCGTCTGTCTCCGCAGTAAATCATCTGCTGAGTGTTTGATGGTTATTTATTTGTGCTTCAGAACGTAACGGCCAAGAAACATTCAGAAAAATCGCTAAAAGTCACGTATCTGCTGGGAAACGATCTCTCTCTCTTTTTCCTTTCTGTCTTTTGTTTTTTTTAAATGAGTCTGGAAGCTGATCCCAAAGCCTAACTTTACTTTTAGCAGACATGGAGAAATCCTCTCCCCTCGTCCCTATAATGGTCCTCAGTCAGTATCCGAGTGCGTCCTGGTTTTATGAAAGAAGAAGTACGCGAGTTGCGACGATCATCCCTCCAAACCAAACCTCGAAAGTTCCTACACAAGCACTTTGTAAACTCTGTTCTTAAAAGGCGCTATATAAATAAAGTTATTATTATTATTATACTTTCAGAAAGAACAACCCCACATACCAGGAACTTTTTGGGCGGGGAAAATGTCCCCAGAACTTCATTTCGACCGCGGTCCCCTGTGGTTAGGACGGTTCTTCGTCCCCGGGGTAAGTTCCTGCCCTCAAAAAAAGGGCTCAGGAGCTCAAATTAAGCTCTAATGAAGTGTTGACTTTGGATCAGTTACAAATATTGTGCTCAGTCTTGTGGCACAATCTGATGACCTTGACCAGAACGACAAAAAAGTATATTTCCATCGTACCAACACGACATAAACTACATATAATCAGAGCATCCTGTCTGTCAACAGGCTCCACACAGGACCGTCCCCTCATGACATTCCACCTCCTGTCCTTGCTGTCACCTGTTTGTTTTGTGAGCTGAGGGGTGAGTTGACCTCCCAAATAAATGACTAGTACCACTAGCCGGGCCGAGGCTTTGTTCATCAACGTGACTCTCTGAACGAGTTCCTGAGAGACTAACATGTAACCTCAGAGTGTTTTTCCACAGCCGAGTTAAAACCCCGTCTATCCCTCACTAACGCGCTGCAGCCCTTCTGCTACCAATAACTCGCCACAAGAGAAGCCAGGACAGCTACGTGTCTTCAGCCACACACACGAGGATCGATCTCTGCAAAGCATTAGAGGCAAAGCTGAATTGCCTCACTTCACTTTTTTTTTTCTTCCCACTCTGAAGATGTGAAACAGCTGGTTCCACGATGTGACGCGAGCGGCCTGTTGTCCCAAACAGGCAGAGCAACAGACTCACCTTTTCACGGTGAACTGGATGCGGTGGCTCTGCTCCAGGATCTTCATCAGCGTCTTGGTGTCATACTCGGAGGGCTTCTTCAGGGCGACTCCCTCAGGCAAACCGTGGACCGCCACACAGCCGGGGTCCTTCTGGATCCACTCATAAGGCACAGGGACCAGGCTGCTCTTCCCCACAGCCTCACCTGCGTATTGCACAAAGCACTGTGAGTGCTAAGCTGTTCCTCAGGACGTTAAGCTGATTCAATTCAACTTATTTTGTTGGGGGAAAAGAATACACATGGAAATCAATACCAGGTCCAAAAGTCCATTTAACTGAATTGTCACCATGCCCTGCATTCAGCAGTACTCTTCACAGATCATTTGCCAGCATCTCATTAAATAGGAATTCAGTAAAATGACAACCCTCTGCACGCAAAGTGCACGCTCCCATCACATGTGCAGCCACGATACAACACTGCTGCACTGTCAGAGCCAAAGAACTACACGGCTCCATGTACGTTTTAATAACTGGAGTGAACACATTTTATATTTCTTATGATATTTCAGTAACCAGCGGATAGTAGCCTTACACCGTATGCTAGTTCTTGCTAGTGGGGATGTAGCTTGATTGAGCATGCTAATAAATCATGAAAAGAAATCAATAGAACCGTTTACTCCGTGGGGGGGATGTCGAGGATGATGATTCATGAATAGGGTTTATGGCATAAAAAGGACTACTGTTGCTCTCTGTGACTCCTTACTGTAAAGTACAGTGAAGACTTCCTCCACCATCTTCCTCAGAACAAAGATGTTGGACTGAGCGTCCGACGGAGCTCTTGTTTTCCCGAGCTCACCCTCCTTACTCAGTTTGCCGAGCTCGCCTTCCTGGTCTTTGGTATGGGCATTAGCTGTGGTCAGATTCTGCAGACACGGCCCCCCTTAGAGCCAAACGAAAAGAGAAAAAAAAAAAATCACATCTTGCAAATTATGTAAACATTTAAAAAAATAACAAGAACATTTCAAATGCAATATGATTTTTAAAGTACATTTAGCTTTCCGCACTACTTTTTGTCCCTAACAAAGTCATAGCCAGGACTGATTAAGACTCTGGGACCCCAAATGTAATAAATACGTCGCCTTTTGAAAAATGTTGCCATATAATATGAATGACTTGTTTGTCCTACAATGTCAACAAACAAATCACATATTCCTATTCTCCTTTTTGACTAAAACACAGCAAACTGGAAGTCACTTCATCTTCGCCTGATAAAAACTAAACCACGTAACGAGGGGGACACAACCCCCCTCCAAACTGGTGTGACACGTAGAGAGTCTTTGTTGAGTCTGAGAGTTTGATTTGCTTTAGTGCTCAAGGTCAACAGGTGTGGATCTGAAATGTGGCTCAGCTTTCAAACTTGCATACTAGTTTGTTTACAGGAAACGAAGGCTCACGATTTGGGTAAGTGGTACATTGGGATCGGTGTGCGAGACAGTGTGTGTGTGAGTGTGAGTGTGTGTGAGAGTGAGAGTGAGAGTGAGAGAGCGAGAGAGAGAGAGAGAGAGTTGCTGTAGTCACACTGTTTAGTTTTTTAAGTGAAAAGAGAGAGTGTGTGTGTGTGAGAGAGATTGAGAGGCCGATTGTAAAGCGCTCTGATTTTAACCTTTATATGTGACAAGAAGGAACTGCAACATCAGTTGAACCTCTGACAAGGTTAATGTAAAAAAAAATCAAAATACGAGTTGTAAACTGACTTCTGTTATTTTTGCAAAACGTAACACAGCGAAATGGTTTCGCGCCAAATGAGACGTGACGGATCAGTCAAAGCACGACTAATAGAAGAGAACGTCGGCAGTCCCACGGGAGAGAGCAGGACTCACGGCAAAACTTGTAGAAGTCTGTCTGGATTTCCCTCCTGGAGTTGAGGAACACTCTGCCCCGCTCTGTGCCGACGGCGATCACGCTGTCCTCGTGTACGGTGACGCACGCCACCTCGGCGTTGAGCTTGGACATGGCCATGCACTGCAAGACAAGGAGGCGTCGTTTACTCGTGAGTCATTACCGTGAACGCCGAGGAAGACGTGAGGAAGACGTGAGGAAGACGTCGGAACTTCATTAAGAAAACTGAGGAGCTAGAAGAGCTGCATTCTGATTGTCTTTTGGGAAAGGGCTGCAACAACTCGATTCAATTGATTCAAATCTAATATAATAATAGTTAACAACAAAGTATGTCATCTATTAGTTGGGTCTATGCTATGATCACAGACTGTGTACGTAGTCGTTGAGACGTCTCTCGTTGGTTTGTGGACTGATGTTTTGAAGCCTTGAGTTTGGCGTTTTCACCATCTTGGCTTTTTTGCAAACATTGAACGGAAGTGACCATATCCTGACTGAGGAGGAGTGACGTAGAGACGCCCTATATGTCTCTGGTGTTGACCTGTCAATCACCTTGTAGCTCCGCCCCTAAAGCATCCCCTGCTTTATGGTCTGTTTGACTCTAAATGGACCATAATTTACTAAATGAACATCATGCTGTATTGAAGAAGACTTGAAACTAGAGATTGAGACCATAAACTCATGTTTACAATGTTTACTGAGGGAATAAATCAAGAGAGAAGTAGAGTCATTTTCTATAGACGTCTATACAACCAGAGGAGTCGCCCCCTGATGGACATTAGAGAGAATGCAGGTTTAAGGCACTTAGCGTTGGCTTCGCTCTTCAGAACCGGAGGTTGCCGCCTGGTTATGATGCACAACAGAAGCTGTGGCAACGTCTCAGTGGAGGCAGTAAACCAGCCAATGACGCGGCTCTTGCAGCTCACGTGAAGAATTACAGGAAGTCTCCTTCATTTCTGCAGTAAACATTTGAAAATTGTTGGAGGCGGGGACTTGCAGTACAGCAGAGAAGAACGTTAAAAACAAACGTTCTCTCTCCGTTTTGGTCCATTGGTCCATCACAAAACTGAGAGAAAACATATGGCTGGTAGTTCTGTCCAAAACGTTTTTATGCTTTTAAATTAATATGTAATTTGTCTGTCAAAAAAAGACACAAATCTACGGGAGACGGCGAATGTAGCTGGCGCTAATTAGCTGAAATTAGGTTGGCGAGACACACAGTTGTAAACGTAAACGTTCCAAATGTGTCCCGGTTGCAGTTTATGTGAACGACATCAGCTGACAGGAAGTAAACATGGCCCCAAGCTGTTACCGAGCAATGCAATTCTGTGGAAGCTGTGTATCATGTAACATTATGAGTCAGTGGAATATATCATGCCATCCGTCTGAGACAGTCTCAAGTGAATTATCATAAAAAAATATTAAAGCAAAAATCTAATCAAATATCATAATAATACACTTTTCACTTTTTTATTTTTATCCAAGAGATGTAGCTAAAATTAAAGGGTTTTTCATCTGATAGTCGATTAATCAAAGTTACAATCTACATGTTAATTGATAATCAAAATAATCGTTAGCTGCACCACTAGATGGAACAAGATACTCTCACACTCATACTATCAATTTAAAATGCATAATCACATTCATAGGAAATGCAAGCCGTTATTAGCACGTTTCAGGGTGGATTTCCACTAATTTGCTAATCGCTGTCGATAGTCTTGATAATCTTGACACCACAGAATAAGATCTCTATAAAGAAAGGCGTGAGGCTGGATCTGGGACATACATACCACCGAGTCGAGGGCCGACACCAGGCTGGTGAGGATCTCCTGTCGGGCCGACACCAGCGGGGCCTGCAGGTCGCCCCGGGAGTTCGTTCTGACGCCGTCGCATGCCAGCTTCCTCATCTGAGCCATGCCTCTGCAGAGGACCAGATGCACACGGTTTAGTCAGCGGGCCACAGTGGGACATTGCACAACACCTGTACGTGCGCATGCATTCAAGTTCACGTGCAGCAGTGACCTGCATTCAAAGCAGGCTCTGCTGACATCATTTGGTTTGACTTTAAGCAAATGTAGGCGTGCATCGATCTGATACTGGAGGCTGAGAGATGATTGAGGTAAGAAAGAGTACACGCTTTTATTCCTTCTTCTTATCTTAAGGATGCATATTCCATTCACTGACAGATTGTACAGCCAAGCTGATGCGGTCAGCGTCACGTTGACATGCTCGCAGTGAGTGACAACTTGGCCAACCAGCTGTTGTGACATTTCCACTCAAAACCACAAATGTCAAACTCGTGGTGGCGCGAGAGGAAGAAAAAAAAAAAAAAAAAAAAAAAAAAAAAGAATCAGGGGATCACTACAGACATTAGAATCCATCATCCGTGAACCCTAAATGTCTGTGCAAAAAAACTTTGTGCCAGTAGAAGTTGAGATCATTTGGACTGGATAAGTGCAAACACTTTGAGCTGCTAGTTCGTCCAATAGTTGTCGAGACATTCGAGTCTGGAGCAAAGTTGTCGGCCGACCGACATCCCAGGAGTCGCACCACTAGCGTGGCTAAAGCGCAAAGCCGTCTGAAGCCAGCAAATGATGGTTTTACGGCCTTATGTTAGTCATTTGGGGGCTAATTAGAGCACTCACATGATGTCACATGAGCCCTCTTTATACTGTGTGCTCTCCCCTTGACAGATGGCACAGGAAAGAGAGACGCCGACTTGAGATGACCGAGATAAGTCTCCACAACCGCAGCATGCAGAGCACCACGGTGTCACTGAAAAACAGAAACTTCCTGTCGAAAACAGAAATCACCTCAACTCCAGATAAGGCGACAGCCTATGTAAATGTGAAGTACAGAGGCAAACAGATAGGAACTGTTGAGGAAAAACTGCTCGGCTAAAACCAGGCACCATGTTCTCATGGCAACTGAGGCCCGTCTCCTTGGAAACTAATCTCGGGGCATTTGAACAATGCAGCTCTGGCCTTTAATCTCTCCAGACACTGGGAACCATTATGCTAGCCTCTGGCAAACCCGAACCACTGACTCAATAGAGAGAGGTGGAGAGAGAGAGATAGAGAGAGAGAGAGAGAGAGAGAGAGAGAGAGAGAGAGAGAGAGAGAGGGGGGGAGAGGAAGAGGAGGGTGGGTGTGACGGGGTTCAGCTGCACCGGTCTGAACACGCCGAGTCTATTGGCCGTCTAAATCTGCCTCCCCTGAGGCCACAGCAAACATTAGCCCCCTCCTAAATTATTACGGCCTCGAAATAGATGGCCTCTTTCCCTCACATCTTTAAAAAGGCAAAAAGGGGAAGCGGCGAGGAAGGAGAAAGGTGGGGATAAGCGGAAGCTCAAGAGTAATGCCATGTCAAGAGGAAGCTCAAGTACGGCGTCGCGGTGCCGCTGCGGTTCTCTGTGACTATCGAACACTTCAGTGTGGAGCGACGTTTATAAATAAAGCAACAGATTGTAACCTTGAAACATGGAGCTAGAAAAAAAAAAAAATCAAAGATTCTTTAAAAGCTCCATTATTCAAAGCAAGTTGTTTTAGTGGGAGCGACGGGTTTTTGTTATTATTCTTTCAGAAACTGTAGAGTAGTAAACAAAGACATAATCTGGTTAAAAATAAATAGATAAATAAAGAAAGTAGAGACGCCCCGGTCCAATACGGATATTAGGTATTTGTAAAAACGGGGCCGATCTATTCGATTCAACTGAAGGGATTCAGGAATCGTTTATTGTCACAAAATGCAGTTGTAGCCTCTTTGCTACTCTAGAAAAACACGACAAAACGAAGTGTGACAGCCTGTATGTAAGAAGTGGACGTCGTCACAGTGACGTCACCCGTTGGTTTGTGGACTGATGTTATGAGGCTGCAAGTTTGGCGTTTTGGCCGTCGCCATCTTGGATTCTTTTTGCAACCAGTAAACAGGAAGTGACCATTTCTGGACTGAGGAGTGACGTAGAGACGTCGTATACGTCTCTGGTAGCGACCTGTCAATCACCTTGTAGCCCCGCCCTAAAGCATCCCCTGCTTTATGGTCTGTTTGACTCTAAATGGACCATAATTTACTCAATGAACATCATGCTGTATTGAAAAAGACTTGAAACTAGAGATTGAGACATAAACTCATGTTTACAATGTTTACTGACACTCTAGGTTCCCCTCTGGTCCTTGATTTATTATTTTAATAAATCAATAACTAATTAATGTAGATCAATGTATTTACTAGTTATATTTTGTTGTCCAAAATTAGGAGAGCAATGCTAAGTCAAGCCCGATGTTGTCTTACACATGAACTAATGATCCCAGTCGCTTCCACTCAGTGAGACATACAGCTTTTTAAATAAACACCTGTATCAGATCAGTACTTGGGATCGGCAGACGCACACAATGTCCAAATATCGGTATCAGAACTGAAAAAGTGGGATCGCTGCATCTCTAAAAAGACGAACGTCTAATGGACTGCATGAGTGTGTAAAATGTATGGAGGAATCTTTTAAAAATAGTTTGCTAAAAAGATGACAAAGAAACCGCTTCTGCTTTTATACATTTCTATTGATGTGTTATTGGATGGATCTTGCAGGGTTTTCCCCTGCATCTTAACATCCCGGGCAAACCGCCAGAGAGCCATTTGGAGCCAACCTCTAAGTGAATTTGCTCAGAAACTGCATAAAACCTGTTTAAGGAGGGACCCAAAGAGGTCTGTAATGCGATGAAGCTGTTTACTGACAGACGGGGTACTCCGGCTACAAATCCAAATATTGTCAAAATCTACACGAGTCAGTGAAGGTGACTGGTGAATTGTGTTCACATTAAACAGGAAGCTATCATCGCTCTCTGTCAGATTTCTTTAAAACAACAAAAACTGTGAGGGGACTGGGTCTTCGGGGGAGCTGAAACATGAACACTAAAGGATATATTTACAGCTGCAAGGTGTTTACTTAAACTAAGTCTACCAGCCCGCTGTGTGAGGCACCTGTCACTCTCTCAAGTCTGTGTTGTTGGATGGACAAACATTTCTGTCTGGCTTCAGCTGCAGACAACATGCGCTGCTAATATACATGTAGCTGTATACCCTTTAAAACATGCCGGCGGCATCCTCCTTCTGACAAGCGAAGCCAATGCGGAAGTGTCTTAAACTTGCGTTCTCTCGACTGGCCAGCCTCTGGTCACAAAAATAAGTCAGATTGTATAGAAGTCTATGATAAAAATGACTCTACTTCTCTCTTGGTTTATTCCCTCAGTAAACATTGTAAACATGAGTTTATGGTCTCAATCTCTAGTTTCAAGTATTCTTCAATACAGCATGATGTTCATTTAGTAAATTATGGTCCATTTAGAGTCAAACAGACCATAAAGCAGGGTATGCTTTAAGGCGGGCTTAATGTGATTGACAGGTTGCTGCCGCTACCAGAGACGTATACGGCGTCTCTGCGTCACTTCCGTTCACTGGTTGCAAAAATCCAAGATGGCGACGGCCCAATCGCCGAACTTGAGGCTTCAAAACATCGGTCCACAAACCAACGGGTGACGTCATGACGACTAGGTCCACTTCTTATATACAGTCTGTGGGTAGCACACAGGGTCACCATCGCCTCTACATGGTTTCACGGGATGTTACAGTATTATTTGTGTCTTTTTACCATTTAACAAAGTATTAACTATCAAGTGAAGCACGACACACACAAGCACGCAGCTGACGCAACGCACATTCCTGCCAATGGTTTCACGCGATTCCTCTGATCTACAGGTGGCAATTCTTCATGAGGGACGATGTTCTTTCGTCACCTATTGTTTGGCCAACAAGGACACACACACACACACACACACACACACACACACAAACACCCTTTTGGTGAGCAGCACGGAATAAACAGAAACGTTGTTTGATGAGAAGACAACCCCACACCTTTCATTTAATCCCCTTTATAAGTGTCGGCAGAGACCGTTTAGGACATTTCTAATGTGGATTCAACAAGCAGAAGCGAAGCACGTGTTTATTTGCCCGTGTTGTTTATTTGCCCGTGTTGTTTACCACGGCGTGTCACCCTGTGCCACAGAGTCAGGTCAGCGTGCCCTTTGGAAACGGAGAGGAAACTACGTGCCACCGGCTCAACTGGCTTAAACTGGTCGGTCAGATTCTGGAGCGCATAAAGCATAACCAACAGGTGTGAGACGACGAGTCAAGTGCAGTCTTTACATGCCTGCACAGGCCGCAGAGGAGGTGTAATTAGGTGGGATTACGGGTGGGAATTCCACGGGTATAAAAGGGTCCTAAAATAAATGTTTAGTACAAAACCTTTTTTTTTTTACTGGTGAATGATGGATGGCGGTTAATTTCTTTAAAGGAAGAAAAGGTGCAACTGCAACTTCGACGTGCAACTTACAGTAAGTCAGGGTGTGGTTTGACAGCTACTTACTTATTAACAGCAAACAACAACATAATCCCTTTGTTTACACCCTGTGCTCGAGGCCGTGGCTTTGGGGAATGTCATCCCTGATTTTCTTTTTTAACTGCTGCAACTCCAGGAAGGATTCAATGGTAGAGACCAAGCCTCACGTATTAGGATCGCAATATTCAATCCTCCTACACGGGCTGAGATTTGACGACATGACAACATATTGGTTGAAAGCATTGCAAGCGACATTTGCAGTTAATGGAATAAATCATGCAAAAAACATGGGTTATCCTTTAAGGCCCAACTTATTATTATATCATTGAAAATAGCCGCACATTAACATATTACATCAGCATAGGCCTCATTTTCCTCCGGACAATACTGTGTCTATAAGGGTATTTGTGGAAAATTAGGTCATTATTAAATTATTACAGGTTAATAGATTAATTAATCAGAGTAACAAGTACTCAGAAGCTTTCATGACTATTAGACATAATCTATGTTATTATGTGTGTATATTTGCCTTTATACTGCCATATTTTTACTTGTATTGAGGTATTTCAAGGCACAGAGCATTGTGGTGAGTTCTTCTTGAGCAGGAAGAACTACTATTAAAGTTAAAATCACATGAGAGAAAAGAAAGGGGGGGGATTACTTTGAAAAGCTGGACCCAGGAGACAAAAAAATAAATAAGTTTGAAACCACAGGATATGAGACCTGGGTGCAATAAAATAAAGCCACGGTCTGTTCCTCCAGAAGGAAATGAGCGTGTGTACAAAAAGTTTTATCCCAGTCAGGTCTTTTTTTGAAACTTTAACACTACAACCAGACAGCTGATAGAGAGAGAGGGAGAGTAAATAAGAAAGCAGCACTCTTTAAACACACATTGACTGGATTCAGAGCAACACACAATTTGACTTTGCAGGAGTTTTCACAGGAAATGTCTGTTTTAGTAGAAGAAACCCTGCTGGAGCCCGTTAAAGGGGTGTAAATGAACTATAAGGTGGTTAGTAAACCACTGTTTAGTGCAGTTTAGTCCCATATATCTGTTGCTGAAGTTAAACACTAGCTAGCTGGCTTTGTTGTATCGTTATCAGAGGTAGCAACACAAGAGGGGTGAGGGGGGGTTCATAAATATAGGCTCTCACAAGGTTACACGGAAACGTCCCTTTAAACGGACCAACCGCCGGCTAACCGTCGCCTTGCCCTCGCGACGCACCGCAACGGTTACGCCTAACTAACCAACGGTTAGCACCAGCGGGCGCACAACAACCGTTGGTGCTAACTAGCTAGCTCGCTCTAGCTAGCTCCTCGCTAGCTTTAGCACTTTTCCTTTCATGTCCTCTCAAACACCCCACTCCCCCCCCTCCCTCCTCTCTCTCCTTCCCCCTAGAAATTACGGTTATAATCTGTAATATTTCCCACACGTACAAGTCACTAAAAGCAACGCAAACCACGCTGCCGTTTATGAACGTTAAAAAAAAAAAAACCCGGCGAAAATCTCACCTTTTAATTAGCGATTAAATAGCCTTGTTGCCGCTGTCAATCCCGGAATAGGTTTTTTATTCCCCCCGTTTTTAATCCATCAGATTCGCAATTCCCGTCCGCAACGTCGCTCGTCTGCTAAAACATCGTAATCCGGATCATCGCACCGTGGACTCCGATGGCACGATTAAAAGGCCGTTATTTGTGCATTTATTCTTAGTTTATTTCAGCCCTTAAACAGAGCAGGGTGTCCCTTTCCCCTTTCTTTGTTCTGTAATCCAGTAAAATTGAAACTCATTCGCCTCCTGCTAATCCCAGCCCCACTCAACAACAGCATCTATTGGCTGCGATTTACATACAGGATTAACGGAGGAAACCTCTGGAAAATACCCCTGAGGGAATACAATTTACATGGGAAAGATTTTATTATTATTATTTATTAGGACTGTGAGTGTTTGGATCTCTGTCTCTGCCACTTGGCTGCAACTTCACTCTCAGTCACTGTGCTTTAAAAGAAATCCCCCAGAAAAGTGTTGCACATGCAAGGAATTTGACTATAGGTGAAAGGTGCATAACAATAAACATAGAATAAAACTATAACAACAATAACAACAATAAACATTGAGCCACTTGGCTGCAACTTCACACTCAGTCAGCTGTGCTTTGAAATAAATCCCCCAGAAAAGTACATTGCACATGCAAGGAATTTAACTATAGGTGAAAGGTGCATAACAATAAACAATAAAACAATAAAGATAATAAAAACAATAAACATGAAAAATGCACTTTTTTGAGAATACAAAAAAAAACTTGTTTTCTTGCAAAATGCTATTTGTTAAGGATACATAATACATAATAAAAATATAAAAATATATAAAAAATATAAAAATATACAAAGTGCAGATAGGAGGTTATTCCCACTTTCCCTGGATCATTTTGCAGATAGGAGGTTTTGCACTTTGGCCATCGATAAGGTAAACGACAACCAGATAACAGTACTTTAAAACAAGTACATATGATAAAATAAAAGTGGGAAGTGTATTTTAATAAGAAAAGAAAAGATGTGCAAGGGTGTTGAAGGAAGTTGTCCTGGGGGTGCACCTTCCTGCACGTGGAAGGTGCTTTCATGTGATATTTGTAACCTTTTTTGTTTGTAAACATTGATTTTAATGTTTGTAAAGTGTCTTTGAGAATTTTTAAAAGCGCTATATAAATAAAATGTATTGTTATAATAATCCAAAATGACTTTTAGGATTTGTCCACAGCGGGAATGAATCTCCTGGCTGTGATTATAACACAGCTTGACAGTTTAATATAGAGGGGAAGGGAACAAATTGTTATCTAATAATGAATGTTGTCTGGTAAACCTGCTCATAAACCATGTATCCACTACTACTTTTAGTGAATTTTGAATTAATTTACACCTAAACTATAAAAAATGAAACGCAAAAAAATGTGATTTGCGCCTTAATTTCAGTTTATTTGCTTGCTTCTGCAAATAATGATCACTTATTTATTCAAATGTCACCAGCATGACTAATCTGCCCTCTGGCAAAAAAGATAAATAAATACAAAACTGGGACGTGTGGATAAGACCTGACATTTGCCAAGGCCAACAACCAATAAGTGATATGTGTGGAGGTGAGAAATCCAGAGATTGTAAATAAACATGCAGTGTCTGGGTGTCAGCAGCACGCTGTGCTTTTTTCTTTTGCTTCCCTCTTCTCCTGGAGTCATTTTAATACCAAATATTTGCCTAAGATGGAGAATTATACGACAGGATTTGTTTTATCTCGTGTTTGTGGCTGAGCTTTGGATAAATGGTTATGGTTGCTGGCAAAAATTTCCACAAAAACCACCAACCTCTCAGCGGTATGAAATCTGGCTCAGCTCTGCAGATGTGTGTATACCGTATCTCAAAAAACAAACAATACAGAAGTGACAGTCTGGAAAGAGTGTGAAATAAAACACCACCAGCCCTTTTCCCACATTGTTAATATTTAATGACTCAATCTCCAAAACCATTGCAGCAATAACCCGAAGGGTATGAACCCTTCCAGCCGAAAAGGCTGTGTACAATATCAAATGGAAATTTTTAAATTTTTAAATTTTTAATATCTGAGCTGACCAGCGCCTGTCCTACATGTTTAGTACAAGAGACACAAAAGACTCACCTCTGTAGGTTCTCCTGTGCAGCAACAGCAACCTACAACCAACTACAAAAAAACAGGATCTCCTATTAGTTATGGATAAGAAACAATATTTGGAATACTTTTTTTGTAAATTAAATCCAGACGTGGAGGGATGAGTGCAACATTTTCCATCAACTGTTTGGGTTTTGGCTCCTGTGACGGCCCTTCAGTTCAGTAGCTTGAACAAAAGGTCAATAAAGTATCCGGGTACATTTATCTACAGCATCAAATAGGGCGGCTTTGTTGCACCACTAATTAATAATACCAGTATATGGACGGAGTCTGTGCTGATACGAAGCCTGCTGTAAATAAAATAGCGGATAAATACTGATAAGAGGTGTAACGGTACAGGGTCGGATAGGGTTTGAGAACACAAAAAAATGTAATAATTCACTATAATCATTCTATGAACATAGAATAACAGAACTCAGAAGTCCACTGAAAAAAAGGACTACTTATTTTTTCGGAAGATTGGCCCAATAGCTACCGTACCCGATACCCGAAGAGAGGATTGGTGGTTAAACACCAGTAGGATTTAAAATACATTATAATAAGCAGTTGTTGGTGACACACAATTCATTTATGGCATTGTTAAAAGGTGCAGCATGTAGGATTTGGCGCCATCTAGCGGTGAGGTAACCGACCGAAACTTCTCCCGCATGCCAAACGTTTATGAAGATATAAACTTCTTTTTCTAAAAGGTACGGAAAACACAAGGATTCTTATTTCCCGGTGATTGTCCGCTAAAGAAAACATACTTACTAACAATACATTTCTACCAATAGATGTTACACACTGTACCTTTAAGAAAATTTTTGGACCGAGTCCTGTTGTCATTGGCACAGAAATAATTGGGAAACATAGTTCAAGTTAACAGTTTAACCGCCGCTTCTAAATTGGGTCCCGTGATAGTTCAGCCTATATTAGACCGCAAGTAACCATAGCAACAGTGCCGATGCTTAAAAGTATGTCATAATTAAGTGAACCAAGGGTTAAAGCAATTATTCTTCTGAAAAGAAACTGGATAAGATTTTCCTATAATGTTTTCTTTGTCTCATATCAGTAATAATGCACTCAATGGGTGCCAGAGAAAATAAAACTCGGCTTTGCTTCTCCATCTTTTTGCGTGTTTTCTTGAGACTTGGTGTTTTAGAAAATGTTGTTACACTTGCATAACGCAAAAGTCACGTTTTATGCTACTGTATTGATTCTTAAAAAACACGATATGATAGTTTACAACTCTAATTTAGGTGCATTCGGTGGCTCAGCTATGATGTCGGATGTTACAGATTCAACTGTTCTGATTGCACAATAAAAGTAATTTTTTTATGCATGTAGTGTGTTCTTTATACCACGGACAGTTTTTTTTAAAAATTTGTGTTACAAAAATTTGTAACGTATCATAATATATTGAATCATAAGCCCTGTATACGTATCGCCAGATTCTTGCCAATCCACAGTGATAATCAAGACACTATGTTGTGTTTATTTGCTCACTTAAAGGGCCAGTGTGTAGGATTTGGTGCCATCTAGCGGTGAGGTTTCAGATGGCAACCAACTGAAACTTCTCTTCTTCGGGTCATCATAAGCTAACAAAAAAACAATTATTCATATGTTCAGGCGATTGTACGTTAAAGAAAACATAAAGATTATATTCCCTTTCTGTCAATGTTACACACTGTACCTTATAAAAACCCAAATCTTGAACTGGAACGGTTTCTCAGGGAGTAAAAACATATGAATTCAGGATACTTTAAGAATACGGTGACTTGCTCTTGACAGTGCAGTGTTTTGTTCACTTTACTGACAAAATTGCTGCTTAAAAAAAAATGCCAGTATCAAAAGGTACGTGAGGATTGAGAGTATTTTTCTGTGTACTGGTGTTTGGAACAGACTCGCATGGATGGAGACAGGAGAAGTGGATTATGTTGTGGGAAGTGGTTTGGAAGGTTTATATGGACGGTTTAGAAATTTCCGACCAAAAGCTTCGCCACCATTGGAATCCATTATTGCACAAATTAATTCAACATGATGATGGATGATTTTTACAGATATTTTGCAAGGCTTCTGTGTATGTGTTTTATAATCAAAAGACAGATTGTATCAGTCAGAATCACTTTAAAGGGCCTTTTTAATACTTCCATTAACCCACAATTACTCATCATATTGTACACGAAAGCAGGAGCGTGAACAGACCAATTTCTCTCATCAGGTATGAAGTAAAGTGACAAACGGGCCAAACTCCCTGAAAATAATAGTTGAAGTTTTCCTTGAAGAGTTGCTCTGTGGATCACTGGCCAAGACGGCTCGCCCATCGAGGATTATAACAAAGCTGAGGAGCAAAGTAAAAGTAATAAATAAAACAAACAAAGCCACCGAAATCCAGTTTCTTTAGTTCTTCACATCGCTGTCCGTCGGCCGTTTTCTTTCCGATTCAAAATTAAGAATTGTCACAGAGTTCCCGGCAACTTGCGGATTGAAATTTTTCTAACTACGGTAAAGCATCAAAAGTCTCAGGAGTTGTACCCATAATATCTCTTCATGTCCATGTCCCATTTCCTGTGTATATTTTATAGTACTTTAAGCGGCCTTCGTGATTGGCTAATAGGTGTTTTCTGCAACGACACATAAATTCACTCGAGATAAGAAGAATTTGTTGTTTTGGTATTAAACTGCAAACTGAAATCTTCCTCAGGCGTCCGTCGCAGGATCAGGAGAAAACGTCGGACGAGCTTTTCTTGAAGACGGACCTCCGCGTGTCCCGGTTCAGTCTCATCTCTTCTGCTCATATCAGTGTTGTTCCTGAGAAGACCAGAAAAAAACAAGAGGTCTCAGCACCGAAAAGCATCAACAATATCATCACATCCATAATGGTTTTAAAAATAAAGAGAGAATACCAACATCTCGAGCACTGCCCGACTCCTGATGATGAATTCCATTGGCTGAATTTGCACCATGAATCTGAAAAACACAGTCACGGATCGTCAGCGTATTGTTTCACTGTGTTGGAAGTGAAATTAAAGGACTATTTTCGGAAAGTAAAGTTTTACCGGGCTTTTATCTGGATGCCTGCGCATGGCCTGGACCAGCTGGTCCACCTGCTGGTTGTGCTCCATGGCGTTCCTCAGGGCGTCCTCCGTGCCGTGCAGCCGCTGGCGGAGGCGGCTCACCTCCGAGTCCAGGACAGACGGGTCCAGCATGGAGTACCGCCGGTGGTCAGGTGAAGACCGCTCCTGACCCTAAAACACATAAACGGCAGGAAGATATCAGCCAACGCCTGCTGCTACACCATGCTTCAGTATGTGTGATTAACATCTAGAAAAAAAGGTTATTATACACTTTTCACATGATAAAAAGAGCACATTTTCATATTTAAACATACTAAACATCCTCTAAAGGATCATCTCAGTCGGCATAGATTATACAGTGAATATTTAATCCACTATTCTCCTTCTAGCAGTCTGTGTAAACATAGACTGACCAGCACTATAACTTATTATTATAAATCCCCATTAAAGCTTTAAAAACAACTGAATTAGTTATTAAACAGATGCATTATTGAGTGGCTGAATAATTGTCCAGAAAACAATCATAAAGTTATGTTTCTAGATACATTTTAAAGGAAAAAGTTGACCTAAATCTTTTTGACAGTAAGTTTCTAAAGGGAAAAACACCATTCCATCATGGTTACTACCAATCACCCTTCAACAGTTGTCTTATGAGGTCATAGGGGAGCTTTCTCAATCTCAGAAAATAACCCTGGTGATGTCGTCGGCCCGATGATGTCATCGGGGTTTCAAATTGGGTTTCAAATGGTTTCAAATTACCAGTGTGGAGTTTGAAAGACATGAGCGCTTAACAGGCAGGGTAGGTAAAAAAAGAAAAAGAAAAAAGATGCAAGATCGAGTTGCATTATGGGAAATGTAGGCACTGGCTTTTCTTTAATAGAGCTTGAGCCACACTAAAGACTGAGATCTTGGAATTGCTGGAACACTTTGTATTTACGTGACAGGCAACATGGCGTGGGAGTGGCTCTTTTTAAAAGCGACTGTAACACTTGATCTTTCAAGAGAAGGTTAAAGGAATAGTTTGACATTTTAGGATAGTCACTTATTCGCTTTGTTGCCGGGAATTAGATAAGAAGATCGATACCACGCATTTTAATTCTGCGAGTTCTCAGTGAGCTTTGACCACCAAAACCAGTTTATCCATTGAGTCCAGGTGGACGTTTTGTTCCTGAGATATCACGCTTACGAGAACGGACAGACGGACAACCTGCAACCACAACACCTCCGGCCACATAGTCGCCCACACAGAGGCATAAAATGGGTGCAACCAAATAACTGAGAAAATCTGAGAAGTTGGTCTGGGGTCCTTTAGAGGCAAAAATCTTGATTGCAGTTGAATGTTTTTCTTGATGATAATCTCTCGCTAAGCAAATTACTTTTAATGCATGTTAAATTACACTTGCAGGGAAACAACAACATCTCTAGAATGGGGGGAAGAACAAGAGCAAATGTCTCAAACATTGACAAACATGAACCGTTGGGGTTGATTCGCCCCAGAAGCAGCGTTAGCTGATCGTCACTAAGTTGTTCCTCCTCACCAGTAGAAGCAGTTTTTCTCGCAGGGTCTTGATGTCGTCCTGAAGTTTCTGCTCCTTCACCTTCCACTCGGCCTTGTGCACTTCCCGGTTCAGGTCTTTCTCCATGTCCCGGGAATGGCGATGTGACTCCAGGAGTAACACCCTCAGTTCGTTCAGACTCCTGGAAGGACAACACATTATGGAATAACACAACAAACCAAGGCCTTTGGTATTACTCAGAAAAATAGAATCCATTTTTTGCCAAGTGTTTGCCGTGAACTTGACCCCTCCGGTAGGCAATAAGGATCGATAGGCAGTGCAATTTGGCTGCCCGGGATTATTCGGGTGGTGCATCTGCTCAAACCTTGCACAAAGGTCGTTATCATTTAACACCCATGATGTGAATAATATATCAGCCAGTCTGGCCAGTGGGGATTGTGGAGGCGGCCTCATCTCTGTACGTGTCAGACTGGCTGGTGGATGGATGCCCTGATTCTCATAGTTACTGTGCACCTTTGGCTGTTTGCCCACATGCTAATATCAGAGAACCACATTGCTGTGATCAGGGCGCCGTGTCACCTGAAGGGGTTGGCTACTTTAACATTTGTGGAACTCCCAAGTGAGAGCATCAAGAATTCCACCCCGGCCATATTTTTCTATGTGTGCTGAAATTGTTAGAGCATCTTTTTCAAGCTGTGATATTACTGGTGAATAGGTTGTTTTAGTGCAGTGTCCGTTCCAAACAACACTATTGTTTTGCCGCTCGCCATTGCTGGTTACTGCGTTGTCAGGGGGCGTGGCTTCGTTACGCTTGGCTAGTATTTCCAGCAGCCAAAGTGAACTGCAGTCAATGAGCCACGGCCTGTTAATCATGTGACATGTTCAAGTCAAGCAGAGCCCTGAAGCTCCGCCCCCCCCCCCCCCCATCCCCCGTTGCTGCACAGAGCACTGTCTGCAAATGTATTACAAATTGATTGATATCAAATGAGCTGTGTGTCCAAATTCGACGTAGCACTCCTTGGAGTCGCCAGCAAAACACCCAGCAGGTGTGAAGTTGATCGGATGAACATTTCTCTAGATACGTGAAGGACACACAGACAGAGGTTCCTTGCTCTATAGTTACTGATAATGGTTTCTTCCTCTTCCCTCGCCGTTTCCTACAGGACCCCCGGCATGCTGATCATCATCAAACCTTGTCACATCACCTGATATTGATATTTTTTATTATTATATTGGACCGTATTGCTGTTTGCTTCTAAAAATCATGTCTTCTACCACATGAGCTTGCGAGTAATTGGCTTCCTTGAATTATCTTCCAAAGATAGAAATGTGTTCAAAGTTGACTGTCCTGAGGCAATGTACTAGTTTGTTTTCCCCTAAAAGGAAGCCGCAGACTGAAATAGCAGCAGCAGCGCTAATAACACCACCATCCACTATCACCAGCACTAACTCAAAGGGGCCACGCACTGAATTTTTCAAGCAATGCTATATAATTTTATCGCATACAACATAATTGCTGCAGTGGTGATGCACAAAGAAAATATTCTGCTGGAGCCAGAAGCACTTATTTTTAGTGCCTCGTTGCATTTAGTAACATCATAACCATCAATAATGTAAGAACTGCATCATGTAAGAGAGCCAGTAATCTGAAGAGTTGTCTGTATGTGTGTGGACTTCTATGTTTAATAAAGCTCCGCACGTCTGCAATGATATTGTGACAACTTTCTCTTTACACCCGGGTGGTTGAATCACGAGTTTTACTAAATAAAACCAGATTCGTCGTGGCTTTGGGAGGCTGGTAAAAAATGTGGCAGAAAAGAACTAAAGTCAGTCTGTGAGCGATGTGTGGACGTCTGGCAGGTCTGAGTTTGTTTCCATAAACTCAAGAGGAAAAGAGCAGCTGTGCGTTCCAGCACCGAGCTCTTCAGCGTGCCATAAAAAGATTCAGCGTGCCCCAATACATAGTATGTCAAATGAAAATACCAGGATGCTTTTCTGGCTGTTCTGACCCACAGTCCTCTGGGCTGCAGACACATGAGCAAGAGGGTCAAAGGTCAACGTTACGATGAAGCAATGTGTCCCAACTGAATGCATACGACATGCAAAAAGCACATGTTTCGTAAGCGCAGCTGCAGTATGAACTAAAAGTAAAAAGAAAATGTGTGCGATTTGGAACTATAAGCGACATATTTTATGGATAATATTTCACATTATATTCAATGCACAACAACAATAGTACAAAAGAGGTCAGTAACTGTACAAATAGTGAACGCAATAACTGCAGGAAGTTTGTATAAAACAAGTGTTTTTGATACATTTTTAGATACTTCCTGTCACTATCGCATCAGAGAGGAGTTATCCTGACATTTTTATTTTTCTGTCTGTATTCTGTTAGTTTTTTATAAATGTTACAATCATTTATACTAAATAGGTGTCTTTTTTTGACAGATTCTGTATCGCTTGGCCATCGCTCAACTCACTCTTTGGTTGTTTTGACTACGTACTTTATTAAATGCAGGACGACACTTTTTACTAAAACTTTTTTAGTATTTCTCAATTCTCATTCATTATCTTATTAAATATGTGTTAAGTTGCACACATTTCCAGAGCAGAAATGTGAACATCGGATAATGTTAGATACATATTAGAGTCAATGATTTTTACTGAGGGAATTATAGATATCTCTTTGTATGACTCCATAAATCAGAAAATACTCAACAGCCGTAAAAAAGGGCCCTGTATACAAACCCCTGTATTTATATAAGCTCAAATCTGAATTCATCGGTGTATACTGAAAATAATAAAGGTCATATAATGGTAATTATGCTTTAAATGGTCCATTCTGACGACCAATCCCTCGTATCGATCCAGAAGCCTTCGCAGGGCGATATATTTCTTTATTGTATTAAAATCTGAACTAAAATCGATAAATACAACTCGGTTTAAGTTCAGCTTTTAATACAACGAAGACTAATGTTCCATATGGAACATTACAAAATGAAATAATAATATTGTTAAGTTGACAACACGTGCAATCAAATCAATACACTGCCTGTGGGCTGCGAGTATCTCTCCATTATCAAATTGATCATATGCTGCATTTCTGGCCGAGATAGAATTTGCCACTCCATGTTCCCAGTGAGTGCAGAGACAGATTGTGAAATCAATAAAGCCGTGTCTCCATACCTCTCTTTCTTCAGCAGGTCCTGGCTGATATTGACCAGCTGCCCAGAGGCATCATGGGACTTCTTGGTCATGGACTCCAGCTCTGACTCCACGCGCATCTTCTCCCTGGCCAGGGCTTCGGCTTTCTTCTCCCCTGAGCGAACTTTGACCTCCAGTGCTGGTGGAAAAGAAAAAAGAAGTTCCACTTTATTCAGTATTTACTCCGATAATCGCCTCATAACTTCTTGATAACACATAATAATGTGGAACGCTGATTTCTGTATTTGTATGTCTGTGAAACAACTATAACTCTTTCTGTGAAGCATTAATAACTGGTATATAAACAGCTGATGGATCATATAAAACAGTTGTCAGCTTATATGAAATATTAAGTATATATAATACATGTTTTTATATTTGTGAATGGCTTATTATTATAATATTTATTCATGAAGTATTGATTTGTTCATAATAAAAACTGAGCAAACTTAACAACCCTCCGTTAGTTTTGACACATTCTATATCTTTAACCCACCTGTGAATGATTTGTACATGTGAATAAACACACTGAATATATATAAGGACTTATTAAAATTATCATCACAAGGATCACAGCTACGATATGTTACCATTAACTGTTAAGGCACCAGTTGAAATACACAAATATATTAAAGTCCCCGTATGTTGCCGAGTTTGACACGAGAAGAATGTTTTCACATTCATCTGCTGAAGGTGGACGGTTTCTCTGAGCTCGATTAAAATCAGATTTTAAGCAACATATCGTCCACATGATTGCCAAGTACGTTACACATAGAAGGAATTTGGCTGGGTGATTGTTGCGTAACAGTAAACACAGTGCAATAGTGTAAGACATGCATTTAAGTAAAGAAGTTATGTGATGTGTAAGTTAACGTTTGGGTTAAAATAACTAAAGAAGTGCAGTTACTGAGCTACGGAAGTCACGTAACTAATAAGTCAACGTTTGGGTTGAAATAACTACTTAAGTACGGCATTACGTAACAAACAAGTCAATGTTTGTGTTTAAATAACTACTTAAGTACGGCATTATGAGACAAACAAGCCAACGTTGACGTCTGGGTTTCCCTCGGACATGAAGGCCGGTCTCCTGGGTGAAAGTCCCGTGTTTCTGGACCGACTTCATCGCTCTTTATACCACGTGGGGTTACACACAAATTGATTAGGTTAACTTTTATTAATCTGTGGGACATGACGGCTCACCATGACTGACCGCCAGCTTCGTTGTTATCGCTGTATTTTGGAGATTTGAGGAAGAGCGCCGGTTACTCCTGTTAGGAAGGGATCCCCCAACCCGAACCATGCAGATGAGGTTGACAGAGCGGAATAATGAAACTATTCTTCCCTTTGTGTCTCATACAGCTTTCTCTTTTTTTTATTATCCTTTTTGAATTATTCACTATCTTTTTTCTCATACGTGTGTCAATCTGATTATCTGAGCTACACCAAGTGAGTTCGGGCTCCTTTTGATGTGATGGAACTTTTAGGTTTTTCAAACGACAGCCGGTCGACAGATTCCTCAGCGATGATCAAAGAATGTGGCGGTGAAGACGAACGCGGTGAACTCAGCGTGACTGGCGTGAAAAAAAAGGAAACGAAGCCTGCAGTCACCGCACAGAGGGAGCGAGAACGACACTAATGAAGGTTAATTATGTAAATGTAACGCAGATATTGAGTTTATTTATTTAGAAATGTGTCAGATTCTTTCCGAAACAAAAACTCTAATTGGCTGATGAAGAAATGCTTCAGCCAATAGCGAACACGATCCGCTTAAACAACAACCACAGGCTGCACAAAAGTGGTTGTCACTGTTTTTATAATCCCTTTCACCACCTATGTTATGAAAAAGATGCGCGTGTGCATGTTGGGAACAGAGATGGCGTCGTGCTCCATCCATCCAGACGAGATATCGAGCTTTAAACATTCAACATGTCTCGTTGTTGCTTGTTCGGGGGTCAGAATCAACTCAAGTGCTACAGAATTCAGACAGGATCCGGGTTTCAGAGCAACGGGTGTTTCAGTTTAAAGCGCGGCCGTGTTAACTGGTGACTCTCCGCCGTGGTCGCTCGCGGCAACTTAACGGTCGGCGTAGATAACAAACACAGATGAGTCTGCATTTATGATCGATTGAAGGCTTTCACGAGGACCTCCCACATGCTCCGTTGGTGTTTTCAACAGCAACCACAGACAATGAGAGTCACCAGGTAACACGGGCACGAGTTAAACCGAAACACCGGAGGCATGTATATCAGAGGCGAACCTCTGAGTCTCTGTCATGTAAAATGTAAAACGACATTTACCTCCCGTCTGGCTCTTGAGGGCTTCGACCTGGGAAGTGAGAGTGGAGACCTCTTTCTCTCTTTTCAGCAACTTCTCCATCGTTTCTGGAGAAAACAACAAAACAACAAAACAACAGGAAAACTCTGTTCAGGTGCACTGATGCTCTCAGGGGCATTCTGCAGGTTCAACGTTACAGATCATCTCCTCGTGTGAAAGCAGGGCGTCGTAAAGCCTCAACGACACCATGGTAACTGGTGGACAGATTTTCTTTCGGTTCCAAGGCAGTGTGATTTCTGTGGTGATTTCAGCTATTAAAACATTAACATTATGTTTGGATCATGAAATAGAGATGAAAGGGACAGTTTGGAAGTTTAGAAGTGTGGTTTTATGAGGTTCTTCTCCACAGTCAGCGTTTTACCTCCAGTAGAGTCTGGAGAAAGCAGACGGGAGCAAAGTAATGTACCTGAAAGAACCAATATCAGTTTAATTGTACGCTATATTTAGAATATTTTCACCTCATTAAAATACACTGACTATGGAGAAGAACGTCATGCAACCACACTTCTAAACATCACTGCTATCCCTTTAAAGCTTGTTGAGTCTTTATGGATTCAAAATGTTTTATATCACATAATAAAGCATTTTATTAAAACTTATAAAGGTCAAATATCATAATACTTCATAATACGTCATTTGATTTTGCAAAGATCATAATGTATTGCAACTCCATAGTTGCAATACATTATATTCATTTTATAATGCATTCATAATGTATCATAATGTTGTTATACAATTTATAATTATTATAATTCACTATAAACATATTATAATGCATTATAACTATGGGAATTATAACACAGTATGATCTTTGCAATAATAAAAAGTCAGTGAGTGACCAGCTTTATGACATATTATGATACTTGACCTCATCAGTAATTCTAAAATGCTTTAAAATGTTTTATGATTATTGTTATTAATAATTTTGAAGTGCTAATAACAATAATTATACATCGCTATGAGCAGGTTTTTTAAAACACGCTAAGTATGTTCATAATATATTATAGACATGGTTATTATAAAAAGTGTTACCAATAATAATTATAGTATAAAACAATAATATACATTTGTTTTTTTAAATTTGGGAAGCTTGGAGCAGATTATATAATCTTCCTATAAGGAAAATAGAGAAACTGAAGTACATGAATGATTTGTTTTCATGATATTTTAGTTGAAATAAACAGACGTTGGTACCTTCGATATTCTGTTTCAGCTTCATCTTCTCCTCTGAAATGTCGTTATCCTCTATCACCTGAAAAAGGTCAACAGAGTTCAGAGAGTTCAAATCAAAGCGATGACAGCGTATACATATTTGGTTCTGGGTTTCTGATCTGCTACTCCTCCTCAGCCACGCACATTTGCATCATGGGATGTGTAGCGGTCCGCCTGGATGGCCTGCAGCTGGTTTGCCGTGACCCTCAGCTTCTCCTCCAGTCTCTGGATCTCCTCCTGGCTCTCCGCCTGGGCCTTCTGCAGGGCCTGATAGTCGGCCATCTTCTTCTCCGACAGCTCCAGCCGCTCCCTCAGCTGCTCCGTGCTTTTGTCCTGCTCCGTCCGAAGCTTCTCCATCTCCGCCAGCCTCTGCTCCGCCTTCTGCAGCTTGTCGGCCGCCTCCTCCAGGGACCGCCTGCCGCTGTTGACCTGCGCCTCGGCCCTCCACGCCTGGTTGCCCTCGGCCAGCTGCTCTTTGGCCTCCTGGAGGCGAGTGCAGAAGTCTTCCCGCTCCTTGGTCAGAATGGCGGCTTGGATCTTGTGTTTGGCCTTCAGGTTCTCCATCTCCAGCTGGTGCTCCGTCTTCAGGCTCTCCAGCGAGGCTCTCAGCTCCAGGGCGTCCTGCTCGGAGCCGACCGCGGCCGGGTGATCGCTACTCAACGAGGCCTTCAGGTCCTCCAAGGAGCGCTGGTGGTCGACCGTTAAAGTGTTGAATTTAACCTGCAGAGGGAAGTGGGAAGAATTTACATGAGTTGTTCTATTTGGAGTTATTCCTCTATGTATGTGAGAGAGAAGGGGGACTTCATATCTCATGTTGTGATAGTTTCATGTCGGCTACTTTGGAAAAGAGTTTCCTGATTCGACCCAACTGGTTTGTATTGTGTTGAAACCGATTCATCAGAATACCTTCCAGGTGTCCATCATCTCCACGTTCTCCCTGGTGGCCATTTGGACTTTCTGCTTCATCTCGCTGATCTCGTGGCTCCTCTTCTCCACCTCGGCCTTCAGCGAGTCCATCTCCTGCCGGCTGGCTGCCAACGCCGCCTCGTACTTCTCCTTGAGCTCGCTGTTCTCCTTGTGGTGCTCGCGGCCCGCCGACACCAGCTGCGCGCGCAGGACCAGGGTCTCCGGCTGGGCGTCGGACCCCGGGGGGGCGTCGCCAGCGGCGGCGGCGTCGCCGGCCCCCTGCGAGCTGGTGTCGGACCCCCTGAGTTTGGACTGGAGGTTCTCCATCTCGGCTCTCCGGAGGCTGAGCTCCTCCTCCAGCTGCATGATGCGACTCTGCTCTTCGACTGTGGTTTGCTGGCGGGAAGAAAGAAACACGACATCCGTCACTGTGGCAGGAAAGATGTGGTTTTTTTTTGTTTTTTTTTAAAGAATGACATTATTTACGCAACAGGTGGGAGAACCTGCGGCTCAACGACGTCATTCCAGAGAAAAGGCGGAACTGACTTTTAAGAGCAGAAATCAGGCCTCAGAGAAAGGGAACTCAGAGGGAAACCCCTGGAGATCCTTGCGAGGGCTGGAGACGGCCAAGTGCATTCCAGTACGTATACGGTGGAGACAGATGACATTAGGCACGAGGACAGTGACAAACGGGGTCATTTGGCTCCCTGCTGGACTCCTAAGATGTATAATGACACAAACACTGAGTAACAGCCATTTTTTCCCCCTAGTGGTCAGTATTTATGCAGCTCCTACGTACAGTATGTGTTTTACATCCTAATGTCTGAATTAGTTGCAAAACACCACAAGTGGTGAGACACGTTGTTTTTCATGCATCAATGATGAGATTTTGAGCTAATTTTCTTTTAACACGTCTTCTTTCAGACTAGTGGAAAGATTTATTTTACTACTTAATCTCTTTGCGTATGTTAGCATTAGATAATGCCTCATTTGCATATTTAAACATGTAATTTCAGAAAACTTGTAATACAGAAAATAATTGTCTTAACGTAAATAATCAACTGGGGAAGTTTCATGGTGATATCTAACTATTAACTCTCTACTATTGGAATTTACACCTGTGGACACTTGTTTTTAGCTTGATATCTGGATATGTTCATACATATATACTATATATATATATATGTAAATATATGTATATATGTATATATATATATATATAGATATATGTATATCTATATATTAGAATAGATTTTCAGTTTATTCTGTTTTTAAATTGATATCTGGATATTTTCATATATATATATGTATTATAATTGATTTTCTGTTTATTCTATGTCTTTAGCTTGATATCTGGATATTTTCATATATATCTATATATATCTATATATATATATCTATATATATATCTATATATATATAGATATATATATAGATAGATAGATATATCTATATATATATATCTATCTATATAGATAGATATATATATATTATTTTAGTTGTTTTGTTTTGTCTATGTGAAGAACTTTGTGACGTCTGCTCTTGAAAGGTGAATAAACTTGGTATTATTATGATTATTATTATTATTAATAAGTCCTCTGAAGTCGTCATTTCATATCTTGCTCTTGCTCACTAGTATCCCTTTTTTTGTGCCATCAACGTACGGGCACCTCTTTGGGTTTGCGTTTCACAAAACCATAATCCTCATTTTTATGACGCCGCCGTCCTCGTACTTAAAGTTGGCGGCCCCCGTCACTCAGTGTATCATTTTCATCCGAAGACATTAAAAAGGAGCCAGGGGGGGGTCAACGTGTCACTGTCCAAATATTTGTGCAGCTCACTGTGTGTGTGCAAAGAAGTGGAAGATGAGAGGGGAGCACAGCCATTCTCTGATCATCTAGAAGCAGCCAAGCAAATATGTAAAAAAACAAAAAGCAAACAGCACAGACCTCCACACAGTGACTCTGCATACAAACAACGGCACACTTCAAATAAAAGATTTAGGAGGAGGACCTGCTGCACAGCGCACAGATGTTGTCTGGGAAGACAATCTCCCAGACCTCAGAGTCACTAGTTGATTCAAAGACGGGGCCTGAGCAGCATTCAGATCATGACACACACACACACACACACACACACACACACACAGCAGGGGAAGGGGAAAGAGTCTATGCAAGATGAATGTCCGTGACAGGATCTGAAGTCGACGTCGAAGTTGAAGGATTGAGATAGCTCGGCGGCGGATCAAAGCCAAAACAAGATCAAGTCTTTGGTTTTCTCTTCACCTTGGTTCTCTTACCCAACCTCGAGGACACTGCGCCATGAGAGCATCCTCCCTGTTGGCACAAGCAGACCTTACTGCATCAAAAAAAAATGAAAGTATAATAATAATAATCCAGTGTTTCAAAGGGTTTCGTTGTCTTTGGAAAATCGAAAGTTCAAACTCGTACGGTTTGATTTCCTGTTACATGTCAAAGTGGTGTAAAGGAGTGGTGGTCGATGGGCGTCGCCACCGTGACTCGTCTCAAAAACCTTCATCTAAGAACCAGCGATGAACCCCATTAACTATTTACCAAGGTTTATCATATCTTACTGACAGCGTAACACGAGCAGGGAGCTCGGGGAGATTCATCCACTAAAACAGAAGGACGTTTATAAATGTTGCGTCTCAAAAATGCAGCTGGCAGCGGATCCGAAAGGCCAACCTTTAAATAAATAAATATAAAAAAAAGAAGACATATCACAGTTTAAAAGAAGATTAGCAGCAGCGACTGCAACAGAAGACACGTGAAGCAGCTGGCGGATGTATGAGGGGGAGCGCTGGGTCCACAGAGACGAGCATTATGACTCAAGATGTGATGAGGGAATGAAGGATGAGGTCGGCATATTTGTTTATGTGATATTGCACAATATTCACTTTTCCATGCGGATGACCGGACCGGCTACCGATTACCTCCGCCAAGGACGGTGATGTTGTCGGTTGTTTGTCATTTATGTATTTACGGTAAAACCACCGGCCTGATTTTCATGGAACTTGGTGGAAGGGTGAATTGTGGGTCATTTTGGAGTGGATCCGAATCTCGCTTAATTTTCACTAATGGAAACGGCCTTGGCGGAGGTCCGCGCTCTCAGAGTGCCCTTCTACTTTCCCACTTATTTTTGGAAAACAAACCAAAACACGTTACACACCAACATATTTGTGACATGTATTTCAAAAGATAAGGCTGGAAATAATATACATTTTTTTCTTATTCAAACAAATCCCAAGGTTTAAAAAAAAAAAGGCAATGAATTGATCCAAAGCCTTGGATTAAAAATAACTGTAGTGCTCTTTTAAAACTGAGATTACGGGGCCGTTATATGATCATTCATATATCTCTAGTTTGATTTGAAATAAATGTGCACACATTACGTCACTGTCAACATAGAAGCAAACAGGTGCACGCAGGCTACAGGCCGAGGGCCGAGGGCCGGTGCGCTTTACCCTCCTCTTCTCTAAGTCTTTCTGAAGCGCCTCTGCTCTCGACTTTTCGAGGAGCAGGTTCTGCTCGAGCTGACGAATGTGGGCGCGCTCCGATTTCCTCTGAGTCTACAGAGAGAGACAAAGAGAAAGACAGGGAGGAACAAGAGACTGACAGAAAAGAAGAAGTAGAAGAAGAAGAAAAAAAAAAAAAGAAAAAAAAAGAGCCATACAGATCCGAGGGGAATGATAGAGATCAGAACAACGGTCATGTGATCAGAGGGCAGAGTTGATCATGTGACCAGGAGAGATTTAGGCTCTGAGGTGAAGGGAGGGACGGAGGGACAACTCTGCTGGAGACATTTCAGTCTGTACTGTTCAGGTAATCAGAGCCTCGAGAGCCCTGCACGGATGAAATACAGCATGCACTCATATTCAAGGTATTATGGTAAAAAAAAATAACCAACTGGTTTAATGATGTGCTGAATATTTACATAGTTTACTTTTCATTAAATCTCTGTTGATTAGGACTGTTCTGCACATCCAGGGATGGTTATGACTGAAGGATAAGGTTGGTGATTTTTTTTGTTATTCTCATTAAATCCCATTAAAAAGACAAAAAAATATGAATAAATCCTACTAACACACATTCCATGTGTATCCAAAGCCTGATATATATTCTTCCTCTGTGCAATAGAGCTCCATTAAAATTAAATTCAGCTGATAATACTCATGCTTTTTGTTTTTAAATTGAAATTATATATTTGTGACACAGACTGTATATAAGAACTGTGACGTCACCCGTTGGTTTGTGGCCTACGCTTTCGAAGCCTCGAGTTTGGCATCTTTTTTCTTGGACACCATTTTGTTGTTTTTGCAGCCAGAAAGTGACACAATATGGTGGAGCGAAGTACAACCCAACGACCAAAACGTTACAATTAACTTTCATGAAGTGAAAACCCACTGTCAAAGGGTTAAAGTTGTGTCAATCACCTGGTAGCCCCACCCTAAAGCATCCCCTGCTTTATGGTCTGTTTGACTCTAAATGGACCATAATTTACTAAATGAACATCATGCTGTATTGAAGAAGACTTGAAACTAGAGATTGAGACCATAACCTCATGTTTACAATATTTACTGAGGGAATAAATAAGTAAATTAATATGTTTGATGATGAGCTTGAGGCTGAGTTCCAGTCAGAATGTTTTTTGTCTTCTCATGTGGCTTACTTAGGAAAATTAAATGATAAAATACCACCAGCCTTATCCATTAACAGTCCAGCCTACTATGTGTTTGATACACTTCTTTGTGTAAAAGTGACTTTTAGAACTTTATACTCAATTATAAAGAGGGCAACAGCAGTTGTCGTGTCGAAGTTTGATCAAATCTGTATTCTCAAGCAGCAGTCCTTAGCCTTTTGTCTAAAAACAAGTGGAATATTTTGTTACTATACTAGAGACTGTGCAATCATAAATCGGTTTCTTGGTGTATATATTATATATTAAATGCAGGGAGAGCCAAAAGCAAATTCAAAAGAGAACAAATTGAATTTACCTTCCATTCGGGTTCTTTGTCGGGGGACATACAGGAGCGAGGACAGGTGAAGTACCGCCTCTAATGGATTTCACACTTTTCTGCATCGCTTAAAAATGAGGCGTAATTCTTCATTGAAGTCAGCCGGCTTTAAATCCTTGCCTGACTTTTGCCCCTAAATTATGCTGCAGCTGAAAGCCACGGCGCTATTTGCATGAAATACCCGCATTGCTGGGGTAAGCAGGCAGAAGCTGTCAATCAAATGTTGAGAGGGGTTCACATCACCCCTCATTAAAGCTATTTTAAATGTTTGCATGTTGTCTCCAGTAACAGTCTTCTCTTTATGTATAAACCACTTAAAAATATTTCTTTTGCCGTCTCAGGGTCCATGAAATTAAAGGATACACTGGATTTGACCACGTGCAGGTACAATCATTCTAATATTGATACAGTTTATAGGTGTTAATTATGTGGATAAATACCTCCAGGTCTCCTTTGGTGATGGATTCCTCCTCTACTCTGAACTGGAGGTCCTCCACTTTCCTGAAAAAAATAAAGTGTGTGTGAGATCAAAGTTTAAACAAGTCGCGGATTCAAATACGTTCAGCGGAGTCTTGTGATTGGTTCACTCGCTCCCCGTGAGAACACCCGGGCGGTTTCTAGATGAAACCTATGGGATATAAAAAGGTTCTCGGTAAAACCCCTTGGGTGAGTTCTAGATGAAACCCATACAATATAAAATTGTTCTTGGTAGAACATCTTGCGTGGGATCTAGATGAAACCCTTGGAATATACAAGGGTTCTCGGTAAAACCCCTTGGGTGGGTTCTAAATGAAACTATTGGAATATAAGGGGGTTCTAGATGAAACCCTTGGCATATATAAGGGGGTTCTAAAAAAGAACCCCTAGGTGGGTTCTAGATGAAACCCTTGGAGTATAAAAGGGTTCTCAGTAGAACCCGCTGGGTGGGTTCTTGTTAGTACCCTTAGAAGGTGGAAAGGTTCTAGATAGAACTCCTAGAGTATTCTAGGTGGAACTAAAACACCATAAAAGGGTTCTATGTAGAACCTCTCAGAGGGTTCTAGGGGTTCTCCTTTCAGATGGTTTGATGTAGAACCCTTTATGTTGGTTCTAGGCAGAACCCTCTGAAAGGGTTCCAGATGGAACTTTTATAAAAGGCTCTACTAGGATACAATAAGGGTTCTACTACGATGACAAGCCAAAGAACCCTAAATGGTTCTAGCTAGCGCCTATATTTCTAAGAGTTTACTTTCCCTCCTTGTAACAACATGAACGTGGTTCTCCAAAGACCTTTAGGAATGACACTGAGGAAGATGCGAAAACCAAATTAGAAAGAAGATGAAAGGAACAAGAAGATAATTTCATTTGTCTTGATTTGAGAATCTATTTTTGTGAAGACACTTCCAATGATTGAGATGTAGATACCAGCACAGCTCTGCTTACCTTTTCTCTTCCTCCAGCTGATTGGTCAGTTCCAGTTTGTCTTTCTGCGTGCTGGCCAGCACGGCTTTGACTTGCTGGAGGCTGCCCTCGTTCTCCGTTATGTACTGTGGATAGGAAGACGATATTAAATGTTCCGTAAGTTATTTGGGCGGTTTGGTTTGTGCTGAACACAGCAACAGAAATGCCGTAGATAATATGTTGTGTCATACCTGCACGTGCTGCACCTTGAGGACGCTCAGGTCCTTCTCCACGTCACAGATGTGGCTGGTGGCCTTGGCCATCTCGGCCCGCTCCAGGTCCCTCTCGGCCAGCAGCTGCTCGATGTGCTGCTGCTTCTCCTTCAGGGCTTCCTGCAGCGCGGTGGTGCCCGAGATCTTGCGGGCGTAGCGAGACGACGTCTCGGTCAGCTGAGACGAGGAAGGACGGGAAACATCAGACGGGTTGAGGAAGGGATTCAAATGTAAATGATGCAAGGGAACAATGTTATTCTACGGTAGAATGCCCTTGGTGGGTTCTTGATGAAACCCTTGGAATACAAAAGGACTTCCGGGTAGAACCCCCTGGCCGAGTTCTAGATGAAACCGCTGGAATATAAACGGCTTCTCAGTAGAACGCCCTGGGTGGGTTCTTGATGAAACTCTTGGAATATAAAAGGGTTCTCGGTAGAACGCCATCAGTGGGTTCTTGATGAAACTCTTGGAATATAAAAGGATTCTCAGTAGAGCCCCCTGGAAAGTAAACGGGTTCTCGGTAGAACGCCCTGGTTTGGTTCTAGATGAAACTCTTGGAATATAAAAGGATTCTTGGTAGAACGCCCTTGGTGGGTTCTTGATGAAACCCTTGGAATATAAAAGGATTATCATTAGAACCCCCTGGAATATAAACGGGTTCTCGGTAGAACGCCCTGGGTGGGTTCTAGATGGAAACCTTGGAATATAAAAGGGTCCTTGGTAGAACGCCCTCGGTGGGTTCTAGATGAAACCCTTGGAATATAAAAGGGTTCTCAGCACCTCTTGAGTGGGTTTTTGATGAAACATAAAACATTAGAAAGGTTGATGAAGGGATGAACATTTAAATAATGAAACAGAACAAAGTTGAAAGGTTGAAAAAAAGAAAAAAGATTCAGAAGTTCCACATGTTTCCCTCAGATCACCTCTGATTAAGATCAAAATATTAAATTTCTCTGACATCAAGCTCTATTTTATTGAGATCAAAGTAAAATGATTTAATGATCACGGGAAAACAGCTCTTCTGTGATCTTGACACAACAGGCTTCTCAGTAATATTCCATGATTTTGAGAAAACATCGTCAAAACCAGTTTCATGATTTAAAATCATGATCGTGGAATCTTTCATGTAATCACAGATTTATTATTTCATGAGCACCAAAAGCTTGTTATCTCTAAGAAAACAAGGCTTGTTACATATGAATGAGTACAATGTCACGATATACAGGAGATAAAAAATACCCAGCTTTCTGTATGAGTAGCTTTCCCATGACAAGAGATCTTGGATAAACATTGTGTTTTATCTTTTTAAGGTCATCGGCTACGCAAGGCTGCAAATAATAAATATTTCTCAGCCTTCAAAAACCATTGGTCTACCACTCGGGGAATATTTGAATGCTTGGGAAAATATCAGCAACATCAAAAGCTCAAGTGTTAGATAAGAGTTGAAGGATGCAACATTTCCTTTAAACCACTAGAGGGTGCTCTTTGAGAGGATTCCTGCCTCACCTGTGAGATCAGGTCAATTCAGAGACCTTTATTTTATAAACAAAATATTATAATAGAAATAACCCTGATTTATTTTTGTCTGCAGAATTTCTAACACTGAAAATGAGATGAAACAGCAGAAATGCTCAAATGCTCAGATTGTCAAAAAGGGCTACTTACTTACTGCATGTTACTAAAGCATTTTGTATATTGATATATTATATACATTATATATATATATATACATATATACATATATATATATATATATATATATATATATATATATATATATGTATATATGTATATATATATACACACATATATACCATTAATATTTCACAACCATTAATGCACTAACTGACTGACAGACTGAGGTTTTAACACTGTGTTAAACTTGTGGTGTAAGACTCTTATCTAAACCTCAGTTTCTGTTCCTACAAATTAGTGACAGAACCGTACACTTATAATTAGGGTTCCAAAAGCATTCTTCCTGAAAGGCTCAGGTTTCACTTTTGCTTGTGAAGAACCCTTTTTGGAAGTAAGTTTTTTTTTAAGGATTGTTGAAAGCATGACCCGCCCGCAAAAACTGTGGTTACAAATGAAACCCTTGGAATATAAAAGGGTTCTCGATAGAACCTCTGAGTGCCTTCTAGATGAAACCCTTGGAATGAAAAAGGGTTCTCGCTAGATCCCTCTGGGTGGGTTATAGATGAAACCCTTAGAATGTAAACAGGTTCTTGGTAGATCCCCCTAAGTGGGTTCTATTTGAAATCTTTGAAATATTATAGGGATCCCGGTAGAACCCCCATGGCTTGGTTCTAGATGAAACCCTTGGGATATATATACGGGTTCTCAGTAGAACCCTGGGTGGGTTTGTGTTAGCACCCTTAGAAGGTGGTGTGGAAGGAAAATGTTTGCGTGTTTTGAAAATATATGACTGTACCAACGCTGTATCTTGTATCATTGTCACGTTATCCAACTCATAGAGGGGGTCGTGACCTTTTGGTCGCCTCAACGTTTGTAACCATTAAACGTGCGGGTGACGAAAGGTTCACTCTTTGTAGGAACAACATCAGCATTGTACGCAAAACAGGATGCCGAGCCGGGAGGGAATAAGAGGGAGGGGTCGGGCAGGTCACGATCAGCGGAGCGTCCACTGATAACGGGTACAGAGGAAAATCAGGACATTAGGCCCACAAAGGGCTGGAACATACGACAGACAGAGGATCCGCTGGGAGACAGAATCCTGGAGCGTCAGCGAAGTCAACAAGTTCCTACAACTCACATCGGAAATAGACTCGCCGGTCAGCTGAACTCTGCCCCCGGCCTTGCACTGTCCCCTAGGGATCCGGTTAGCAAAACACCTGGACCCAGGGGTTGTGAATCATATAGGAAGCCGGTTGGGGAAGGAAACATGAAGAATCCAAATTCAGATGTTTATATGATGATGCTCTTGTAAATGCCGTGCTGTTATTGCTATTGATGCTGCTCGCATTATGCTTTAAAGCTACCTCACATGGCCATCTTCTGCTATTGAGGGTGCAGCCTCTGCTTGGTTACAGCACACATCCTACTCCACTTATTGTGTATTGCTTTAGTATCCTCTACATTAAATAACATATTCTGGAGCTACAGCAGATGTTCAACAAACAACGTAACGGTTTGGGTAATACAGACCACTAACTCCTTTTAAAATACCAAATTTCAGCATTATATAGACCCATATGTATAGTGACCAGAGTCTAACTCATTCATGGTCTAACATGACCGCTTCACCTCTCCTGGTCTAACATCGCCATTTTCCTTTCCAAAATAGAAGGTCTGTCGAGACACCGCTATCAATTCCAGGATCGCTAAAAATCGGTAAAAATAATCTTTTTGGGGGATTCTGCCTCATCAGAACTCTGCATCACGGCCCCTTGATCATCCTATTAAGGATAGAGTCCAATCTCCAAAGACTTTGCACTATTCAAATGTTAAGCGTATGTAATAAATCATTGTTCAATCCTAAACAAGTCTCTCCTGATTGAAAAATAAATAAAAAGGCAAAAGTACATTGCGGAATTCTGTTGACTTAAAACTTTTGGGAGTGGTTGATTTAAAATCTTTCTCGCCTGTGCTTGCTGCATCAGATAATTAACGCAACTCTGGAAGGGGCGGCGTAGCTGCAGAGCAGTGGTTGAATTCTATTTGTTGATACTGTGGAGCGGAGTGCAGGGCTGGTGTGTCTGTGATCGGTAGTAAAAATAGAACGGGGTGCAGCAGGCGTTGGTGTGTGAGCAGAGCCTGTATCCTTTCACATCTCACTCCAGTTGTACGTCTCTCTCTCTCAGCCTGTAACTTCCATCTGTGAGGCGTTATATTGAGGAATGCTGTCCTGTGCGAGATAGTGGAGCATAAAGGTGGAAGAACATTACATTGAGAAGTTTACGGACCCTGATCAGCTCATATTTGCAATATGCATTTTTTGGGAGAGACGCATCCTGGAGAGATAAAGAGGGCATAGTCACAGACACCACAGCGTCATTCATGAACTAGCTGTTATGGGCTATAACTGAGTGGAAGAACATAGACTTGCTAAGTCGCAGATTTACACACGGAACCTGGGATATTACACTAAAACAGTTGTGGACTTCCCAAGTGGCGGAGCCGGCGTTACATGCACGAGTGGGTGTGTCTGGAGCGGGTGCTGCAGTGATTCCAGTGTTTAACCAGACAGACGAGGACTGTCATACAATTAATAAAACATTCACATTACCATCGATCATCAATCCACTGATTAACATCGTAGAAAATGTTTAGCAGCTTTGACTTGGAAGAGTCAATCCAAGCAGTCGGTCAGATAAATAGCAGAATTGAGTCATTTGGTAAGTACTACCCTGATTCAGCAGTGTAGGACCAAATGGCATAAGAAGATGAAAGGAGAGTGGCCTCTCAGCGAGAGCACTGATATAACAGCCACGCGCTCGGTGGAGAAATATCTTGATAAACTTGCTGAGGCGGAGTTGCAATTGGAGATCTTGCAAAAACAACTGAGAGGCAAAGACGAAATTCCCCCAAAACTCCCAACAGGCCCTCTCATGTAGCCAGACTTGAAGAAATATGAGCAGCCAGGATAGGAGCCCGAACCCCCTCCTTATAACACAGAAGGCGAGGGAGGGGGGTCAGGGGAGGGGGGGGGGGGTGAGACACAGGCGGAGAGTGCTCCATGCTTCTGTCTGGTGGAGAGAAAGGGGTACCACAACAACGCTCACGTCAAGCACCAGTAAATCAGACACCTGAGGACTCCACGTCTCCATCTGGTGGACAGCCAGAAGAATTACAACAACAACAACAACAACAACCTGCTCTCGCACCACAGACTGCTGAAGACATTCACCCCCCAGCAGCGTGCACATCAGCATGGAACACGGTTTCCGTGCAACCAATGGCAAATATGCCACTTCCTTTCAAATCCATGAATGTACCAGCAGCAATAGATGAAGGACTTCAGTGGCCAACAACCAACCTCCTCAGCCCACCACGCAATCAGGCTGCATGTTCTTTAACCACTGCACCACAGCAGAGACTTCGTCATGTGACTCATAAGCCAAGAGCTTCAACACCAAACACTAAAAAAGACCGATAGGAGGGACTCAACAGAATCATGCTGCAGCTGAGTGGTGTGATTATGACGTCTCTCCAATAGAAAACGGTTCTGAGCCAACGGGCGAAGATGACCGCGTATCTTGCTCATTTGGTGGCACGCGCAAGAAGACAACAGGTACAGTTACCTGGGACAACAAGGAAACCCGGAGACGACTGAACTACTAATCAATGAACCTGATGAACCCGTTCATCAGGTAGCCGACATCCAATGACTTATTGCCTGATCATCCACTACTGAATGACTTACCAGACACGCTGTGGACAAAACGTTCCACGGATGTGGGATACATGACCTCGGCAGGACAGGTATTAATCCAACTCAAATCAAATGCCACACTTCCGAGAAAAAGACAATATCCTCTTTCCCATGACCAAACTTCTGGGATAAGAGAGACCATTTCCAGTCTGCTCCAACAGACTATCATCCTGTGTAACACTCCCCTTTACTCACCTGTGCAAAAACACAACTCGAACAAATGGCGCATGGTACACGACCAGAGAAGTAAATTACGTGGTTGTGGCAGAAATTCCCCAAGTGCCTGACCCTTCAACTCTACTGTCAGGGATTCCACCAGACGCAAAGTATTACACCGTTATTGATTTGTGTTTTGATTTGGTCACGATCAGTGGTGCGTCCACTGACGACGGGTATAGAGGAAAATCAGTGAGGGTATAAAGTAAGGTACATTATCTTTATCACCAATAATCCACAACAGTGGAAAGGTTTGGGGTAGAACCTCCAGAGAGGGTTCTGGTTGGACCATTAAGCCAAAGAAGGGTTTCCTGTAGAACCTCTCATAGAAGGTTATGGGTGAAACTTTCAGCAGATGGTTCTGGGTAGAACCCTTTGTGAGAATCCTTTGAAAGGGTTACAGGTGGAACCTTTATAAAATGTTCTACCAGGAACAAAAAGGGTTCTAGCTAGCACCTCTATTTCTAAGAGTGTTTTTTTCCTCCTTGTAACAACATGAACTCCGGTACACCAAAGATTTATGGAACGACAGTGATTAAGGATATTTTGTGCAGCTAATTCAGAACCGCTGCCAACAATCAAGGAAAGTAAAGGGCAGGGTTCTCCATCCGAGATCTGGCTTGGAACCAGAAGCTTAAATCAATGTGGGATGCCCTGATGTCCCATTCATTGTAGTGCGTTGCCAACTCCTCCTGAGGTCATTAGTCTTAAAGGCACAGTGTGCTGGAACGAGCTCTCTTTCAGCCGCTGCAACAAAATGCAAAGTCAGAGAATCTGAGCGTCACACAGCAACAACATGCAAAGTACTGACTCAGCTCAGCAGATGAGGGAGGATTTCAACACACTGGACCCACTCGTCATACCGCTGTTTGAATTTGTAGACAAAATATTTCATCCTTGGTATTCAGAAGAATTGGAAATGAAAATAAATGTTTACTAGTTTACAAATAAAAACAGAAAATCGTAAATTGAAAGAGAAAAAAATATTAAAACATATATATACAATCTTGCATATATATATATATATATGTCATTTCAAGCCACTTTTATATTTTTTTACACTTTGAAAGTTTTGTTGCATTTATGGTATTGTACCTTGTAACTGGTTTTAAATGGCACTTTAAAAATAAAGTTTTTGAAAGGAAATAATGGTACGCTCGTTTCCTTTTTGCAAAGAGTCAGATGAGAAGATTGATACCAATCAAAAGTCGGCAGTTCGATTCCTCCTCCTGGCCACATGTTAAAGTCTCTGAAGTAGCTGTGGCTTTATATGTATCAACCTTCTCATCAAACCTTTCCCAGGAAAGCGAGTAACGAGTACGTGTAACCCCGAAACCGGGACGCTGCCGTCATCTTACCAGTCCAGTCCGGCTCGGCCGTCCGCCCACGGAGGAGGCCACCGAGCTGACGGAGCTGATGGAGGAGCTGCTGGGGCTGTGGGCCAGAGAGGAGACCCCCATGGCCATCCGCTTGCTCTTCTTCGCCTTGGCCGGGCTGGTGGAGGGGAAGCCGATGCGGATCACCTTGTGGATCGGCGCAAACAGGCCGAACTTGTGAAGACACTGAAAGTATCTGCGGGGAGAGAGAGGCGAGTTTTGTTTAGCACTGAGCTGCTTCACCGACACACGATCATGTTTTATAGTGCGTCGCTTTGTGATTTAGTTTGGGGATTCAAACACGTTAATAAGGTACTTACAATGATCATTTTCAAGCGTGTACATAAAAAAATGATCCTAGTATAATTGGATGATTGGGTTAATGATTGGAAATAATTATCTCTTTTAGTCATCTGGAAATATTTCAGTTTCAGGAGCATATTCGCCTGACAGCTCCAGCTACGTCACCAATTTAATGGTAAAATCACCTTCAAAACAAATTACAGCATGACAGGTGGAGCATTACAGAGCAAGAAGCCAGTTTAAAATAACCATTATACTGGCGTTAATTGCACAGTATTGTACATGAAGAAAAACGACAATGATTAGTAATAGATAATAGCTACAGCAATATAGTTGCCAAAACTTGGAGCTGAAAGGATTAGTTGATTAATCATTTGGTCAAATAACAGAAAACTGATGATTGATACAGGTATTTAGTCAAATGGCAAACATTTGCTGTTTCCAGCTTCTAATATGTTAATTTAAAAAAAAAAAAAAAAAAGAGAAGAAAAATAAAATAAAGAGAATAAATTGAATATCTTTGAGTTTTACAAGACGGTCTTTAACTACTGTTTGGGTTTTTAAAACGGAACATGTTTTAATTCTGTTTTATTTAGTTTTGCCGTTTTCTACATCAGTCTGTGATGTTGTGAACATAGTTAAGAGGGACTGTGGGACTCTTGCCTCTCTCAAAACGCAATTGGGAATGGGACCACACCCATCTGCGAACTCCGACTTTATTTTGATCTCAACCACACATGTGAAGTGTCACATGACCGTCTCTGTTGAGACTATCGCGGTGACAAATAAACCCCGAGCGAAGAGCTCCAAACCTCCTCTGTGGTAGTTTCTGCTGCAGTCGCAGTCTCCTGGACCACATTTGGTCACGATGACTCACGAACAGACTCACAAAGTGAAAACAATCCATTTAATGGGATAAAAAGCCCCAAACATGACTAACGCTTTAGTGTAGACACATAAATGTGTGCTTCTGGATCTGGACTTGACACGAGAAACGCGTCAGCTACTCTGAGAACCTTTTTCCATTTGTTCCCCCCGTTTTGGCTGACGGCCAAAGTTCAATGCGATTTTCAACAGTTTGCTATTTATGGAGGGAGAAGAATGTGTGTTGTGCTCCGAATAAATATGATACATGTGACAGATATGAAACATAAGAACACTAAAGCTCGTAAATCTGTTATTTCATGTACAAGCACATAAACGAACAAACGACTGAACGGATGGAGGCACAGGCGTCCCCTCAATTTCAGGAATTTGGGGGAGCGTGAAGCACACATAATGTGTGTGTTTGTTGTGTGTGTGTGTGTGTGTGTGTGTGTGTGTGTGTGTGTGTGTGTGTGTGTGTGTGTGTGTGTTTACCTTGTACCAGCCACAGCACCATCATTCTTCCCCAGGGGCTCATCCAGCTCGACCCCGCACCATTCACCCTTGGCGAAGTCGGTCTCTCCCATGTAGCGAATAACTCCCATCTTAGAGCCTCCCACCTGACGACGGATGAGGAAACAAAAGGTCAGACGGGGATCGTGCGTTCACACCAAACGCAAAGCAAACTGTTCGCACGCTTACGTACGAAGAATGACGCAAAAATGGCCGCCTGGCGTCTATTGAGAAGTTTGCATTAAACGCTGTGTCGCCGAAGCCAATAAGAGAATCAGAAATGGAGGAAAGAAAATATTGTATTCATCTTATATTTGTACAGAAACCAGACGCGATGTATGTGTATGAACCACAGACTGGCTATGTTCGGAAACAATAACCGCTCCACTCAGAAAACAAGCATTTTAAAAGACAGACCTGATAAAGGACGGATTCAGGTTTTAAAAAGAGACTCGTTTTAACGTACTCGTATGTTGTTTGTTTGTTTATCATATTCTATTGTATAGTTTCATATCGATGGCCGAAGAGCAAAACCTCCTATCTGAAAAATGCCCTTTTTTGAGAATACCAAAAAAAAACTTGTTTTCTTGCAGAATGCTATTTGTTAAGGATACCCAATACATAATACAAAATACAAAAAAAATGCAAAAAAAAGAAAAATATACAAAGTGCAGATAGGAAGTTATTCCCCACTTTCCTGGATCATTTTGCAGATAAGAGGTTTTGCACTTTGGCCATTGATATGCTTATTTTTTTATTATGTCTTATACTACTGCTCGAGTGTTTATTTTCCTGCACTAATCACAAGTCAAATTCTTTGTTTGTGGAAACATGCTCGGCTGAGCAACATGTACAAACATCAGACATCTGGTCACACTTTCCTTAAATGTCTCAGAGAAACACCTCGAATAACAGAAATAAACACTAAAACAAAGACAACGCGCTACAGCCGGAACACATCTGATATCGCTTTCAATGGATTTTATCTTCACTGACCATTTGTTAAAATTGTGTTTGACTTTAAAGAACACTGTGTCCTTCCTTCATTCATTTTAATCTCTACCTGTCTACCTGTAACCGTAATCTCTAACTACATTGAATCCTATTACAGTTGTGAAATTAATATGAACACAATGTGAAAAACAGTGCAAAGAGCCGTGCCGATGTTCCAGCGCCACATCTGCTTCTTTTTTTTTTTTTAAATTGACAAATTACCTTTCCTATATTAATTACTCGCCCCATGTTACATTGCATTCCTGAAAAAAAACGTTCATGCATCCCGGTGAACGGAGAAAAGTCTTAATGAACTGAAGTAAACGGGTAAGTGGGTTTAATGACAGCAGAACTATGTGAGAACATTCGTTAACAAACTCTCACACAACTGGTGCGGTGTGACCCCGAGTCGTGTGCTCACCACTTCACAAACACAGGCATCTCCACTAAAACATCACCGTTAAAAACAACGAGCATAAACAGCCTCACGCAGCGGGCATGCTCCCCCTTAGGAAGCGTTTTAAATAGTACGGTTTTATGAGTTTGGGAAGTAGTTTGGGAATCTTTCTTCACCGCGGGGGGGGGAAGAGAGAGAAAAACTTCAAGAATCCAGGTGAAACTGGGTGAGTGATTCATATACTAATTATCATTTTGAGGGTAAAATATTCCTTTAACGTTTGAGAACCATGAGCTTCCAGAAAAAAAAGACCCATTTATGAAGACTGGATCTGGTATCTGATGAAACTGAACACAAGCATATAAAAAAAAAAAAAGGGCGTGGCGAGTCGCTCTCCATCTTTCGGTTGTCTCATGAGTATTCCACTCCTCCGACTCCATCTCCAGAACCACTGAGGCCAAAGTGTGGCGAGGAACACCGCGGTGTCACAAGACATCACAGGGAGGCGGGGTTGCCGCCAGCGCCGCTGTGTGATGTCTCAGCGACTCAGTGTCAAAGGGCCAGTCGGCTCGAGCCTCGTCTCGTCTCCCGTTAGAGCTGTGCTCGTCTCCAGCTGTACGCATCTCTACTCTAAGCTCTGCTACGCTCAATATAAACTCATAAGGCGTAGACCGTCATGTTTGGTGAATTCCGTTAATATTTATTGTTGCGATGGCGTGTTTTTGTGGGCGTGCTGGCGGGCGAGGCTCCAGGGTTGGACTGGATTGATCTCTATCCCGTGAAACGTCTCACCATGTGGTTGTTGCTTTGGATGAACATACAAGTGCCCCTCAGGATGAGCTGTAATAGCTTTGGTGATCCCTTGAAGGGACATTTTAGGAGCTTTTTTATGTGGATGTCCAATCAGTGTTGATGGCTGTTGTAGTCGGTTGAATCAATACATTCCTCAGAGCTGTATCGACCCAGAGAGCCCGGTCTGAAGCAGAATCTGTTGGTTTCCCTTCTTTACAGCGATGTCACTTGACGTGACCGTGACGGAGTCGGATGAAGGAAGAACCAGAATACTTCAGCTTGGCTTCATCTGGTATTCAGGGCGTTCTCGAGATGATTCCTTGTTCTCTTCGATTGAAAAACGGAGAAAATGGCATCCCAAAATATGAGTGCAAGGATGCAGTGGATAAGGATGCATTTTAGTGTTTTGGCTCAATCGGCCTTCAGCCGTATTTACTGAGTTGCAGCGGAGAGGCCGAGGTTGAGGCTGCGTTAGCCGTGAAGGACGGCGGTGACGCACCTCATACCGCGTGGAATAAAATTTGGAACGGTAACATTTCGTCTTTTATCCTTTTTGCTGAAGTCATTCAGGCTCCATGTTTACTACAACCGTGTTGTATTTGTGTTAAGGGACAATTTCATCGACCGGTGGCTTACACGCTTTCTAAATAAACACCAGCCAAATTGCACGCAACCCCACTGAAAGAGAGCAGCCATTTAACCTTTACCCAGCTCTCCAGTAACAGACACTGAAAACCAGCGGGGGAGAAGCAGCTCTGGGGTTCCTGGCAAACGGACACAGCCATCATGTGTTTAGCCTCTGAGGGTGTTTGGAAACATTTCTGTAGTTCTTTAAAAGAAACACGGAAAAAACACTCTTTAAGCGTTCTGTGCATGGCTGCTATTTACACAAACGGCAGCAAAAGTTTGACCTTCGTTCACGATCACTCGTCTGCAAGAGCGCACTGTGAAGACATCGACTACGTTTACATGCACACGAGTGTCTCACTATCATCTAGAATGTGACAATATTGCGAATTTGATACGGGTCATGTAAACAGCCTATTCTGTTTGGATGTCCCAAATTAGGTCTTATTCCAAATGTAGCATTTTAATTGAGACGCTTGAAATGCCGATATTATTCTGGTTTTGGGAGCATTCTTTGGACACGAATACAGAGCATTCAGAATATGCGTCTCAATCATAGACTGTTTATAAAGAATGGACGTTGTATTCGTGGCGTCACCCGCTGGTTTGTGGACTACAGTTTTGAAGCCTTGAGTTCGGCATTTTGGCCGTCACCATCTTGGATTTTTGCAACCAGCGAACGGAAGTGACCATATTATGACTGAGGAGGATTGACGCCATGGTAGAGACCTGTCAATCACCTTGTAGCCCCGCCCTAAAGCATACCCTGCTTTGTGGTCTATTTGACTCTTAATGGACCATAATTTACTAAATGAACATCATGCTGTATCAGGCAGCAAACTCCAGTTCTGCTGAGTGAAGCCAATGGGGAAGTGTCTTAAAACTTGCATTCTCTCTAATGTCCACCAGGGGGGGGCTCCTCTGGTTGTATAGAAGTCTATGAGGAGATGACTCTACTTCTCACTGCTAACACCTCAGATAGATGTTAGCAAAGAGTTGCCTAGTTACACACCTGGCAGACATGGAGTAGTATTAGCATCCAGCCACCAACATCAACTCTCCTTTTATCTTTGTTTTGTTCTCCACCATCTCCTGAGAAAAACATCAGACTTTCTAGCGGCGAAATGCTCCACTAAGCTGAGACAGTTAGCTAACTTTATCTTTCTGCTGGGCAATTAGAGCATGGAGGGATTACTCAGGGGCAACAGCCGCCCGCTGCATCTGGAAACGAGGGAGAGGAGAGCGAACACTGACAGTAAAAAACAAAACACCTGAAAGATGCTCAAACTCTCTGTGGTTCTGAAGGGTTGGGTTTTATTTTGCTGTGCAAGGATATTGATTAATGCAGCTTAAAGATTGACTTCAACAAGTTAACAAAATCAACATGTTTGCAATAGCATACTTAATGAGGGGTTATATGTTTCCAAATTGTATACTTGGGCAGCTGCCCTTACAAAGTACATACTGTTGCATGCAGTATGCATTTAGTTGGGTCATACTACCTCTTCATAACATGGCACCTTGAACTACTTGATCTGCTGCAAATGGATTATGGGTCAGAAAAGCATGCTGGCTTGCATGCTGCAAAATGTGACTGGATTTTTTATTGGCATACTAAATAGTGCAGTAGGCAGATGACATACAGACAGTCAAAGATAAAACCTTCTATGATTATATTTGTCATTTTATATTAAGATTTCAATTTGAATGTACTGAATTTTGCTGGGAAATGAATTCTCAGAAACAAAGGAAGGAAATATCTGCTTTAGTCTGATGCAGCAAATGAGCTCCTGACTAATGAAAGGACTTCATCACATTGATGCAGCAGCCCTGTAAATCCAATATTGACGTCCAGTAACTCAGTGGTTTATTTGCAGCTTTGCCCACACTGGCCTGACACACCCAGTGATGTTAAAAGGAGAGCTACCTCATTAGAACCCTCTGGATCCTCTGATGGTTCAGTCCTCTGGGTGCATCCCATAATAGTTACTGAACAGTTCTTCTATATGATGTTACTGAAGGCAAAGTCACTTACAGAATATTTGAAGCACCAACTACCTGAAACTACTGGTTTCAGCCACGTCATAATTTGTTAGAAAACAGTGTACCCCAAACGCAAAGATAAAAAGGTAAACAGTGACTGACCTCTTCACTGAATGTCAAAGTATATAAATCCAGATGTTCAGATAACACTTCCTCCTTCCCCCGCTGGTTTGTGGAATAAAGTTTTGAAGCTTTGAGTTTGGCATTTCGGCCGTCACCATCTTGGATTTTTGCAACCAGTGAACTGAAGTGACCACATTTGGACAGCTGAGGATTGACCTTGTGGTAGTGACCTGTCAATCACCTTGTAGCCCCGCCCCTAAAGCATACCCTGCTTTATGGTCTGTTTGACTCTAAATGGACCATAATTTACTAAATGAACATCATGCTGTATTGAAGAAGACTTGAAACTAGAGATTGAGACATAAACTCATGTTTACAATGTTTACTGAGGGAATAAATCAAGAGAGAAGTAGAGTCATTTTCTATAGACTTCTATACAACCAGAGGAGTCGCCCCCTGGTGGTCAGGAGAGAGAATGCAGGTTTAATATAACCGCAGGTAGCCACCTAATGGGCATAAGTGTTGTCTTTCCTTGGTTTTAAAGGCTGCATTACAGTAAAGTGATCGAAACTTACCAAACAGTTCTAGCTGTTCTATTAATGATTATTTAATAATGTCATTGTGTAAATATTTCGTAAAAGCACCGATAGTCAATACTACAATATCGTCGCAGTATTGATATCGAGGGATATTTGATTTTCTCCATATCGGCCACGCATAATATTAGTGGATTATTAATCATGAAAATGGTCTTCGCTGTACGTCCACAACGCGTAATCCGAGATTCACACTTTGTGCTCGTTTCACGAAAATATTTGAGGTGGTGTTTTATTTCAAACAGCGGAGGAGGAAGAGGAGGAGGAGAAGGAGATGGAGGAGAAGGAGGAGGAGGAGATGGAGGAGAAGGAGGAGGAGGAGGGGCGTGACCTAACTGTATCCCTGCATGGCCGCAAGATAGATTACATGGAGAGGCTTAGGAAATAGATGGCTTCACTGATCAATGTGTCAGCAGCGGTCGCTCCTCTCTTAAGTGCTGAAAGTAATCCGGAGTGATTTACAATATTGACCAGGAGGAAGGCTTTCGCCAGCTCCCCGTTTCACACCGCACAGGGTCTGATGTAACTGTCCCCCGGGGCCCATCAGTTAATGGAAAGCAATGTGACCCGGGGCCAATAATTCCACGCAGGTGCCAATGAGAAAAACTGAGGTTTTCTTTGACATGCTATATATAAATGCCACGGACATGTCGACCATTTTTTGGTTGGGCAATGGTGGATTTTTAAAGGTAGAATGGATGAAGCAGAAGCTTCCTGTGGAGATCAACCACGTATCACATTACACAGCATGAATCCATCTTTACTGAGGGATTCATGCAGCTGCATACAGTCGTCCACTGGGACTCTCATCTCATAACTTTCAGCTTCTATGAACTGTGTTAGTCTCAAATATTTACACAAAATCAAGTTCCACACCTTCAACACCTTCCACTCCACCAGTCTTTACCATGGACCCGTCTTTTTTTAGGGGCGTGGGATCTTTAAGGGGAGATGGCGGGTCAACAGTAGAGCCATTCCCATCCTCACTGATGTCTCAGAAGTTGTTGGAGACATTTTTGGGTTGATAGCATTTTATACACATATTTGTTACCAAATGTAAAAGAAAATTCCACTCAAGAATTGATATAAATGATGAAGATTACTTCCAAAAGACACCAAGACCTTGAGGAACACCATTTAAACATTCATGCTGTGAGTTGGTATCTAAGACCTTTGATCTTTGGAGATTTCTGCAAGAGTTACTTTTTTCATGGCGAGCACTTCTGTTGTGGAAACTGCTCAGAAACACCCTCAGTGTCAATATACCTAAAGTCAGACATCCTGTGAAAGCCCAACGTCTTTAGTTTGTGGTTGTAAAGTTTCATGAGGCTGTGATTATCCTAAAGGTCACAACAGGTCATTTTACACAGTGACGTCAAGTTTTTAAAAAATGGCCTCACTACAATGGAATGGCTACGTTGAGGACTAACATCCTCTATTACAAATATGTTGAAAAATATAATATATAATAATATTATCATTATGATATATATTTGATATTTATGTTTCAATAAATAAATAATATTATTTTAGTAAATCTAAATAATTTAAAATAAATAAAATAAATAAGATAAATAAAATAAATAAAATAAATAAAATAAATAAAATAAATAAAATAAATAAAAATTCTAAAGTTGAATGATCCCTCTCTCTAGAGATCCCATCACTAGAGGGGACCCTGTCCAACAAACCATTTGTCCTCCAACACAAGATTACTCACCAAAACTCGATCCCCAACTCGGAGATCCTTATCCCCGGCTTTCTTCACCGAGCCTTTAACCGAGCCGCTGTCAGACATGTTGGACCCGGACTCGTAGCCCGTCTTCACCGCGCTGTTGAGCAGGCCCTCTCTCAGCGGCACTACCACCCTCTGGCCAGGGGGGACGCCATTGCCGCCCAGCTGAGACAGATTATGTGCGGAGAGCGACTCGGTGGAGTGGCTGTCGCTTCCCTCTCCGACCGGCAGTCGGGTGAGCTTCGAGGGTCGCGTGAAGATGCCCTGGAGGGGCTGGCACTCAAAGTAGCGCACGCCACCCACTGACCCGTCGTTTTTACCAACTAGGTCATTCAGTATCACGCCTGCCCACTGTCCCGGGGCAAACTGGGTCTCCCCTAGGTAGGCAATAACTCCAAGCTTGACACCGTTGACCCAGACCTGCTCGCCCACTGTGTAGTCCCCCAAGACATCGTCGCCCTCTTCGGAGATTTTAGTTGGGGTGGTGGGCTTGAGCGGAGCGTCTGGAGAAGAAAGAAGAAAAAAACCAGGTACATATTATTTTTCATGATGTCATGCAGGAAAAGTTCATTTAACAGGAACATGAAACACATGAACATCAGTTGAACACATGCACCGCCCCGGGAATTAAACCCCTTCACATTCTGCTCCTCGTTGGAGGGGCCAAGTTGTAAACACTGCGTACATTGTGAGGTCATCCTCATTCACAGTCCAGCAGAATAGCTATTCATCCCGTTTGACCGTGTCACGCCGGACAAAAAAAAAAAAAAGAAAAAGAAAAAACTGCTTGCGTGGCAGCATCCAGCACAACAGTGCAGTTTCTGCAAGATTAGGCGTTAATCTAATTCCTCCGGGAAAAGTGGGTCAGGGAGACGGTATCCGTGATGTGCCGGTGATTAACCCCGCCATGCAACCTTGTGATGCCGCCTGTTTCACACACACAGATGAGCTGTATTTTCTTCTTCTTCTTCTTCTTCTTATTCTTCTTCGTCTTCTTCTTCTTCTTCTTCTTCTTCTTCTTCTTCTTCTTCTCTTTCCACTGCAGCCTGTAAACTGAGCAGGGCACCATTAGCGTGCGGTCTGCTGCAGCGCGCTGCCAGTAAAAGCCTGTGTTTATCTGTGGGCAGGAGCGCTCGGTGCCAGGGCCGTCTCCCCGACACCCCGAGAGAGGGCCCGGGGCTTTGTGGGCCACAATAGCTGTGCTTTATGCCTCGATTGCTCCCATATGTTACGTTGTGAGACGCGTTCGGCGATAATGCAAACGGGGTTACGGCTTCAGAACGGTGGTTTTAACGCGAGGATACAGTTCAGAAGGTTTTTTAGGAACTCCATGTTTATTTGGGAGGAAACCGTTGCTGACAGTGTTGCCTGCACAACTGCAATAAGTTGCAGGCTTTTAGGAGAGACATGCTGGGCTTCATCTTAAATAAGGTGCAGCTCAAACTGGTAGAGTAGATATCCGCACACTTAAATATATGCAGAGAAGACTTTATTGTTAGCTGTTATCAGAGCATGAGAGGAGAGGGGAGACATGTTAACATTTTTAAACGTCCTCTGTTCTTTGCCACGTTTTGTTCTGTTAAACATCGCATTTATCGACTGACCGAAAGATATTGACAATCAGAAAAATGGAACACTCAGGACCCTCATTGATCAGTAACGTGTCAAAATGGACGTCGCCCCGGAGCAAAGTGACATACAGCATCAACATCAGCCGTAAGTCGCTCTGTGTTTGACCCACATCTGCAGCTGGACGCACAGCTGGATTATGACCTTCGTCCTTAGCACCGGAGACGGTTTGGACGTGTACCTGAGAGACCTTCCTGTTAATGCTTTTTTATTAAGAATACCTTTACCACTGACAGACTGTTTGGGGATTTTATTATGCAAATAACTCTGTTTCAATAAAAACTACAAGCCATTCAGCAGCCTAGAAGGTGCTAAAATAGAAAACAAGATTTCTGAGTATTTATTCTTCTCACCGCCACGTGGTCAAATAAACTGCATTACTACCATGAAAGGTAATTTAATCCACAATGGAATTACGACTATATATCCTCCCAAGTGCCCTGGGTGCACCCCTTACAATGCTAAAACGCTGAATCAACATTATTATTTTATTGCATTTACGCTATTCTCATTATCTCTCATTGTTTCTAGTGCTGCACTAATAATTTAGATTGGAGGATGGAAGGATCGCAGCCTCTGATTGGTTGACAAGTCAGGAACACAGCCTCTGATTGGTTGACAGATAATTACTGTTTTCAACATGGAACAGGGTTTTTGACATGAAGCACAATATACTTAAGGGACAGTTATCCTATAATTTTCTGAATCCAGTTGTCTTGCTGATCTACAAATTCAGTTGTAATACCTAAACTGTTAATTATAGAATCTCATTGTTTCCTGTTTTTACTCGGTATCATTTCATTCCTTGACCAATTCTGTTTTCAGCTTCCCACTTGCTTCCAGTAAAAAGCTCAAATAAAAAGGCATCAGTTTGAAGTGTGATCAGCTCCCTGCAGAGCTGTGAGGGCAGAAGACAAACATGTATTGTTTTTTATCAGGGAAACACAGGACCAACCAGTGCATCCTGTGATCCATCAGGCATAGAGCAGCGTTCCAAACCATCCTCAGCTAACTCATGATTTTGGGTTGCCAAGGCAACAGGAGAGCGAGGGCAAAAGGATCCTCGGCAGAAGGGAGGACTGGAAACACAGCCCTTACTTTCACTATTGTGCTTGGCCACCTCCCACCACCATCTGAATCCCACTATTCATCCGCTCTGCACAATGAAACCTCCACAGCTTCCTCCCCTCCCTCCCTCCTCCTCCTCCCTCCAATTATCCCCCCCATCTCACCCTACTTTGGTTACACACCCACCTCTTTCTCTGGCCTCTTTAAACTCTGCCTATTTATGATCACTTTCCACAATGGCCATCATCTTGTTCTTTTGGTTTTAAATTGGGCTTATCAAGGCTGATACTGTGTTGTGTCTTCAGCAGTGGATGCGGCAGCTGTGTGAGGCCAAGCAGCACACACACACACACACACACACACACACACACCAACAGATGGTGGGGGTTGAGCTTGATTGTTTTCGGACTTTTGATCCGTTTGTTGCCTTCAGATGTACAGCGTTTCAAGGTGAAATCGTTTGAGACATAAAGGAAATCCACAACCAAATGTCATGTTGAAGAGAAACAAAAACCCACACCTTTAAGATGTCTTCTATGAGCACCGACAGGTTTTTAGTTCTCTTCAAAAAACACCAATTTAGATTTTTTTAGGTCTAACTTTCTGTATTTGCAGTATTTTTCTGTATTTCCAGTCTTTGTATTTGGTTAATTTAGCTTCCTGCTGCCAAGTTACAGGAGGTCCAGAGCCTCACATGGACTCATATGGTTTCATAGTTTGTCTCCAGGACAGTGATGTGAAGTGTCTTCAACCTGAATTCTCTCTACTGTCCATCAGGGGGCGACTCCTCCGGTTTAAGGTAGTTGGTGCTTCAAATATTCTGTAAGTGACTTTGCCTTCAGTAACATTATATAGAAGAACTGTTCAGTAACTATTATGGGATGCACCCAGAGGACTGAACCCATCAGAGGATCCAGAGGGTTCTAATGAGGTAGCTCTCCTTTTAACATCACTGGGTGTGTCAGGCCAGTGTGGGCAAAGCTGCAAATAAACCACTGAGTTACTGGACGTCAATATTGGATTTACAGGGCTGCTGCATCAATGTGATGAAGTCCTTTCATTAGTCAGGAGCTCATTTGCGGCATCAGACTAAAGCAGATATTTCCTTCCTTTGTTTCTGAGAATTCATTTCCCAGCAAAATTCAGTACATTTAAATTGAAATCTTGATATAAAATGATAAATATAATCATAGAAGGTTTTATCTTTGACTGTCTGTATGTCATCTGCCTATTGCACTATTTAGTATGCCAATAAAAAAAATATTTAGTATGTCTGAAAACATAGTATGCCATAAATACTAGGATGTTATACTACATCCGGTCGCATTTTGCAGCACGCAAGCCAGCATGCTTTTCTGACCCAATAATCCATTTGCAGCAGATATATGAGCAAGAGGGTCAAAGGTCAAGGTGCCATGTTATGAAGAGGTAGTGTGACCCAACTAAATGCATACTGCATGCAACAGTATGTACTTTGTAAGGGCAGCTGCCCAAGTATACAATTTGGAAACATATAACCCCTCATTAAGTATGCTATTGCAAACATGTTGATTTTGTTAACTTGTTGAAGTCAATCTTTAAGCTGCATTAATCAATATCCTTGCACAGCAAAATAAAACCCAACCCTTCAGAACCACGGAGAGTTTGAGCATCTTTCAGGTGTTTTGGTTTTTTACTGTCAGTGTTCGCTCTCCTCTCCCTCGTTTCCAGATGCAGCGGGCGGCTGTTGCCCCTGAATAATCCCTCCATCCTCTAATTGCCTAGCAGAAAGATAAAGTTAGCTAACTGCTTGGTTTGTGGACTGATGTTCTGAAGCCTTGAGTTCGGTGATTTGTCCGTCGCCATCTTGACTTTTTGCAACCAGGTAACAGGAAGTGACCATATGTGGACTGAGGAGGAGCGACGTAGAGACGCTGTATACGTCTCTGGTAGAGACCTGTCAATCACGTTGTAGCCCCGCCCTAAAGTATACCCTGCTTTATGGTCTGTTTGACTCTAAATGGACCATAATTTACTAAATGAACATCATGCTGTATTGAAGAAGATTTGAAACTAGAGATTGAGACATAAACTCATGTTTACAATGTTTACTGAGGGAATAAATCAAGAGAGAAGTGGAGTCATTTTCTCATTTTACTCTCGGGCTACCTTGTGATTAACAGGTCTCTACCAGGCGTCTCTACCAGGCGTCTCTACGTCACGCCTCCAAGGTCCAAATATGGTCACTTCCTGTTCACTAGCTGCAGCAACAAAAAAGATGTCGACGTCCGAATCGCTGAACTCGAGTCTGTAGGTGTTAATAAGCCAACGATGTGTTTCCAGCTTGTTGCACTCCCATAAAAAAAAACTAATAAAATAATGCAGATTTCAAGCGCAAATACCATAAAGTGGTATTTTACATACTGTACTAGAGCTATGAACAAACAAATGTCAGCAGCTGCATGTCTCCTAAGAGGCAGCGGCCTGCGACTGTGACTGAGACATTTCTGTGGAGGAACCCGCTTTCGGGGTCACAGGAGACGTGGCATCACGAGCGGCGGCACAGCTCTGTTATTTCCACATCAAAGGCAGCTCAGAGGAACTGGCTGCTCTCTGACAACGGCTTCTTCTGGAGGGGGAAACAGCCATTTAAATTCAGAAAAGTAAAGTCTGCCAACTTCCGACATAGTGGCCCCCTTCTCACAAGCTTCCCAGCTATAAACCAACAAACAGGGGGCTGAGATTCGGAGGCCGGGCCAGTGTTACTTGTAACTAATCCCTCCGTGAGTGTTGTCCCACCGATATCTTATTACTGTTTTATTGCCAACTTTTGGAAACAAGATGGATATCTTTGAGAATAATGAAGTCATCATAATAATCAGTGTCTTGTGAATTGAACTAGAGTTCAAAAAAGGCTCCTGTGTGATGGAGGTGCCCCTCGAGTATTGACAAACTTGATTTATAAAGTGCAGATCGCAACAAATTTTAAAGGTTTGATTTCATTTGTATGGCAAGCGGATATATTAAAGATCAACATGATTTACATTAAAGTTACTGTGAGGAACTTTTAACGGGTTACGGAACTGAACCAGAACCAGGACTGAGAGGAGCAGACTGTCGGACCCTGACGTAGTAAAATAAGAAGTTCTCTAAAGGGACTCTGGTGCTCGGAAACACTACCACTGTTGTCCACAGGGGGCACCAGAATCAACACAAAATAAAAGTTCCTCATAGTAACTTTAATTATATCTGCAAAGAATTCATAACAAGTGAAACCTTTAATTTAAAGGTTAATTAAATGAGCTATATATCTTTGTCTTTCTGTGGTTCTAAAACTCTAGTCTGAGACATCTGAAACTGGAGTTATGACTTTGGACATATCTTGAAGTTAATGATCGTCATATTTCATCTTAAGACATCTACAAAGACATTTTTAGATCTCCTTAAAAATAAAAAGGTTTAACCTATCCCTGCAAATCAACCGCAACTCTCAAGACTAAAGACTGCCTTTTATTACATTAAATAATTATAATTCCTTACACTGTTCTGTCACTTTTATTCTTATATTTTATCAATTTTAGCTTGATTACATTTTTTTTATTATCTTGGCTCTTGAATGAATGTTTTTTATTGTTTTTTAAATGTCCTTTTATAATGCATTTATTTTGCTTTTTGGTCTCGATGCTTTTGAAGTTTTATGTGAAACACTTTGTTCGCCTCGCTGCTGAAATGTGACGCAGAAATAAACTTAACTGCATCACAAATACAAATACATTATGACCTCTGTAACGTGGATCTCATTGGTATAAAACGGTCCACGATGTCCATGTAATTATTAAATTGTTGGTATATTTTAAGATTAGGGAATGAAAGAAATGCTTCATGCATCATGATTGTTTATTCTCCTTTGTGGATAAACAGGATGTGGGGTAATTAATGAGAATGATGATTGGCAGAAACAAACAGTTTAAACCAGAGGCAGCAAAGTAGCTGAGCAGTTAATGACTTTTTAAGTGAAGTTGTTAGAGACATGTTGGACTATTTATGTATTTTGATTATCTCACTTCATCCAAACAATGTTAATCATCAAAGTAATAATACAGCTTTTTCTTTTTGGTGATTTCTGGTTTAAATGTTTTCTCACCTAAGAGCTTTCTTTAATTTCACACTCACAACAACTCATTCATATTTATTGTATTTCTCCTTCTTTGTTTCTTGTTTTTGTTATTATTCTCTGCATATATTGTGTTATACTTTTATTGTAGCATTATCTATATAATTTACATTTTTATTTTACATTTTCCTTAATTTTTTATTTGGGCTTATATATAGGAGCAGCTGCAAGGTGCGTCAATAAAGTTTTCCGTCTTCTGATCTTCATTTTCGATTAATGTGCTGATTATTTTCTCAATTAAAATCGATTAGTTTGTATAATTTCAGGAAATTCTCTCAAAGTCTAAAGTAATGAGGTTCTTTATATGTCTTGTTTTGTCCAAAACCCAAAGATATTCACTTTAATATGTAATAAAACAGAGAAAAGCAGGAAATCTACATATTTTAGAGGCTGAAAAACTAAAAATAGTTAATGCATAGTTAATAGAGATTATTTTTCTGTAAACCGACTAATCGATACGTCGGCTAACCGCTGCAGGAAGGAGTAATCCTGTTCACACATGTACACATATGAACTGGAGTAGGCCAGAGGTCATGTGACAGTGCACTAAAGTCATTATAAACAGTGTAAATGAAACACTTCCTGTGTGAGAAAAAAAATGTTTTCTTCACCGTGAAATTCCACAGTCAACATGAACCGTGACCGACTTGTAGCTGCCTCCGATAATCGGCCTCCCGGACGCCGGCGGTAATGTGGCGTTCACTCGGCGCTGGGAAAGAGCGAGGCTGTGATTTAGCTGAAACGGAGCCAACATGTGCGTGTGGAGCTGCTGTCATGTGGGCTAAAACCGGAGAGGATAAACAGTGCGGCCGCGTTTAAGAGTGAGAACAGCTGTGATTACTTTTTTTTTTTTTTTTTGCAGGCAAGGGGGTTGTGTTTTTCAGAAAAGTCAAATTTTGGTGAGTCTGGTTTTTTTTTCAAAAGCTGTGTGTCCACATTTCACCTTTTCATTTCAGATTTCAGATTATTAGTTTGTCTCTCGGTTTCTTTGGGTCTTCCCTGAAGAAGCAACATGTCAGCCGGTGCAACAGTGAGGCTCATTGATGTGTTTTTAATGGACAACAATGGGGCTCTATAGCAGACGGGGCCTCGGATACGACTGAAACCGAGTGCTGTGTTTTGGTCATAAAAACATATTTCCCTGAAAGGCATGATGTGAAAAATGCCCCGAGACTTAATGCCATAAACACAGATATACAATAATCTCATGAAGTCAATACGACAGGATTCGTTGTGGGTTTATTTGTGAAAAAAAACAAAACGACGAGCTGAAAGACGCTAAAACGCTGCGTGCGGCCGTCAGGTGATGAGTCAGGTGGGTTTGTCATTACGAGTGACTCTCGTTACATTTCAAATTCATTTAAGCCAATTTTTTTATATAATTTGAGCAGCTTTAACTGTATGAAATCATAAAGTAGGGCTGCACGGTTATGGTCAAAATGATAATCACAATTATTCTAAAGAAGATTTTCTTCTCATCATGATTATTCATTGATTTAAGGGACTAAATATGATATAAATGAACAGAGCGGTGCTTTTACACTACGTGTTGTGCTACGCTCATCATCAAAATATTATTTAAAATAAAGGTTTTCTTCGCCTTTTCATTTCGCCCGACATACACAGCATATTGCTGTCCTGCGATGCAACATTCAGCAGAGTGTTTCCCAGGCTGTCGCTGCAGGGTACGCCTGCAGAGGCTTTACATCCATCCCAAAACATCTGGATTAGTTTAGGAAGCGCTTGATTTGACATGCATCGGAGGTTTCTCTGAGCGCGGCGTTTTAAAACGTCAATATCACAGTCGATCGCGTCGGGGGTCCCGGGACAGAGGAGGTCGTATGCTGCACACGTTGTACAGAAGCCCTCTGAGGACAATTTGTGATTTTGGATTTTGGGCTATGCAAAAACAAAAACAAAAATTATTGAATTGAGCCAAAAACCTTGATCGCGTATAATAGCCGACTAGTTGTGCAGCCGAAACCACAAAGTAAGAAATGAATGTTGCTCAAAGAAAAGCATTTTTCAAAGTCTCTCTGGCGGAACATATACATATAAATAAATATGCATTATCTTTAATGTGGCATCTATTCAAACTGCTAACGAGGACAACAGAGTTGCATTGGAGATCTAAAAATAAACACACCGGAAGATGAAGTTAAAGAAAACAACCTCACAGCTTCTCTCTCTGTGTGTGTGAGTGTGTGTGTGGGTGTGTGTGTGCGTGCGTGTGCGTTTGTGCGTGCGCGTGTGCGTGTGTGCGTGTGCGTGTGTGCGTGTGTAATGTAATGCAGCTGTGCTCCACTGAATCATTAACTCTAATATATGGTCTGAGCCACTTCCGGTGATGAGAAGAAATAGCTGGAACCATGAAAATTCCTCGTGTTTCTTTCCTGGTGGGGGGTCAAGGGGGGTCGGGGGAATGGGGGGCGGGGGGGGAGGAAGAGGAAGTGACTTACTGTCTTTAGGGACGACAGGGCTGGAGGTTCCCCCCGCAGACGTCCTCCCCACTGGGCTGGAATGCTTGGGCCCCCGGCCAGGGATTTTCAGTCCACTGGACTTGAGCATGTTCATTGTGCTGAGGCTTGGAGACGGCCCGGGAACCTGAGCGCTCCTCTTCCTCTCTTCCTGGGGGGATGAAGGCTGGCAGGGGCGAGGCACTAGACGGGGGAGCGGTGGCCGTCGCTCTCCATGTTTATCTGTCGGGGAGAAGAGCCGTCATTAACACTCAGGTGCCTGTGTGTAAAAACCTGGCCCTCAATAGCCTGTATGAAGGGCCCGTCCGGTCGGAGCGGACCGACTGGTTCTCACAGGAAGACAACGGGGCGGAAACAAAGGTTTTCAAACATTTTTGGTGCAATTTTTCTTTTTCTTTTAATCTCATCATGACTTGATTGTGGTCGTGCCTGCTTTGGGATTTGTGCGTGGTTTAGTGCAGCGGCCCAACATGGGGGTCGGGCACCCGCTGAGGAGTCACTAGATAAATCTGAGCGGTCGTCATGGATGAGAAAGACTTGTATCGTCATTCTTTCCCTTTTTGTTTCTTGTGAAATATTTGGTACTTCTGCCTTTTTTCGGGCATCTGAAATCCTTCAAATGAAACAATGTTGGAAATAAAATCCCTGTTTTGGTAGAACTCCTTACTCATCACCACACGAGGCCATGAAACATGACAAGTTAAAAACAAATATTGGGAACTGCCAACTTAAAAGAACCCGTGGTCCTTTCATTTGTAGTCTTCTTTCCCAATTTACTGTAAAATATAATAAAAACACAAATAACCATATGAGGATTTGTTTACATTTACAAATGTGACATAAGAAAGACAAATAATGTCCATTTTCTCAGACTTTTATTCTCTTTTTTTCTTATATATATATTTGGTATTTCTTCCTTTTCAGGCTGGTTATAAAAGAATCTTCGAAGTAAAATCACTGTTTTGGTTGAACTCCTTCCTCATGGCCACACGTAGCCATAAAACATGACAAGGGGCCTCAAATTAAAAGAGAAACGTTGGGGACCCACCAACGTAGAAGAGCCCGAGGTCCTTTAAAGCCGTCTGCGGCTTTTATTAATTTGTATTTATGGTCTTCATTCCCACTTTACTCTATAGCGTAGCAACAAAAACACAAATATTCATATTGGGATTTGTTTACATTTAGGAGCGTGACGCACTCCGCCATATTGTGCTCAACGGCCACAAACCATAACCCTGTAGTAGCGCGGAGAAACACAAACACATCCCATCTGACGTGGTGCTTATTAATTTACCTTCAGGTGTGTTTAACACCTGGCGATGCAACTGGGAAACATGTAGAAGTACGCAGGTACGCCAGTACCATCGCTGTGAGTACATGTATCCCAGTACATTCATCGTTATTCATAACAACCCACAAATATTCTTTCATGGCCCACTCATCAATATAATGATAAGATGATAATATATAGAATATAGGAGTCAATGTAGGCCGGTGCCCAAGTGGAGAGTGGTCTACGAATCATTGGCCCAAAGGCCATTGAGAAGATATAATGCTGTTATAGCCCACAATAAACACACATCTGTCTGAGGCTTTAAACTACACGCAGACTTCAGGATTCATCATTTTACATATTTACACCTCCTCATTTTGATAATGGGAGAAAAAAAAGAAGAATCAATCCTTTTAAACCTGCTGGCTGTGAGGCCCTGGAGTGATGTGATTTTCACACCAGCTTCCCTTCACATGGGCCTGGATTCATTTTGTCCCCCCCCCCCCTCCCCTCTCACACACACACACACACACACACACACACACACACACACACACACACACACACACACACACACACACACACACACACACACACACACAGTCGACACCTTGATTTGAGTGAAAGCAGGATGAGGAGGATGACAATGCACCTCAACAACACAAAAATGTAACACAACGCCAGTTTGATCCATTGTTGTAGCTACTGCGGCAACGTGGTCCAGCCTGCCCGTCAGTGAACCCCCCCACCCCCCCTTCACCCGAGTCCCTCCCATACATAATAATAATAATAATAATAATAAAAGCACATTAATAGAGGAAAACACTCACCTTTCCTGTGTGGAAATCAGAGCGTCCGAGGGGACAACTTTCAGCCTTCTTGCCAGGAAAAAGGGGGGGATTAGTGGTTGCCACTCCCTGGGATGCAAATATGGATGCTGAGCAGGAGGAGGAAAAAAAAAAACGTGAAAGGGAGAGTGAGCGTGGATCAGCTGGATGATGGGCAACAAACGGACCGGTGCACCGGGGACGGCTCAGGAGCGGCCGGGCTGCCGGTTCATTGTCTTCTTTTTCTCCTCCAGGAAACGAGCTAAGAGCACCGAAGAGCGCAGATGTATCGCCGGGTGGGTTTTTTTTGCACACTTGCACACAGGTCCCCGACGGAAACGCAGCATCAGCAACACACACACACACACATACACACACAGAAAAATAAATAACTTTTCAGTCGCCTCGGCTCTGATTAAACCCGGTCTGGACTCCTTTTTCCGGCTTCTTCTCACGCCTGTCGCTGTTCCCCCAGTCTGGATGTGTCGGGTTGGCTCAGCCTCCCTCTCTGACTCAACCCACCGGCTAGACTGAACAAAGGGGGCTGGGATTGAAGCACAGCCTCCTGGGGGAAGAGATGAGAGAGTCCACTCCAGTCTGGCGCTCCTGCGTGACGTACTCCGTTAAAGAGGAGGTGGATTTAAACTGGCCCGTGCTTATCGGTCATAATGCATTCCTCCCAACGGCACGAGTCGGTGCCACTTCCAATCATTCGTGCTACTTGTTTATTCGGCATCATTAAAAGCGGCAATAAACCCCGTCTTTCCCAATAACATGCCACATTTATGACAAGGCTTCCTGTGTACGTCACCCGCATTCGACGGCGTATCTCCAAATGGAAAAGCAAGTCGTGGCAATCATACAATTAAACATTTCACACACATGGAGTGTTATTTAAAACATTACGCTTACGCCGAACTGAAAACGGGTGACTTATGTTTCATGTTAAGATCTTAATTCACAAAAACGCCCTCTCACACACTCACCAATAAGCAAGTAAACATTAAATAGCAACATTTTTAATAGCAGTTTGGTGTGGGATTGTATTTGACACCGAACACAGGCAAGTTTAGAGGCAGATTTGTGAACGATAGGACTAATATCTGACTTTAATGGCTAATATCGGACTAATATATGTTTAATGGCTAATATAGGACTAATATATATGTTTAATGGTTAATATATGACTAATATCTGAGTTGAATGGCTAATATAGGACTAATGTCTGAGTTGAATGGCTAATATAGGACTAATATCTGAGTTTAATGGCTAATATATGACTAATATATGAGTTTAATGGCTAATATAGGACTAATATATGAGTTTAATGGCCCCAGTGAGCACGTGTACACATTTAAAAACGCGTGGGCGATTCATTCCCATATTCTTCTGATTCTGTGGGTGGGGTCAAAGCCCGTTTACATGGATCACTTCGCCCCTTTCCGGCTCGATTTGAAGCGTCCGGATTGGTCAGTGGAGCCAGAGACGGTCCAGACTGGGAAGCACTGGGAAGCACTGGGATTGGTCCGCTGGTCCGCTGATGGGCGTGTCCCAGTTGACAGCTGTAGCGGGAAATGATCCTTCAGTGGCAACAAAGTAGCGCCACCTCCTTTAATCCTTCACCTCACAATTAGATATTTCTATTCATAAATGTTAAATTAAATGAATAGTTCCAGATTTTTTTTTAGGGAAGTAATAAAAAAATAAGATTGCAACACATTAATGTCTCACATGTTGAATATGAAGCAGCCAGTTAGCTTAGCTTAGCATAAAGACTTGAAACAGCTGGACTAGCTCTCTACCTACCAGCACCTTTAAAGCTCACGAAACAAGATTGTTTTTATGTTGTTAGTTTAATCTGCACAAAAACCAAAGTCTATAAGCTGCAAAATAAATAAATAAATATTTCTAATATATAATAATATTAATAATAAAAGTTAAATATATTATTATTATTATTACAATAATAATAATAATAATCTTTAGTGATATTTAATGAAACTTTGGCAAAATAATTTCTTTCGGTATTAATAAAGTTCTATCTTATCTTATCGGTATGCCACCTTTCAGAACTAAACAGAAGACACAGTTAGCAAATATACAGCTGTCCAGAGACACGATAACATGAATGTTGCTACATGCCGGCCAGATGTGCTAAAGCATGAGCTTTGTGACTGTTATCATAAGCAACCAAGCAGCAGATCTGGTATCAGTACTACACTTATTTCATAATGTGCACAGTTAAGTGCATTTTACTGCTGGACACAACTCTGGACTGCTAAAAAAAACACACTTTAGGAGGAGTTTTGTGCCATGTGATAGACATAGTTGTTGCTATGTTCTTGTTTTGCTTATATATAAGATAAGATATGATAATCCTTGATTAGTCCCACAGTGGGGACATTTACAGGATTTACAACAGCATGGTGTATAGTGCAAACAAGAGTCATAGTAAAAAGAATATATATAATATATATAATTGTCATCTATAGAGGACAATAAAGAATCTGAATCAGTTTTTAATTGTTGACATGCTGCAGTGTGTTTTACTGGCCACTAGAGGTCTCTATAGTTCTATAAATGAGTATTATATGTTCTTTATGTGAGACTTTCCTTTGACTGACTGTAGTTCGATGAATTGGTTATAGTTTGGAGTTTGCAGCACACACCTGAAAATAATAAAAACATGTGAGCAGAGTTAAGAAATAAACCCATCTACAGAACAATCTTAGAAAGCCTCACACTATCACACAACACGGCACACTTTAAATGCTACATTCTTTTAAGTCCACAATATTTGTAACATGTTTTAACATGTTTGTAAAGTGATTCAAACATATAATCTATGATATTTTCATGTCAATTAATTTCTATTTTACTGGGTATTGTTTCTAATTGATGATTGTTGTTTCACTTAATAATATAAAATACACAAAATGTCACTAATTGTGTTTTATTTTGCAGCCACTGACTTTTCAAATACAATTTCCCCCCCAAAAAATGTCACCGGATTAAAATGAAAATAGCCAAATAAAGGAAATGTGAACACATACCTGGCTGTAGTTCTTTATCCTTCAGAAAACATCACATCAATGTTAAAATTAAATAATTTAACTCTGGAAAGTACTTTAATCTTTACAGAAACATCCAACCGGCTCGTTGTCTCCACTTAGTGACACGAGCCACAAACTACATCCTCTTATCAGAGGTCAACAAAGCTGATCGAACTCTTTAAGATCTCTTTTTATTCTGATCTCACATATAATAAGTTCATCAATTCCTCTTTTTCCCTCTGGAACATATTTAATCTTATTTTTTTTACTAATTTTTTTTTAAATAAATATGACTTTGCAGTGATAAAGGTCGGCGTTGTCACGGCTGCCAGAATAATCCTCACATATTGGAAAAGTACATCCTCTTATGAATCCTCTATTATAAATAGTGTCACATGAACTCATGCTAGCTAGAGTCAATGATGAAGGTGAGAACCTTAAGAGGTCAGGTGACCACTTTTTCGCTCTTTGCTGGGACGATCCGGTTTTTCAATGACATGTTTAACAACTACATTATTATTTAGATATCGCAATATTTTTGGCTATATAGTGCATATTTTGGAGTACTATACAAAGTAACAACCACCAAATGTGTGTCTGATTTCAATGGTTATGATGTCGGCTCATTTTCTAATTACAATTTCTGGTGAATCAGTTTAAAAGATGATAATCCGGCGATGTGCTTTCCTACGCTGTGAGCATTACGTTTTAAAATGTTTACTCATTTAGGGGGCCGGCTACTTAGCTTGCTGGCATGCTAATTCCACCATGCTGTCATGCTACAGTTACAGAACATACAAAGCACCACATGAAATACTGGGCTTGGTCTACGTCACTCTAACATAGTGTATAATCTTATAATCTTATAAGTACCTGGGTGTTCACTTGAACAATAAACTGGACTGGACGGATCACACAGAGGCACTTAATAAAAAGGGTCAGAGCAGACTCTCTGCTGAGGAGACGGAGGCCTTCAGGAGTGCAGGGAGCTCTCCTGAAGACCTTCTTTGACTCCGTGGTGGCGTCAGCCATCTTTATGGAGCGGTCTGCTGGAGCAGCAGCATCTCGACAGCCGACAGAAAGAGGCTGAACAAACTGGTGAAGAAGGCCAGCAGTGTTCTGGGGTGTCCTCTGGTGGAGGTGGAGGGAGACAGGAGGATGATGGCTAAGCTCTCATCCTTGATGAGACACCTCCCACCCCATGCAGGACACTCTGTACAGCTCCTCCACCCACCAGCTGCTTCACCCCGGTGGGTGGAGAGGTACCTCAGCTCCTTCCTTCCTGCTGCTGTCAGGCAGTGGACCACACAACACTTAAAACCTGTGCAATATAAATACACTGTGCAATAATATTTATAATAGTTATTCTGTTTGTATATATAATATTTCAGTTATTGTGGATTGATTCCTACTGTTTTTTATTGCTTATTTATAATACTTGTTTTGCTCTTGTTTCTTTTTACAATGTCTCTAGTTTGCACTATACACTATGCTGCTGTAAATCCTGTAAATTTCCCGGCTGCGGGAATAATAAAAAAGTATCTTATCTTATCTTATCTTATCTTATATATAAGCAAAACAAGAACATAGCAACAACTCAAGTTTATTACATGGCACAAAACTCCTCCTAAAGTGTGTTTTTTAGCAGATTAGGTCTCTGTATCTGAGTCCATAGACTTCACTGTTCACTGTTTTTTTAATTACCATTCATAATCCGAAACGTTGATCCTATTTAGGGTCGCGGGGGCGCTGGACATTGAGTGAAGGCAGGGTTCACCCTGGACAGGTGTTCAGTTTATCTCAGGGCTCATATAGAGACAGATAACCTATTTAAGCTCACATTCACACCTAAATTTACATCCTCCAATTAATGAGCTGCTTGTCTTTGGACTGTGGGAGGAAGCCGGAGAACCCGGAGGGAACCCACGCTGCCACGGGGAGAACATGCAAACTCCACACAGAGGGACCGCCCGAGATCGGGGATCGAACCCGGACCCCTCTTATTGTGAGGCACCATCGTACAGCCCCTTAATTACCATTCATTTAGCCATTAACCTCTCAATTAGCTAATGCTAATCGCAAGCGCTAATCACGTGTGCTAACACATATGGTTGCACAACAAAATGCAGTTGCAGCCCATTTGCTACAGTTTAATCTGAATTTCATTTTTACATGCTAGTCTGTGGAATATGTGTATGCTGGTGATTAGCATGAGCGATTCACAGACTAACTAACAGGTAACGTCTATTCTTCACTAAAGCTTTGTTTATTTTTATGTTTGTTTTGTGAGCCGCCACAGATGGCGCGCAAGCTAGGAGCGCGCATACACTGCGTTCCCTTGATTGCACTATTCTCCAAAAATGTCCTGTGAAGAAGCAAGAGGACAACAGTTGTAACCGGCAAAACATCATAAACCAGGAGGAATTGTAAATACCTGTAAACTCATATCTCATATTCATGGACTACTTTATTGCCTTTGTACAAACCCTGTGGGGAAAAGAGTCAATATTAAATGGATTATACTGAAATGAATGTTGAATATCTTGTAAACAATTTGATTATATTCACTCAAATGTAGATTTTTAAAACCTCCTGTTTCTAAAAATGAATTGTCTGTCATTGCAAAATCCTCAGACCCGTTTATAGTGTTTTTATCAGTGAATTATTTGTTACAGAGCGCCTGGTTACAACCTGCGGAGACTTTTCATTGGACGAGCAGGTCTTCATGACATTATTTTTTAGCGTTTACATCATAGACTGTTTGACGCACTCATAATGACGTCACCTGTTGGTTTATGGACTAACGTTTCGAAGCGTCGATATCGGCGATTTGGACGTCGCCATCTTGGATTACGGATGTCGCCATCTTGTTTTTTATGCAACTAGTGAACAGAAGTGACCATATCTGGACTGAGGAGGAGTGATGTAGAGACGCCGTATACGTCTCTGGTAGAGACCTGTCAATCACCTTGTAGCCCCGCCCCTAAAGCATACCCTGCTTTATGGTCTGTTTGACTCTAAATGGACCATAATTTACTAAATGAACATCATGCTGTATTGAAGAAGACTTGAAACTAGAGATTGAGACATAAACTCATGTTTACAATGTTTACTGAGGGAATAAATCAAGAGAGAAGTAGAGTCATTTTCTATAGACTTCTATACAACCAGAGGAGTCGCCCCCTGGTGGTCAGGAGAGAGAATGCAGCTTTAACACACGAAGCTTTGACTTCTATACAACCAGAGGAGTCGCCCCCTGGTGGTCAGTAGAGAGAATGCAGCTTTAACACATGAAGCTTTGACTTCTATACAACCAGAGGAGTCACCCCTGGTGGTCAGTAGAGAGAATGCAGCTTTAACACATGAAGCTTTGACTTCTATACAACCAGAGGAGTCGCCCCTGGTGGTCAGAAGAGAGAATGCAGCTTTAAGACACTTCCGCATCGGCTTCACTCGGCAGAACCAGAGGTTGCCGCCTGGTTTACATATTCGGGAGATGTTGGTTTTATACATCAGCTGGCTCCAGATCAGCGAATAGCAAAATTCTACTGCAATAGCAGGGTTTCAACCAGTAGAGGGCAGAGACGATGCATATCTGTAACACAATATGAATTCAAATACTTTGCACTCAGATGTCAAGACCCGAATCCATCAACAACAATACCTACTACATGTATACGTTGGTGTTGAGGTGAAGGTTTCTTAAATCATTATTATATTCACTAACAAAAGTTCACAGGCCGACCTGAGCCGCCTTATTAGCATGCAGCGTGTCCAGAGAATGCCCCTCTGTGATTTATAATAATGCCTCAGTGTTTCTGAGTGTGTGTGTGGACGTTGCCCTCTCGTTCTGCTTTGTAGGGGAAGTGACTGGATTACCCGCTAATCCCATTATGATGCTGCTGCAATGCCATGGGGGGTGGCAGGGGGAGAGGGGAGGGGGGCGACTGGAGGGATTAGAAACCAAAAAGGTCCGAGCAAACTGGACGACTGTAACGGCCGACACTGGTCCAGACGCCGATGGCACCTGTGAACAGTTTAGATGACAGCACCACCGGCTGACAAGGGAGGGCACACCTGGAGGTACACGACATGGTATGTAGTATTAGTGGTTTTATTATGTAGCTCACAGCATCAGCAGTCTCCAAAGGGACAAGCCAGCAAACAGTTGATGGATGATGACGTGCAGCAGGCGGCCAAGTTTGGTGTCAGCTTTAATGAGCCGTAAATTCACAATATGTTATGGCAGGTTTTTCTTTTTTCTTTTTTCTTTTATGTATGGAGTCTGAAACGTGGCTTCAAAAATGAGCCAAGACATTTATGGTGTTTATATTTAATTAACTTCAGTGTTGAATGAAAAACAAATAAAAAGCTGGAACAAATTGATGAAATAGGTTTGCATATAAATGATGCATCAATAAATTCAAAGAAGAATAAAAGCAATTAAATCTGCACCTTCGAATTCCTTATTTTGTCTTTATATAATTAATTAATTAATAATGAAATTTTAAAATGGAATCGCAAAAATATATAGATATATAAAAAAAAGCTTTTGAAGAATGGCCTCATATACATTGTTGTAAGGTGACAAAATATATTGTTGAGTCATTGGAACTGTACAAATTATTACTTTGAAGTATTATGCTTATCTGTGGTTTGAGGTTATTTCTTTAATCGCTCTTATTTTTTTGTTTTTCTTTAATTTCAAACAGAAGAACAATTGTGAAGTGAAACTTCTGAAAATGGACTGAATTAGTGACCATAGTCACGAATTAACTCTGTAATAATACTAATAATAATACTAATAATATCAGTAATGATGATGATAATAATATTATAATAATACAACTTTATGGCACCTTTCATGCAAGAAATGCAACACAGAGGGTTTTACAATAAAGCAAGAATGAATTAACTGAAGTGAAAGTTAATATTTAGTACCTGGGCATCGAATAAGAGAGAAGGGAGCAGTAAAGGAAAGAGGAAGCAAGGAAGGGAACAGGGAAATGTCTCCATTGAGAAAAACAAAATAAAAAGATGTAAAATAAAACAAAAAATTGATTAAATTAAAATACAAAGAAAGTATTTAAAAAAAACAAAAGAATCATTCCTCATTTTTCTCGCTTCAGGCAGGTTTATTCTAATTCTGACTTTAATTAAAAATACACCAAAAAAAATGCTCACAAGCATTTTTTGATTTTCTGCAGAATGTAAAGAGACACTTTCTTCCGTAACATGAAAGGATCTTTTTTTGTTGCTGTTGCTGTTTTCATCAAAGCGATATGACATCTTTCTGCTAAATTAAACATGTTTCACTCAAAGTCAACAGAGAACTAATATCCTGAAATATTGTGATTCAGCTGAACGTTGAGCCACCTGTTTTTGAAGGAAAGCCCGACGAGAGAATGATTAACGTGGCTGGTAATGATACGTGTGTGTGTGTGTGTGTGTGTGTGTGTGTGACAGGAGGTGCAGGTCTGGGTGACGGACAGAGATCACACTCTTTACCAAAGACAGCAGACCATCCGACAGAGAGACGATGTGCCGGAGCACAGACCGTGACAGAGTCTATCGTACTGTGGTATTGTTTGTTTTTAAGTGGGAAACCTTTTGCAACAGGAAGTGAATCAAACTCAAAGGATTGTACCTCTTAAAAAAAAAAAGTGCTCCGCTGCAGCCAGCAGAGTAAAAGTGCTCATTAGAAGCAGAGCGGCGGCTCCACAGCCACGACCATGTCCAGGTCTGAGGGAGCAGTCAGGGAGAAGCGGGAGCAGGTTCAACACAGGCTCCAGCGGTGAATATTCAATCTGTGTAGCCTCTATCGTCCTCTTCATCCTCTTCATCCTCTTCATCATCTGCGTCCTCATCCTCATCCTCCGTTCCAGCTGCAACTTCATCTCCTGCAGCAAAAGGAACATAATCAAATCCTCAACTGGTCCCCGGCGTCGGGCTCTTACACGATCTGCGGCAGTCTCAGGTAACGCATGGAAGTGTGTGTGTGTGTGTGTGTGTGTGTGTGTGTGTGTGTGTGTGGTATTATTTGTGGTATACATTTAATTATATTCCTGTCATTTCAGGTGACAAGATTTGTTTCAGAATAATAGCTTTAAATCTGACACTACAGGTGACACTACCCAGTTGATTACCTACATTAGGTCAAGTTTTCTGAATTGTTGTGTTAAAATATGCAAATGAGGCATTATCTTGTCAAATATGTGCTAATTTACACACATTTCCAGAACAGAAATGTAAACGTTTGATGAAGTCAATTTCAAAATTCTTGTTTCATTTTGTTGACATATTAGAGTCAAAGGTTTTTACAGAGGGGGATTATAGATATCGCTTTGTTTCACTCCAGAAATCAGAAAATACTGTCAACAGACATAAAGCAATCCATGTTTCTACATGTTTTTAGTCAACATATTGTATAAATGAGGCTCTGAATGATGTGTGAACAAACCCGTCTGTAGAAACCTTCAGAATATATTTCAGAATGAAAGTGTAAAGTTTGGTGGATGTAAGAGCTACTGAAGTGGAGATTTCTGGATCAGAGTCTGAGAACAAACTCATTTAGAGGAAACGGCCTTTAAAGAGATGTTTAGTTAAATTACAGACATGAAGAAGACTCTACAGGTGAATAGGGTCAAAAATTAACTAATAAATATCAACATGAAACTTCACAAGTTAATTACTGACATTAAGAGGATTATTTTTTGTATTACAAGTTTTCTGAAATGTTATGTTTGAATATGCAAATGAGGCATTATCTAATGGTAACCTTTGGTGAATTTAGGAGAAATCTACAAACGGAAAGAGACAAAGTAGTAAAATAAATATTTCCACTCGTCTGAAAGAAGATGTGTGATGGAAGCAAAATCTCCAGTGCTTGTTTTTGCTTTGTTTGTGTGTTGTTTGTTTGTTTGTGTCTCGCCTTAATACAGATATACTATTACAAATATGGCTAGTCAGCATTTAAATGATGTCTGGCTATCAGCAGTTAAGTTTTCAAATCAACATGACGAGCAGAGTTTCAAAAGAGTAGAATCATCGGCTGCAGCTAAACTGACAGTAAACAATGTATAATTTGTGTAAACAATCTGGAAAATAATCCAACGAACTGAGTTTAAACGTGTTAGTTTGATTCGTCTCCGTGTGAACCGGGTCAGGACCAGACGTCTGGACTTTGCCACGTAGACCGACACAGGTTTCCAGACGCGGGTAAAGCCACCTTAACGTCACGCATCACACACTGTAATTACCGGCAGGCGAGCAAAGACCTCACACGTCAGCCTCCCAGTGGTAAATAATAATTTTGTGATGAGAGATAACAGGGATTTCTGACAGCTGCAATATCTCCCTGTTTGGGAAAAGAATTACAAAAGCATCAACAGACCGGTGGAGAAATTACTCAAAGTCACATTTTCTGTCAGTGACATCGCAATAAATGTTCATATCAACCATAATACAGTCTAATCATCTTATCAAAAAGCTGCTAGTATATGTTGTACTGTTTGTATGTGATTTTACTTGCTAACAAACCTCTAAAGTTATCAGTTAAATGTTCCAAAAGTATGTTGATAACTGTTGGTTAACATGATAGAGATAACTAACTCAAGGTTTATTTATCTGATGAGCTACAAGTCGGACTATCGGGAGAGTTTTCTGTTCATAAAATAAAGTATGGAGGACCATCCCAGATCATCAAAATATAATTAATCAATGATCTCATGAATTAAAATGATTGAGAATTTTAAAAAAGGAACATTTTTGTTTGCAAGCTAACTAGCTTTTATCTCGTAAACACATATCTAGCGTAAAATATCCCGTTGAAGTTAGCGTTTGTTATTTATCGCACCAAAATAAATAAGCTTCCAAAACCCAGTAGCTTGTTCAGGTTAGCTAGCGCGAAGCTACGGCTAATCTTAACTTTAGAGACAAATGAAAATGTATCAGAGACTCGAGTCGACTCGAGTCAGAATAAGACTACTGACACATAATTCAGTCAGTGACAAATTTCCTTTTTTGGGGCTCCTCCACCACAGTTTGTCGCCATGGCGTCCGCAGCTCTGGAGCTGATGGGCTTCTTCCTGGGCCTGCTGGGGATGCTGGGCACCATGGTGGCCACCGTGCTCCCCTACTGGCAGATCTCCGCCCACATCGGCTCCAACATCGTGACGGCGGTGGCCAACATGCGGGGCCTGTGGATGGAGTGCGTGTACCAGAGCACGGGGGCCTTCCAGTGCGAGACCTACAACTCCATGCTGGCCCTGTCCTCCGACCTGCAGGCCTCTCGGGCCCTCATGGTCATCTCCCTCGTGCTGTCCATACTCGCCATCGGCATAGCGGCCCTGGGGATGCAGTGCACGCTGTGCTTGGAGGGCGCCGGCGTGGTAAAGAGCCGCGTGGCCGGCGCCAGCGGGGGGTTATTCCTCACCGCGGGCTTCCTGTCACTCATACCGGTGTCGTGGACCACGCACGAGGTGGTCCAGACCTTCTACCGGCCCAACGTGCCTTCCAGCCTGAAGTTTGAGCTGGGCGAGTGCCTGTACGTCGGTCTGGCCTCCGCGCTCGTCTCCATGCTGGGAGGCGGGATGCTGTGCGTGTCGTGCTGCGACAAGCAGGACGGCGGCCGCGGGAGGCGGCACGCCGGGGGCTACCCGTACCCGGTGGGAGGCGGCGTGCTGGGCGCGGGGTTACGGACGACCTCGCAGACCTACCACAACCCCACCCTGCAGGTAGGGGGCGCCAACGCGGCCGGCAGGGTCCGCAGCACCAGTCACGGCTCCCAGTCCTCGGCACCGGTAGCCAGGAAGCCCGCCGCGCCGGGATATGACATCACAGGATACGTCTGAGGTCACCGTCACGCCATCGCACCTTTAAATGCCCGATAACTTACATGTATTTATGTATTTAATCGAATGTTGTCGCTATATGCTTGAAGGAGCAACTGGACTTAACGACATACTAACGAGTCAACTCATCACAGTGTGTCTTTTTTAAACTTTGTGCCTCACTCGGGACAGTTTGTCTTTTTAATTTTTAATTTGTTTTGATCATTTTAAATGCATATACTATACAATTTGACATGGGTGTGGAGTTTTCTTTCTTTTTTTACATGTCGCCAAAATATAGACACTCAGACCCTTAAGGACAAGAATGTCCCATTTTAAAATCTAGAATCTGAAATCTTTGTTTTTACTATTTTCCACCTGATTTAGCCGTTTTTCCTCATGTTTGCCCAGTGGTGCAAATACATGCTATTTTCCTGGTTTAATAAAAAAAATGTATCAAAATCAATCTGGTTGCTAATCATTGACATTGACACATTGGGAATAATAATAAATCATTCAAGTTTTGGGTCTTTTTTTATACAAACAGCAGTGGTATTATGTAAACAAACTGGCATTCAAAGGGTTACAATTCAGAACATTAAAGAATATTTAGTAGTTATGTTGTTTAAAAGATTTAACTCAGTGAAAGTGGAAAGTAATATTAAACTATGATGTCTTTCTGGTAATATTTTTTAACATTTTTGTCCTTTAAGCACATCAGTGAGGCACGAAGCTTCTTCAAAAGTTTTGTTGAATAAAGTGGAATTGTGAGATTTCAAACAAATGTTTGATCTTCTGGGAGGATGTCACACTTTAATCTCATAGCAACTCATCTGTTACATAGAAAACCCTGATATCACTTTGAACCAGAGGATTGTTCTCGAGTCACGTGACAAATTTGATGACTGGAAAATCAAAAAAAACTCGCTGCTCGACTTGGACTTCAACACTAATGACTCGTTATAACTTCACTCGGACTTTTGATTTTGAAATACTTCATACCTCCCCCCAACCCGGTATTAAAAAGTATGTTATTTAAAATCAATTAATTTCCTGAATCAACTAACGTTAAACGCTTAATTCCCCAGATCCACTTTGTTTGAACCAATCCGACCGCATCCGAATCTCACTGAGCAACAGCTGATACCAGAGATCGTTTTGTTTGCGTACAAAAACAATGAGGTGGTCAACAAAAAACTAACTGGAGTACACAAAACATGCGGGTGGTAAATTACAGACTGAGACGCAGATGACAAAACATTTGGTGAAGAGCATGTTATGACTATGAGGTCTCAAAACTCAAAGTTTAGGACTTAAGACCTGAGTCCAGACTTTTATGTCTTGACTTGGGACTTGAGTGCAAAGACTTGAGACTTCCCGATGACTTGTGAAACAATGGCTTGTTCCCCCCTCTGCTATAAACCATATATTTCTCACAGAACTACCTGAAACTGAAATGTAACCAAATCAAAATGTAGTTTTCTTCCTCATTACGATTCAGAAACAAACATTTTCAATGCTGTTTTCATACTAACGAAGCTTGTGCCTTATCATCATTATTACAGTGTGAAAATGTTTTTTTATTTAGGTTGACATACAGTTTGATATATTCAGACTGAAATATGAATAATGTTTGCTGAATGTGCAGGATTTTATCAGCAGTGGGGAGATTGCCTTCCCTGCACTGGATGTATATTGGATGTATATTTATACATATATTAGTGTGAAGATCACTTGTTTCACTTCACTTTCTGTGCACCTGCGATCACAGTCATATGAGGTCATGGTGAAAAATGATTTGTTTACTTGGGACTTGATGCCCTACTGGTCTGTCTTGACTCAGGACTTGACTCAGGACTTGACTCAGGACTTGACTCAGGACTTGACTCAGGACTTGACTCAGGACTTGACTCAGGACTTGTCTGTCTTAATTGGGACTAGTCTGACTTAATTGGGACTTGTCCGACTTAATTGGGACTAGTCTGACTTAATTGGGACTAGTCTGTCTTAATTGGGACTAGTCTGACTTAATTGGGACTTGTCCGACTTAATTGGGACTTGACTATCTTAATTGGGACTTGTCTGTCTTAATTGGGACTTGACTCAGGACATGACTAGGGACCGGATTGGGACTTGTGTGTCTTGACTTGGGACTTGACCCGTAACTAGTCTGTCTTGACTTGGGACTTGACTCAGGACTTCACCAGGGACCGACTTGAGACTTGATTTCATCAGCAGTGGGGAGTTTGCCTTCCCTGCACTGGAACCTTTTTTTGATTTGTTTTGTTTTTTACTGGTCTGAGGATCTATGCATCTGCGATCACAGTCATATGGGGTCATGGTGCAAAATGTTTTTGTTGACTTGGGACTTGACGCCCTACTGGTCTGTCTTGACTCAGGACTTGACTCTGGACATGACGAGGGACCGACTTGGGACTTGTGTGTCTTGACTCAGGACTTTTCTATTTTGACTTGGGACTAGATTTGATCAGCAGTGGGGAGTTTGCCTTCCCTGCAATAGAACTTTTTTTTACTAGTTCATATACCATAGAGTCATGGTGCAAAATGTATTTCACCATATTGGATACATGATTCTTGCAATGTGACATTTACACCTCTCCCTTCCTGATCAGAGGGACTGGCTTCACTTTTATTTGATATTTTATACTCAGCACAAAACAACTCTGGTTCAAACAAAAATAAAACCGTCCCTGTTTTTTTATTTGGCGAAAAATAAACATTTCTCACTGTCATTGGTTGAATGTTTGCCCTTCATGTTTATACATGACATCTGCATTAAAAAGTGAGCCCCATAATTCAAAATAGAACCAAGAATCTGTCTCATTTCTGCGCCGCAAAATAACATTTATATAACCTGAAGAAAAAAAACTGTTTCCTTTAAAACATTTCTGTCTGTTTTGTATAACAGGATTTCCTTTATTGTCTTAAAAAAAACCCAACAACTTTAAAGTATAAACATCCGATAACTGGCACACGGAGGCTCTTTTATAGAGCGGCGGTTAATAAATGAAGAGGGGTCGGTGTTTTCACCATCCAGAATGGGGAAAAGATCACAGCCCTGAACCGAAGGCAAACAAAAGATCCACACAAACAAAGTTAAACAAACAAAGCAACGAGTTGAGTCCGATCAATACGCAGTTTCAGTTTGACTTACAGGACCGTGAGAGCAAAATGTACACGTGTATAGTTTACAGTCACCACACGGGCTAACTCTTTATATGAGAGGACTAATTAATAGGTAATAAGGCCGTTATAAGTCCTTATAAGATGCTTATTAACATTATTATGTTAATAAGACTATATTAGCGTTAATAATAGAGTCATGGACATGTTTATTGTTAGATTCTAAGACATTTATAAGTACTTCTAAGAATGTTAATAAAAACCTTATGAGTTTCTTATAATTGTTTATAATAACATTACAAACATATTTTATTGAGTTTAACTAACTTACTGACAGTTAAACCTTAACTAAGCTTTTTGGTTGTTTTATTAACATAAATACACATTTTATTATGCATTTATTTGCATTTAACTATGTTTTTGTTTGGGTAAAGAATCTAAAACCGAAGCGAGGCATTATTAAGGTTAATAAATCATTTATTTTGTACTTATTAAGAGTTTACTATGCTTTTTACAGCGAGTGGATCTTAAGTGAGAATGATTCATCATTAGGATTAATAAATCCTTAATAATGCATTTATTAACAATTATCTACGCTTTTTACAGCTACTGGATCTTGAGTGAGAACAATGTATTATTAAGGTTAATAAATTATTTATTATGCACTTACTAACAGTTAACTCTGCTTTCTGCAGCGAGAACAAGTCCTTATTAAGGTCAATAAACCAATTATTATGCATTCATAAACAATAAACTATGTTTTTTACAGCTACTGGATCTCAAGTGAGAACAATGCATTTTTTAAGGGTTAATAAATCCTTTATTATAACTTAATAACAGTTTACTATATTTAACTATACTTTTCACAGTTCCCCATCTGAATGAGCGTTACGTTTTGTCGAGGTTGATAATATGTGTAATAAAGAATTACACATTCACACAATGTTTAAGCGGTGAAGCATAAAAACACCCTTCAAATCTTATTAACACATATTATTTATTAATAAGCATCTTATAAGGACTTATAAGTGCCTTGCTACTATTAACAAACGCTTATTGCAAAGACCTTGAGGCCTGTTATTACATATCTGTGTAGTCTTTATATGCATCGTTGTCACAGAAAGAAAGTATGGTTACATTTCTTTCATAAACTACCAGTTTGTTTTACAATATGATATTTTACGAACTAGAAAAACAATGCAATATGCATCCAGTCCATGTGAGCTTATGACATTTATTTTGTTACAGTTGGGTCTGCAGAATAAGGACATAGTTTTTACAGTTTGACCTCAATTCAAACATAAATTAATGCAGAGCCACGATCCCTGGTGGTCGGACCCAGAGGGGAACCGGTTCAACCAACACACATGTGACCGATGGAACACCAGAGATAAGTGGACAACACACACACACACACACACACACACACACACACACACACACAGTGAGACTGTGGGAAGGACAAACATCCCAGAAACATACAGTAAATGATCTTTAGTCACACAGACGGTCTCTGAGACCAACATGGACCGATTAGAGGAGGACGCTTCAGACGAACCGGTGCAAAGACGATGAACCGTTGTGAGAAAATAAATCTGCTCACTAAAAAACAAGTTGTTGCATCGATTAGGTTGAACTTTGCCACCAAAAAAAAAATCATATTTCACCAATAAATCAAGAAGAAATTGGGTTCAACGTGTTTCTTTTTTAGCTGCCGAGTCTGAAACGTGTTTCAGAAATCTACTCGCCAAAAGTAATTCTTTACTTGCCCACAAAAACAAATAGTTTGATTTATTAGTTGTTATCAAATAATAACAAAGACCGAAGTTAATTGCCGCCTTGAGCCCACATCCGCTCCAACGCCACCCGACTTAACGCCCGATTAAAATGCTCGTTTCGATGAACATCGACCTTCACCCGCCGCCATCTTCCCGATCGGTCTCGTGCATGTGCAGCTCTCAACGGAGACGAGAAGGAAGCGGGTTGGCTCAATTTTAACGTTTCGTTTTTTTTTTACAGAGCAAATTTGAAAGCAACAGAAGTTGACCAACGTGCTGGAGAGCGGTGAAACAACTCTTTAGCTACTTCCATCATCAGCTTTCACCTCGGTGTTGAGCCCTCGTTGTGCTCGAAGAGTCAACGCAGCATGTTCCAAATATGCTCTGCAATCAAAAAGCTGCTGCCACGAATTAAAAAAAAATCGGTCCTCATCACATTTATCCAATATTTCTATTTCAATAACGAGATTAGAAATAGTAAAAAAAAAAAAAAAAAAAATCACATTAGGTTGAAACAAAACTAACACAACAGGGAGTTTCCCGTTATAGTTTCCTCAAGAAGAAAAAGGCCCGGCTGGGTCTTCAAAAGTAAAACCAGACGTTACAGGGATTATGTGTGTTATGTCTTTATTTAATCTCTATAGTTGCTTCACAAGTCTCTGCTGAAAGCAGACCAGCCTGTGATGGCTGAATGGCTCCATCTAGTGTCTAAAAGAAGAATAACACTTTCATATTTTGATATAGAATTATTATTAATTGGGAGAATTCCCACCGACTCTTATTTTATATATAACAAATATTTACTGACGGTCAAATGATCAAATCTGGAGATTAATTATATTGATATTTAATTACCTGGAAGATGATGGAGGGAATGTTCTATTTATGAAATCAAAATATAAACCTGGGCTTTTAATAGGTAGAAACAGCATAAGTGTATTTGTATTAATGTCCTTTTGGCATCAAAACCTTTAGTTATTATTTATCATTTTAAGTTCTGTCTGAATTTGTTGTGTTTTTTTAACGTACTTTGTACAACATGTAAAAAAAAATATATATATAAATAATAAATGTATCATAAATACTGTCTTATCAAGATAAGAAAAGAGTAAAAAAGAAAACATTACTGCAACGCTCGCAACAAACATTTTATTAAAAAGGCAAAGATGAAAAATATAAATAAATATATATACATATAATCACACCATCTCAACTTTGTCAGTATGAAATGTTTGGTTTATTTTATTCCCTCTCCTCCTGCTCCTCCTCCTGCTTCTCCTCCTGCGTCTCCACCTGTTTCTCCACCTGCTCCTCCTCCTGCTTCTCCTGCACCTGCTCCTCCTGCTTCTCCTGCTTCTCCACCTTCTCCTCCACCTGCTTCTCCTCCACCTGCTTCTCCTCCTCCTGCTTCTCCACCTGCTTCTCCTCCTGCTTCTCTTCTTCCCGTCGCTCTCGGCCAAACTCCACCACCAAAGGTTTCCCTAGCAACCGGTATCCATGGACCAACTGCAAGGCTCTCTGGGCGGCTTCAGCATCTGCCAAAAGGAAAACAAATTCACCCGACGCTCGAAAGTGCAATGCATCATGGGAAAAGAACACGGCTCACTGCGGTGTATTTGCACACCTCCTGTGTGAGAGGACCTGTCTCTCACCTGGCAGGGTGACGAAGGCCTGACCCCTCATCCTCCCGGTCAGCAGGCGGTAAAGCACCGGCGGCCCGTTCTCCCGCTCGAACCTGGAGAACAGCGCCACCAGCTGGGCCGCTGAGGCCTGTGCGCTCAGGTTCTTCACACACAGCACCTGCAGGGGGACGCACAAAAACAAAAAAACCTCATTGAGTCTGTGCACATGCTCAGTGGATGTGATGTGGGGTAAAAGAGAAGCTTAAATCCTTTTCTCTAGACAGAATGAAACAAGTCAAATTCACGAGTCCTCAACTGCAGATCTCGATGGTTGGAAATTACTTTTATAATATTTAAAGTTACAGTTACACAACTTTTAACTGGTTCTGAACCAGTCTCAGTTTGATCCTGATGCCTCCATGACCTCCATCAGTTATCGAGACCATCAGCTCTGTTTCTGTATAGTTATTCTTTATGCTCGCTGCTGGAGACCCGGGCCCTACTGCTGGACCCGCTAAAGGGAAGGGAGGCACGGCAGAACCAAAACCAGGACCAGAACCAGGACTTGAGGGGGCCATACTGTCAGACGCCTGCTGTCAGTAAAATGAGAGGTTTTCTAAAGGGACCCTGGCAGCTGCAGATTTTTACGACACAAATCGGTGGTGCTCCTTCTGTCCACAGGGGGCCGCCAAAATCAACACTAAATGAAAGTTCCTTGTAGTAACAGTTCCAAACTGCTGATGTGTGTGTGTGTGTGTGTGTGTGTGTGTGTGTGTGTGTGTGTGTGTGTGTGTGTGTGTGTGTGTGTGTGTGTGTGTGTGCGTGTGCATGTGCGTGTGTCAAATCAGCACAGCCTCGCTAATGTTATTAATAAGGTTCAATTGCTGAATTATTATAAGCCACGTTTTGTGACTTGATACTGAGCGTCGTCCATGGAAATACCAGTTGTAGATGGAATATAAAAGTGGAGGTCAGATTTAAAGTTAAAATATATCCTCAACATGTTGAGATGGAAGTGTAAATGGAAATGTCTCTTATGAAAATAGACAAGTGTTTTTCTAAACTGATTTCTTTACATTGATAAAATAAAAAAAAATGTATATCTAAACTGGTTTTGACTGTGAACTAATATTACTGATATACCTTGGAGGGTTTTCCCGGCTGGTAGTTCCTGAACCTCGGGATGCTCTGGATCCCCTCTTCTGATTCCTGGTTCTTCCGGATGTCTTCGTCTGAGATGGTCTCTATCTCCCCTCTGACGGTCAGCGGCCGCCCTGACGTCGCCCTCGCCGCTCCGCGCAGGCTGCCGATTGGCCGGCTTATATTCACGCGTGTCGGAGCGGCTGGCGGCGGGGGCCCCGGTCCGTCTTGAGCGAGCTGCCCTTCTGAAACGGACTCCGACTGTACTGACGAGTCTTCGGCCTGCAGTTGTGGCTGGCGGTCAGAGGCCTCGTCTGATTGGTCGTCGTCTGTCTGTGAGTCCTGTGATTGGTCAGGTCTGTGTCTGGACAGGTGTGATGCTGCTGCAGCTGGTTTTCTCTCCTTGTGGAGAACGTCCTTGTAGAGCGAGTCCATGGGGTCAGAGGACGACGCCCCCTCCTGGCTCTCCTGGGTATCTTCATCTGTGGGCGATAACAAGACAACACAGGTGAGATCTTCTGACACGGAGACGGTTTTACTGCATTCCTCTCCTCTCTGCAGTTGTTTTGAAACTCCATTATTCATCCTCCTGTTGTCAAATGTTCCTACTTTACTTACTCCCAACAGTTCCCAACCTGTCTCCCAAGCATTTCTAAGAACTCCCAAGAGGCTCAGATCAAAATAGTTCAACTTTTGGAACGCTGCAGCGTGTCATGTGACGAGGAACAACCAATCACAGCCGGGAGACATCTTTTCTTTTCCCCATCATCCACAGTGAATATATGGAGGAGAAGTTGATCGTTTCAGTGCCGGGCTACCCGGAGTTTTACATTCTGTCCCGAGGACTATTTCACTTGCTTCTCCCTCTGCGTCCAACAAACGTCACGACAAAACAACGTCAGACAATCCGTCACAGACAAGTCGAGAAATCCATTTCTCTTTGTTTAGTTTGGTCAGTGAGGCTAACTCACGTCATCATCGCAGCGCCATCTTCAAGCACCTTGGTGAAAAGGATGAGAGTGGCCCGGCTGGAGTTTTACACATGTTTCTTTTTTCTTTTTTATTGTTCAGAGGTGAGATGTTTGTGAGCAATTATTGAGGTGAACCAATCTACAACCCTCTCTTCCCTCTCATCGTCTCACCTCTCCCGCTCCGTCACGACAGAAATAAGACACAGATCTCCGTTTAGCCGGTGGCCCTCGCGTACCTCTGTGGTAAAGAGCGGTGAGGAAACCCAGGCGGTCCGTTCCCTGGAAGAGCGCTCGCTCGATCTCCATCTCTCGGCGGGACAGCGGCTGGCTGGCGGCGAAGCGCTGTGGGCGGGACAGGAGCTCGGCCCTGGCGTCAATCTTGTCTCTGATCACCTGCAGACGCTGCTGCTTCGCACCCGGAGCCGCGGACACGCCGTGGGCCTGAGTGGGTACAAAGTCAGGGGTCAGATGCTGGTGTGGGCTGGATATGGGTTTATATATATAGCAGATACATCAGCGCTTCCTCAGAGATGAAGAAGTTCCATTTGGCCCACAGGAGCACACAAGTATATTTAATCTGACTTAGAGAAATAGTGACATGTTTGGTTGTTTCACTTGTTGTTTAAATATACTGAGCAGCATAATCACTTTTCCCCAAATGGAAAGTAATTTGGAGTAATTGTATCTGTATGTATGTGTACATTTTTCACCAGCTGTGAATGAAATAAAGACTAAATACAGCGGTCATGAGGATATAAAGGAAGGAAAGTAGACCTTTTTTTGTGGCCTTACACTTCCCAGCATGCAATGCAGTAGAAGACCTGATCACGGCACATTGGGAGCAACAAATCTGAGCTAGTTAACGCCAACGGCTAAATAACGGAGCTAACGGCTAACGTTGAAGTTTTTGGTGAGAAACTTGAATAAATCCAGTTGTTTGAATAGATTTTTAACGCACAATACTCGGTGCTGTCCCATACACGAGTTCAGGTATCACAATCAGTACGGGGGGAGACTCTAATCTCTCATCCAAAGCGAGGAACTGAACCCATCCCCTCCCGTCCCTCCAGCAGGTTTTACCTTCTCCGGTACGTCTCTGCTCCGCCACAGCTGGATCTCTGTTTCGGTCAGACCCAGCTCCCGGAGGCTGGCCAGGTCCTTCTCCCCGTCCTGCAGGGCCTGGAACTCGGAGAGGCTCCTCACTCCGGCCGCCTGCGCCCCGAAGGGCCGGTAGAGCGCCGACGGGGCGAAGCACTTCCTCTTGGCCACACATCTGTGGGACAGAAGTCAAAGTCAAGGCTCTCTGTGCTCGGCCAAAGGCAGTTTTTTTTTTTTTTAAGTCACAAATCCTAAATGTGGTTCTGCAAATCGTTAATTTACTGATAGAGACACGGAGGAGTGAGAGTACGGAGCCCCGGGTTCGTGTTAAAGAAAGTCCTCCAGGCTGCGCTGCGGGAGGCCGTGAACGAGACCTAACAAGCATTTGATGGACGCTTTCATCCGAAGCACCTCACAGTAACAGGAGGTTTATTTAATTTTTTTATAAAGCAGTGAGAGCTCCGGTGGGAATACAGCTGCAGGCACTGCTCAGTCTTCCCACTCAGCTGCTCAGCTTATTGTTTCTTTACTGTCGCACAGTGACAGTAAATTCATCTCGTGAAAGGTGAGCCATTATTTGAACTGTCGAGAGACCCATAAATTTCACGACAGGATATTTTGCTTGTTAGCAGTAGGGGATTTTTTTTCAGGCTGTTTTGCCACATTGGTGCCAAAGTACTGATAACACGAGGCAAAGGATTGCATTGTGGGATATTTTGGGATCTAAAATGTGTCCCAAGCCCAGAAAAAAATCGAGTTGGCTGGAAGTATTATTCTACTGTATCCACTGCTGCTGTTATTTCTGGTAGTTGTAACTTCTTCATCATTCTACTACTCTCATATGAATCATTTCTGTCATATGCATTGAATGTGTTATAACTCTGTTATGTTGTTAATTCTGTACACATGACATCTATTGTACTTCTGTCCATCCTGATAGAGGATCCTCCTCTGTTGCTCCCCAAGGTTTCTTCCCTTTTTCTCCCCCGTTAAAGTTATTTTTAAGGGGGGAGTTTTTCCTGAGCCCATGTGAAGGTCAAAGGTCAGAGGAGGTCGTATGTGTACAGATTGGAAAGCCCTCTGAGGAGAATTTGTAATTTGTGATTTTGGGCTACACAAAATAAATAAATTGAATTGAAAGCACAATGAATAATGCTGTGAATCCATACACGGAAACAAAAAAACGTCTTCTGGACGCTCACCGCTGGATGTCGACGTCGGTGTGGAGCTGCTGCAGCAGGAGGCCGTGCAGCTGCCGCTGGCCCTCCGTCTCCTGCTCCTCCAGCAGCGGGCCGTCCTCACAGGGTCGCCGGCTCACTCTGACCAACACAGAGACATCGGTTCAGACACAGAGGACACGTCCACCATCGTCAAGGACGTGTTGCTTTCAGGGGACAATACGCCGGTACGCTGCCCTTCGGTGGACACGTGCAGTACGGGGATGGACAGCAGGATCAGGGCTGCCACTCACAAGGGTTTTTCATCTCTGATTCATAAATCAGAAAATCTATCAAGCGTTTTGTTTATGAAATAGAGAAATTGTGAAAATGTCCCTCCTGATTACATGAAGTCTTCAGATGGCTTGTGTTGTCAGATATTTTAGATAGATATTTTGTTTAAAAATCACAAAAAAAACAGCTAATCGTCACATCACAGGAACTAATTGGTCATCTGTGTTTTGGGCAGAAAACAAATATTTACGTGGTTAACAAATTATCAAAATAGTAGCCGATTGATTTTCTGATGATTGACTAATTGTTTAATTATTTTTTTTTAATGCAACAATATATAACTGAAGTTGATAGAAATGTGTTTAAATCATCAGATATGTTTCTACACTTTACCCTCTGCAGCTGTAATCCTGTGAATTTCCCCTCTGCGGGACTAATAAAGGATTATTTAATTTGATTTTACTTTGGTGGGTCATTGCAGGGAATGTTTTAAAATAAATTGACTAACTGAATAACAATATACATATCACCAAATGACATGCTCCACAATAAAACCCTTTTATCCGTATACACCTCTACTTCTGTCTGAGGGGAATTAAAGAAAGGTGTAAAACAAAAGGTTGGCAGAGAAACACGTGTAACAGCTTATGACTACAGCTACATTCCCTTCATTTAATAAGCAACAGGCCGGTATGTGTGATGCATTGCATGCAGAGGAGAGACATACACCGTTATAGACCCTGAACGTGGAGCTAAACACGTAGAAAAGTCCCGGTTAACGACTCGTAAACACACGTTAAAACCACGTAACGTCTTAAAACGTCTGTCTTCTGTTCACGGTTTCTCCCCGTCCGTTAAAAATGCCCAGAGTATCATACATTTACTGGAATATGACGTTAAGAACGGTGGGATTTGTTTACCTCCGCATGCTTCCGCCTTACGCGTCCTCTTCCGGACTTCCGGTGCGTGGGATCATGGGAAATGTAGTAACACCACCCACCATGATACATGTCCAGTAGTTCCTTGTTCTTCAAATGAAGAACAAGGAACTACAAGACATCTGTTATGGTTACACTTGTACACTTGTGTTTTAGGGTAAAACAAATAATAATAATATATATATATTTATATATATATAATTGTATTGCAGTTCGTGCAGAAACTATAGGCTATAAGAAAATAAAAAGTGTATTTGGTCACCAGATTGTGTGTGTTTCTTTTCAGCTGTGGGGCTGAATATTGCTCTCTCTCTCTCTCTCCACATTATACCTGTGATGCATGTTGTTTTTCCACGTTGTGAAATATCTGATAAATAATAAACCCTTTCCGTGCACCACACCTTGCTTTATGACGGAGGGTGTGGTTATAACCCGCGTCTGCCATCGGACTCGTCTGCCTTCCCTTCGTATAAATATCCCCGGAGCTGGCTGTGTGCGCGGTGTCATATCAAATGTAATGCTGCAAAGTCTTACTGGATGTGTACTCCCCCCCCCACCCCCCCTCATCCCTCCCCTCCCAGCTCGAGTGTCCTCAATTAGCCTGCTGGCTGACGTCAGTAAGGTGACATGGGTGCTTCTGCTCTTGCCATCTCCCAGCAATAAGCCGCTGCAACACGGCATGAATAGATGGCTGCGCACGGAGTGAATGTGCGTGCAATTTAAACAATTACCCCCCCCCCCCCCCCAACCCCGATGCAAAATAAGCGCGCGGTCCCGCTGCGGCTCCTTCTCCTCCTCCCGCCCGGCCGCCCGCCCGCCCGGCCGGCAGCCGGCGGTCGGGCGGCCCGGTGGCTGCGCTCCGCTCCTCTGCAGGGCTGCGCAGCTCCTGACTGACAGAGAGATGAGGGGTGGGGACGCAGGGTGGGGTCACAAGCAGGGAGAGGCGGAGGAGGAAAAGGCAGAGAGAGAGAGCCCAGCCCTTGAATACACGGCAACAACACCGCCGTCAGAGAGAGACACAGAGAGAGAGAGAGAGAGGGAGAGACACACAGAGAGAGACCGGCTGCTTTTTGGGGGGAGCAAAGGGAGCCTTCGACGCTGCGGATATGAACTGAAAAGAAACACTGGAAGAGGCAGGGATCGTGTTTCCTATACCCCCGAAAATTCTACTGTAAAAGGTGGAAAACTAGCCCCCCCCCTCCTCCTCCCTCAGCCCCCAAAACAAAACCCTCCTCTCTCTCCCCTCCGCCAGCTCGCGTTGAGAGAGAGCTGCCCACCCAAAAGCCCCGACCGAGCCCCCTCCTGCTCCCGCTGCTCCACCCCTCCGCCGCCGCGCCGCTCCGGCAACCGAGATGCACACGGAGACCCGTAACAAGAAAGTAAGTGCACGTTATTGACTTTGCCCTGGTCAATGAAATAACCAAAAAAAAAAAACATCTCTGTGTGTGTGGACGAGCTGCCTGCACACAAGCAGAGTTGTCAGCTCAACATGTGCCAAATATGAATGTCAGTGTGTTGAACAGTTACATTGTATCCTTGGAGACGGGCAGCTCATTTTGCAATTAGGAAAGGGGGTGGGGGGAGTTTTGCAACATTGTTGCATTATAAGGAACATGGCATTTCCACTGTCAATACGGAAACCTCTCTGTGAGTGTGTGCGTGCGCGCGCGAGGTTAGTTCAGGTTCAATTTGAAATGCTCTGTGATCTCTGAGAGGCAGGAAGGGAAACGGAAGGCATATAACTGCAGCTTGTAGGACACCATCTTAGCTTTTAAAGGGCCAGCAGCCTCCGAGCGAGAGAGAGAGAGAGAGAGAGAGAGAGAGAGAGAGAGAGAGAGAGAGAGAGAGAGAGAGAGAGAGCCCTGGGAAGCAGCCAGGTGCACTGCCTCCAGCCACGCTGCACGGGGCCCCTGCTGCCCGCCGACGTGCGCCTTTAAACGGGGTCTTTGCTTCCACCGCGACGCGTCTGTCATGTCGGGGAGGCTGGGGGTCTATCTGCACACAGTGTCTCCAGATCTGTTTATTTCATGTGTTGTTGTTTTGGTTGTGAGAAGATGCTGGAGACAAAGTTACAGTTTGGTACGCTGCGTTTAAGGTCCTCGTAGGGAAGTGGCCTTCGACCTGCGGCATTGATGTGTAATAACGATGCACGAGACCACATTCTTATCATATCACTTTGTTGTTGTTTTTTATTCAGCTTTTGCTCCCTTCAATATTTTGCATCGTCTAATCTTCACTCTACAAGGGCTGCAGCTGACAATTATTTTCATTATAATATTTATTCATGTATTGGATTAGTTTGTTGATACATTTTTTTAAATAATCAATTATTTGTTCATATAAAATGTCAGAAAATAGTATAAAAAAATGCCCACTACATGTCTTCAAACCCCTTTTTTTAACGACTATGACAATACTTTCGCTTGATTGAGACTTTGATTAATTGTGTTTTGTTTTAGACTTTATAGCCTGTGACCAGTTGTATGGCGTTGTTGACGAGTTGCAGGTGATGGAGTATTAAGAAGTGGGGAAGGTGATTATGTGGAGGCAGCCGGTGCACGCCTTGGCATGAGAGCCTGTTGTGGCCCTTCTGTTGGGTCCTTTCCGGCTGCTTCAGCGGCGTGGACTCACTTTTATTTAGTTTGGATGCTGGACTGTAAATAAGAAGTGGACGTAGGCGTCGATTGTGGAACGCCGTTTTGAAGCCTTGAGTTCATTCATTTCGCTTACGCCATCTTGGATTACGACCGTCGCCATGTTGGATTTTTTTGCAACCAGTGAACAGGAAGTGACCATATCTGGACTGAGGAGGAGTGACGAAGAGACGCTGTATCACAGTAGCCCCGCCCCTAAAGCATCCCCTGATTTATGGTCTGTCTGACTCTAAATGGACCATAATTTACTAAATGAACATCATGCTGTATTGAAGAAGACTTGAAACTAGAGATTGAGACCATAAACTAATGTTTACAATGTTTACTGAGGGAATAAATCAAGAGAGAAGTAGAGTCATTTTCTATAGACTTCTATACAACCAGAGGAGTCGCCCCCTGATGGACACTAGAGAGAATGCAGGTTTAAGACATGAAGCTTTGGCTTCACTCGGCAGAACCGGACGTTGGCGCCTGGTTTGGATACAATATACTTGAGCGGCTTCCCAAAATATATTAATGGATCATGAGCCAGGTATAATATGTTAATAGATACAGATCCCAAGCGCTGCCTTGTGCTGATGCTGTATTTCACAGCAACACTTTTCACCATCCAACCTCCATCCTTTTTAGAGTTCACTCAAAAGAGTGTTATGTCGACTGTTAGAAATGTAGTTGTGAGACGTGTCAGCTGACAGTAAAAAGGAAAATAACAGCCGACATTGTCAATCGAACGCGGGGAAGAAGTCAGCCAGGGTGTGGTCATACAAACGTGAGACGTGAAATAAACAGTGGTGTAAATGTGAAGCCATAAAGAGTCATTGTTCCATTGTAAGTCATACATAATAAAACTAAAGTCATTGAAACTAAACTAAACAGAGCTCAACAGTCACGGTTGCCATTGGCAACCTTTTTGAGAGATTGGCAACCAATTCTTTGCCACGTTTAAATGCATAAAAAACGTGCACCACAAAATAAATAATGGGCACCATCATTTCAGTTTCGGCAACAAAAAAGCTGATGGCTGGTTTCCAGCCTGGCCACCGCTTTTAAAAGTTAGCGTTGAACTCTGGGAAGATTCAGAACGTCTGCATTGATCGCTAACGTGACAGGCTGTTAATGCTGGCTTTGAACTCGGATAGCTAGCCATGCTAACGTGGATATTGCTAACATGCCAACAGCTGTAAAATGTGTATGGGGGCCACGCAAAGCACGTTACTCAATAGAGGGCTTTTTAGCTTGTGAATGCTTCTCCGCCATTTTAAAAAGTAGTAACTGTCAGCGTGCAGTAAACTGAGGGAGGTGTTATAATAAGACCCAATGAATCCATGAGATGTATAAAACAGGGACACGTACGACTGAAGCCACGTGCCGGTCACCCAGGCGATGCACACGGACCACAGCGTCTGACTCAGAATCCTCAGGTCTCAAACGCAGTGACGAGGGAGCGAGCGGAGCTCTGGCTCGACTGTAAACGTCTCCGCGAACAATGCAACGCAGTCTCGTGCGGTTTGGGAAATAGTCACGAAATGCAATCTATTGGTGTCGCCTACAGGGACACGAATTGTTCTATATTGTATATTTTTTTCTCTCTTCGTGGCCCTCGGAACGAGTTAGGTTCAGGCTACAAACCCACTTCGTTAGGCTCAAGAGAAACATCATGTTCGGCCTTAAAATATCTACGTGTTTTTCTTGTAAAGTGGAGGTCTGACTTATATTCTGTCTAATCAGGGCCCGTTTTATTTCTTTGGTCTTGGACCTGTGTGTCATATCAGCTCTCATCACGTTGTGTGGTACAGTAAATTGCAGGAGAGAAAGAAAGTATTCTTTTTGGGGGCGAGAGTGAACTGTGAAGTGCAGGGAGAATGTCTTGTTGCTCTGTTTTATTTATTTTCTGGATCGCGGCTGCTTGTTTGTGTCGGTGTTCTCGCTCCGCTCGGGTCCTATTGGGTCTAATTATCCTCAGGTCCATCCCCAGACTGCTGCGACATCTTCTTTTGAAGTCGGGAGACTTCCTATGATTTTTCTGCTGTTTATTCCAAACAAACCACAAACATAAAACGCATCACTTCCCTGTACGGTGGAGAATTATTTTCTCCCCCAAACCAGCAACTCTAAGCTCTTTCATGAACTTTAAATGAGAGCAGAGAACTTTAATAATGGCAGACCTGACACTATGTGGTGCACCAGGCACACTACATCTGTGTAATATTGTACAAATAGCAGCAGGTGAGATGAGTAGAGATACCTGTTTTAATTGTTACGTTCATAAAGATCTTTTCTCCTTCTGGTTCCTCCCGCTCACCTTTGACCCAGATAAATGTTTTTTTTGACGCTGTGGGAGCGGAAATCAATTTCCTGCCGTCAACACTGAAGTCTGTGCATTAATGGAAGTGTAGTTAACTGATAGCGGGGCACTGCCTCTGCATCACGGAGGCCCAACTGAGCATGCTCCACAGTGTGTGTGTGTGTGTGTGTGTGTGTGTGTGTGTGTGTGTGTGTGTGTGTGTGTGTGCGTGTGCGTGTGTGCGTGTGTGTGTGTCCGTCCGTGATCAGCTGGGCTGTAGACGTGAGAGCAGGGTCAGCTGTACATTCCTGGGCAGGGCATCAGCAGGAAAGGGCCCTTCATGAATACAAAGTCTGTGTGTGTGTGTGTGTGTGTGTGTGTGTGAGAGAGTGTGTGTAAGAGAGAGCGAGAGAGAGAGAGAGAGAGCGAGAGAGAGCTGATGCTTCACATAGGCAATGATTAACTATGCTGAACAAAGTTTGATCAAATGACTGAGATAGTGGATGTTGTGTAGAAGTGTATCTCCCAGGTGGTAACGTCCTGTTCTGCCGAGTGAAGTCAGAGCTTCATGTGTTAAAGCTGCATTCTCTCTCCTGACCACCAGGGGGCAACTCCTCTGGTTGTATAGAAGTCTATGAGAAAATTACTTTACTTCTCTCTTGATTTATTCCCTCAGTAAACATTGTAAACATGAGTTTATGTCTCAATCTCTAGTTTCAAGTCTTCTTCAATACAGCATGATGTTCATTTGGTAAATTATGGTCCATTTAGAGTCAAAAAGACCATAAAGCAGGGGATGCTTTAGGGGCGGGGCTACAAGGTGATTGACAGGTCGCTACCAGAGACGTATACGGCGTCTCTACGTCGCTCCTCCTCAGTCCAGATATGGTCACTTCCTGTTCACTGGTTACAAAATCAACTCTGACTTCTTGTTTCATGCGGGGAACGAACCGCGGCCTCATGGCTGTTTGTTGGACAACTGTTTGTTCCACGTCCCTTCTTTCCCACCCGGTGTGTGATTTAGACGTCTTTATACGTTCTCATTCAGAATTCAGAATTACGTGGCCAAAATACGTGGATAAAAAACTGTGGGAAATCATCTCGCATTATTTTTCATAGGTATAGCTACGAATGGTGAATGAGACCATCCTGAATATTAAGAGATCCAAAATCTAAGACGATATCTAGTCTCATGTCACGGTTTTGATATTATATATATATATATATATATATATATATATATATATATATATATATATATATATATATTATGTAGTTTGCCACAAATACAACAAAACTATTCTACCACCTGTAAAAGGAACAACAGGCGAGAGCCAGAAGATGAAGGATGACAGAGGAGAAGTGGAGTCGTGGTAAAAGCCCACAGCCTCAGACATTAAGAGGTCTTTACCCAGAGGAGCAGCCATCACGACGTACTTATGCAAACATACGCTCCACATTTACAGCGTGGAGGGGAAAGGTTGAGAAAATACTCATTTGTCAAGTATTTAATTCACACAAGACTTTACAAAAACAGGCTTTTACCGTGTGGTTATTTCATATGCAGAGACTATTTATGAACACGTGCTCCAGTATATCGTGAGATATGAAACGACCGATATCGGGATAAATACGTATATGGTTCATTCACCCAGAGAGGAGGGGCCAGACTCCAGATGTTGCCAGTTGTCACCCAACCCCTTAAAAAAAAAATCTGATTGACTCTCCTGGTTATCTGATTTTCATGAAATTATGTAAGAAACATAATTTCTCGCCCTCTTGTGACCATCTGGAACATTCTCCGGCCCCACGGCCGCGCTGGTGGTTTCTGTGACTTCACGTTGGGCCTTTTGCATCAGTGGACTTGTAGCCGCCTACGTCTCAGCGCGCCACGAGGAGCAACTTGATGAGACTTGTCGGAGCTGCTTTGCATAGACGGTCCATCGGAGTGAGCCATTAGTCACCTTTCTCCTTTGTGAGCTGTTGTTGTTGTTGTTGTTGTTGCATGGCAATGCAGGAAACCTGTTCCCTCTCACCTCTCACCCGTTCTCCACGTTCACACCTTTCGCCGTCGGCTGCTACGGTGCGAACCCCTCCCCCCCCTTCCGTAATTTCTCAACTGTGCTCCTTCCTCCTCTTCCTCTTCCTCTTCCTCTTCCTCTTCCTCTTCCTCTTCCTCTTCCTTTTCCTCTTCCTCTTCCTCTTCCTCTTCCTCGTCCTCTTCCTCTTCCTCCCTCCTGGCGTCCAGCTCATTGCAGTCGTTGCACTTCCTCTCTCCTCTCGGCTCTTTCCTGTAACTCTTCAGTCCTGGCAATGCGGTTAACAGCAGAGACTACAAATCCGATGTTTGAGGACTCCAACTTGAAGTCGAAACATTCTAATTTCAATAAAAGACTTCGACAATTAGCCTGAACACAACATCCACGTTTGCTGATTCGTTTTTCCCCTCAGGGTTTTTATTTGTTTTTTTTAACTGAACAAACTTGTGAACTCATTAAATTGATGCTTTTCAGAGAACGGTTCTCAAATGTCGGAGCACCTCTGAATGTGCCACCGAGGAATATTTTTACTAAATACTGCTGAAGCCAGTGAGCGCCAATCAAAGCAGCAAACTGTTGACTGTGATGGATTTAAATTCACCTCGAGGGAACCCAAAGAATTGCCACTCGATTTAGCTCATAATGTATGAGAAATAATAGATCAATGTCTGTCTACATTTGATTTTGTTTGCTGGTGTATATTTACTGATTACAAATACTAAATATGAGGTGACACCAGAGTCACAGACTTAAAAGCTAGCGATATTCGCGAAGTTGCTGCATTCAACAAACAAGTACTAGAAAAAACTAAATTCAGAAGTTGTCCATCACTGAGCCTTGTCTCTCAGATGGTCCTGATGTGAAACTTCTGCATGCATACTACATCTATTTATTAAATGAGTAAAAAATGAGAAAAACTATCAAACAATATTTCAAAGCCTGTGATTCGCTGCATCGTACACGCCCCTCAGCAAATTATTATTTTTTGAATTCTGTGCACAGTGAAACCCAACCAGACTAAATAGAAAACAAAGTATCAACGCCACTCTGATTCTTACCAGCACCCAGAATCAGGAGCATCACTCTCAGACTTCTGTCTTTCAGAAAAAGAAGAGATGTCACAGGAGAGACCGACACAGATTTCTACACCCACAAATAGCCCAGAACACGATGCGTCTCCTAAACAGGTTGAGGTTAGCAGCGAGCAACTGTCACTGTTTCGTCACTGAAAAAAACCCCCAAAGGATTCCTGTATTGTAGTTGTCTACCCACGTATATTATATTCCACTTCTAAATGAAACTAGTTCACAGCAGGGTTGAGTTCTGTCCATCAGACTGAGACTGGGTTTAACCAAGACCCTGACTGGAGTAGAAGTAGGTGCACGGAGACGCACATCATTACAACACCTGATCCCGAAAGGAGAGCGCGGCGCGTGCCGGACGTCATAAATTGATTCTCCGTAATGGTATTAAATGTCCAGAGGTGCGTTTGTAATTTAGAGGCTCTCGTGACCCGGAGATCAGGAGTCTCATGCTTCGCTGGCGGAGCTAAGGGCGCTCTAATAAGCGCACTGTAAGTGTTTTCCAGGTGGCGAGGAGGAGGAGGAGGAGGAGGAGGAGGAAGAGGAAGATGAGGAAGAGGAGGAGGAGGAGGAGGAAGAGGAGGCGGCGGCGGAGCTAGCCGGCTCGCTGCACTTTTCCATTTTCCATTTTATGTGATGCTCCTCTTATTCAGAGTAATTTACGGCGTGTGCAGCAGCACAATAAGCTCCTCGATCACCGACATTAAAGGGACGAGTGCAGAGAGTTGGATGACAGAAATGTTTCAGATGATATATATATATATATTTATTATTTTTTTATCTGGTGGCAGCCACAGCTGAGTGTTTGTGTGTCAGGTGGCTGGCTACCTGAGTGTGTGTTGCCACAGAAGAGATGAAGGAGTGCGAGGTACGAGGACACGGCGTGAGGAATGGACCGGGGTCACGGGGGCCATCACAGGGGTCACTGCTGGCGGGTGGCGTTTCGGTCGGGGGTCATTCAATCCGGCTGAACCTCTGAGAATTAATGGGAAGCAGGAAGTGGGGAGAGCTGGTTTTTTTCTTGAGTCTGCAATCTTTAGAGCCCACCAGAGCGGCATAGAAATGCAATTTATTTCCTTATCTTCTGGCTGACTTCATTGATTTTAACGACGCGATGAAATAAAAAATAAATGTTCACATTGTTAACTAATGTTCTAAGTTGTAATAAACGATCTAGTAAAATTTAAAACGAGAAAGACACAGCATTTTCAAAGGGAGCTCCTGAGTCCAGAGCGTAACCCCGTCCCAACACCTTTAGGATGAAACGAATCAAACAACATCAGTGTTGCACTCCTCACTAATGCTGCGGTGGCGTAATGAGAGCAGATCTCTGCAGCCGGGTTCCAAAGTCTTGAGTAAAGCCTGAGAACCAGAGGAGTGGAGGCAGTTAAAGCAGATTAATGCCCACGGTTGGCTGGGTACGGTTTAAAATGACAACGCCAGTGCCAATACCAGAACAGCATGTGACTGGAAGCTGTGAAGACGGGAAGTTTATTTTGAAAGAATTGTATTCACGTAATGAAAGGAAATTGACGCGTGTTGCTGGACTTTCGTTGGAAAAGGAAACAAAAAATGAGAAGTAACTTCTTTTGGTAGTGGGCCAATCACACGTCGTATTGAATCAACTGTGATTGCTGTGATTGGCCGTGAGCAAAACCATACAAATAGTCTTTTTTTTTCTAGATCTGGGCCTAAAGCACCAGTTGCAGGTATTGCTAGTCGATTAGTCGACTAATCGGCCATTTTGTTTTATAGTCGGCTACGATTTTTTTAGTTGATTAGTCGTTATTTAATATTCTTTCTGACCTATTTCCAAGGAACCTATGGGCACATTTCTGGTAAACACAAGGCTTGAAGTGGCGCTTTTGTTTTCCAGATCTGTCGACTCAATCAACTAATCGAACTTTCAATTAGGAGCCTAATGGTTTGACCGGAGAGGCTTCGATACTACTTTGGTTGTTTAAGACGATTGTGTTTAATGTCTGGATGTCCACACACTGTTGTGTACATTTAACGAATGTAGGAGACCAGACTGGTGGGATTTAGCTCAAATCTCGGGTGGATGATGCATCTCGATGCTGATTGGTTCCCTGCTGTGTCTGCATTATTCAGGTAAGGCAACTTGTTGCTGATTTGCTGCACTGTGGCTTGTCTGGAGGAGGGTTAACAGACTGTGTTGCCCTTGATTCAGCAGAGCAGTGCAGTGATGGGGTGGGGGGTGGGGTGGGGGATGGGAGTGGGGGGGTGGGGGTGGGAGTGGGGGGGTGGGGTGGGGGTGGAGTAGAGTTGTTGGTGGAGTCACGTCTCTTTTTCTGTGTTTGCTGGGCGGCCTTGCTCAGGCTGGCCTGCCCGAGGGCTTTAGAGCTATTTATAGAGACACAGCACCGTTTATATGGTGAAGGCGCAGCAGAGCTGGCTGATTCTCCTCTCCATAATTCCACCATTAAGTTCAATATCCAAACATTTGAAGCTTTTCTTACGACAAATATATCACATCAACGGTTTGCTTCGAGCCGTTGATCTGACCTTGATTTTCTCCGTAAAGAGTATCGAAGGCCGGATTCAGACCTGGACCGACGTGTGTCGGCCCACGTTGCTCAGTGGAGGCGATGGAAAACAAATCCCAGCGTCCCGGAGACGTGGGTCTGATTCCAGTAGTACGCCGAGGGCCTCTGGAATCTGCTGGATGTGTTTGCCTCGCTTTGAAAAGTTATGTTCTAGTATAAATACTCAGGACCGTAGCGGTCCAGTATTTGTCAGATCTGTAAACAGAATAGTTGTCGGTCAGACTGCTGGCTCATGATTCGTGAACCAGTGTTTGTGATCCAGTTGGAGTCGTGATCCGCTGCAGGATGCTCTGCTGCAGGACGAGAGGCCGACTGCAGCTCCTTTTCTATTACGGGCCTCCTCTCCTCCTGCTTCTCTTCCACTACTACGGTCTGACAGCCACACCATCTGGAGGTGACGCTGAAATTAATACGAGTTCTGCCTCTGGAGCACGAGCCTGAAACAAACCACCACACGAAACTTCATGTTTTCATCCATTCGAAGCACAAAAAAAGAAAAGAAAGCTGGAGCAACTCATACAAAAGTCCAAAGACATGCATATAATACATATTATCGATTAATATGCCTGATTTTATTTAAATCTTTTACTATTTGTTGATTAATCGTTTAGAGTATAAAAAGTACCGCATCATAATTTTCAAGGTGACGTCTTCAAATCACAATTTCTGTCATGTCAACAGTCCATAACACAAAGATATTTAATTTAGACTTGCAACTAACAATTATTTTCACTATCAATTATATCTGTTGATTATTTTCTTGATTAATCGATTCAATAAAATGACAGAAAATGGTAAAAATGCTCGAATCAGAAAATATTCACGTTTAAGAAGCTGAAATCAAAGAGGGATAACTCAATTAATTGCTTATCAAAATAGTTGCAGATTATTTGTAATAGTTCACAACAAATTCATGAATAGATTTGCAGCTCTTGTTCAATTTACAATGATATGAAAAATAAAAAAGGGCAGCAAATCTTCACATTTAAAAAAAGCCGGAACCAGCAAATGTTTGGAATTTTGAGCTTGACGAATAAAAGAACATTACGTGTTTTGTTGTTGAAATATTAACCGATTAGTAGTTTCAAATCTAAAAAGTCTTGAGATCGGGGGGAGTCTGGAAAAGGCAAAGCTCAGGCAGCCGGCCGCCATTAAAAACACCCGAAACTTGATTTGATTTGGAGTTTACTGCCAGTTTAATCCGAATAGATATCTCTTGTGGCTCTTAGCGAAAAATAAAAATTACATTATAATTGGTAGCTTTTTGTTGACGTCTCTTCTTCTGTCCATCCTTAACTGGTCTGTGTCATGACAAGAAAAGCAGAAGGATGATGGAGACGAGAGAGTGAGAAAGGTGGTGATGGAGTGAAACTACACACTCTTGTTTACACACACACACACACACACACACACACACACACACACACACACAGTTCACTGGAACAGCTTGGCTGGCCCAGCAGCCATCTGTGTTGACTATACATTGAAGTGACAGTTCAACTCTGTCTGTCTTGATGTGCGAATCTGTCATCCTTGTATGTTTTCGAGATTCTGGCAACATGGCGGAGCTCCGGTTGTCCTTCTGTTTGCACCAAAAACAAACAGGGAACCTGGAACACATCGTTTCCCGGAGAAGCTTCCAGATGGGGCGCGTGTCAAGGTTCAAAGTGGAGTTTATTGTAATTTCCTCCATGTACACTATTCAGTTTACAGGGGTAATGCAATTGTGTTCCTCCAGTGCTCTGTTGCAAAATGACTATTAATTTAAATGTTTTTTTTATTAATTTAATAAAAATATGAATAAAACGAAGAAAGAAAATTATATATATATATATATATATATATATATATAAATAATTTAAAATTAAATTGATTAATTAAACAAATAATTTAAAATATAAAATGTAAAAAAGAAATGCACTTAAAAACATAGCAAAACAAACAATTAAAAAACAAAAAGGGCGTTTAACGATTTGCAACAATTTCCCACCAACTTAAACTAAGCTTCATTTCAGAGTAAAAGCGTGATTGACAGCTTTTACTGTGAAAATGATACAGGAAGTAGATTTTAAATTGATAATTTCTTTTGTACTTTAGGTTGTCAGACTTATATTTTTTCTCCAAGTGCTGTCGCCATCAAACTAAACAAACTGAACCATCGTCGTTCCTGTAAACTGTCCGACCGGCTCCTCATGGAGAGAGGGATCAGCTTTAACTGACCCGCCGGTTCATTCATTGACCAGTTTGACCTGTCCAGCCGTCTGATTGGCCGACTTGTTAAACGAATATCAGTTCAGCTCATTGGCTTGTTTGCTTGTTTGCTTGTGATTGAGTAACTGCTTCACCGACTGTGTGTGAAAGTGCACTTTTACTCAGATATTCAATGCACGAGGAGCATGTGTTGAGCGTGTTTGACCCCTCGTACCAGACTACCGGTCACAGTGTTTACCTGAGACCAACAGAGCCCACACAAGACCCACGACTGGAGATTCACCACGGTGGATTCATTTCTGCTTTTATTTGCTGACGTGTTGAGAATTTTTAACCCCTCGGAGCTTCAGAGTTCTAGTAGAATGAACATTTGGTGTAAAGAGTTCTGCAGGAATGAGTCCAAAAACCCAGAATCAAGTCAGAAGTTTTCACTTCCTGTTCCCTCGTCTCGAAGTCAATGAGTTTAATGAAAGTGTCTTTGTTTGGATGAAATAAAGCCTGAAATAAAGTCTGTGTTTAACACAAGCTGGAGAGATGTTAACCTTTAATTGTCTGATATAAAACAGGTCAGTGAACGCCCCTCTGGTGAATCTTAAAGAGTCTAAAGGAGACGACTAAGTGTCCTCTCTAGGACACTAGTCCTCCTTTAGCTTAGTGCTGGAGACGTGAGGTCATGTGACCGTGGTGGACTTCCTTTATAGTCCAACGTTAGCTTCTTACCTTACCCTTCAAACATCTTTAAAGTAGAGTTCATGTGTGAAGATTATCTTGATGAACAAAACATATCAGTCTCATAAACATTTGTTTGACACAGAGATCATTTTCTGTAATAATCCAAAATCTAAAGGAAGAATCCTGTTGGATTTTTGTTGAGGGAACCAGTGATGCCAACTTCCTGGTTGGACTACAAAAATACTTCATCCCTGCAGCTCTCTATTGATATTGACCTTTGTGTCGCGGTCCACCTGACCATATTAAAAAAAAGAAAATGTGAGGAAGGAAGTGGAGGGCAAACAAGTGAACTAGCAAGAGAAAGTAAACTGAAAATGAACCTTTTTTTGTGGTTCATGATTCAAGGATTCAAGGATTATTTATTGTCACAATGCGACTCAGGGATGCACGACAGACTTCAGCTGTAACACAACAAACACAAGACTAACGAAACAAGACAAAAGCTGTAGCTCATTCCTGTAGTGCGTCTGTTCAACTAGCGTCATGAGGAATGTAAACACAGAGTCCTCCTCCTCTCGTCCCACCGGAGTCCTGGTGTACTTCTCCTGGTGTACTTCTGCTGGTGTACTTCTCCTGGTGTACTTCTCCTGGTGTACTTCTCCTGGTGTACTTCTGCTGATGTACTTCTCCTGGTGTACTTCTCCTGGTGTACTTCTCCTGGTGTGCGTGGCGTGTACAGTCTGATGCGTTGGTGTCTGGATGAACGCGTGCTGACGTTGCTCGTCACAGCGAGCTGGTTTGAGGGCGGCGGCCCGCGTCGGGACGTCTTCTGGACTGAAACAATACCGGCTTCTGAGAGCGCCGCGACCAGAGTTTATCTGAAGGTCACGGAGCTGCTGGGAGCTCGTCATGTGAGCCGGTCGCCTCAGAAAGCGCGGCTCTGTTTTCGCGCCGCGGTTTTGCTAACAGCCCGACGTCTCTCCTCTCGCTGGAACATGCTGCCGCGTTCTCTGGCGCTTCTTCCCCTCCTCCGCTCGCCCTCCGCTCACAGCACGGGACAGACTGTCATGTGTTGATAATGGGTTTCTCTGCTCCTCCTAAATACAGTCGGCCATGCAGCCTGTCTGCGAGCTAATCTCCCTTCTTGGAGGCCGCCGTCATTGGCGAGCTCCCGTTGGAAGCTTTCAGGCTCGGCATCAATGGAAACTCTGCCCATTGATTCACAGGACGGTAAAAGGAACCTCAAACCGTCCGGTGGACGTGTTTGCATGCTTTGTAAATCATTCAGAGCGGGAATGTGTGCAGAGTGTGAATCCCACTGTTAGAAAGCACGCAATCTTCTCTTCCCGGCATACAGGGTTTTAAGAAGGAACCCGACAGGTAATCGTTTTTACCAGAATCTGAAGATTGTGTGTTTGTGTGTGTGTGTGTGTGTGTGTGTCTGTGTGTGTCTGTGTGTGTGTGTGTGTGTGTGTGTGCAAATGTTCATTCAGAACTGAACTTGCAACAATTTATTAGAAATTAGAAAAGAGATATGTGTGTTCAAAATTGATCCGCAGCGGGTCTTGCGGAAACAATCGTCGCCACGGTTACAAAGAAAGTGTGAATCTGTGGCGTTGGAGCCGGATGTTTTGGTGACACACCCATCCAGCTCCTCCCACACCTGGACTCTGTCGCTCCACGATAACGTCCTCTTCCTCCTTCGCTCTCGTCATAATGACTTCGTCCCTTGAACGAGAACGTGACATGGAATCCTGAAGAGATATCGAAAATTTAAAAAAAGGAGGGAAAAAGTGATGAAATTGACCATATGACGTTTTGGGATACTCATTTTGTTGTTCTTCCCTCCCAAATAAATATGTGACCGAGACATATGTTAAAGGCAGATCTGAGCTGGGCCTTAAGCTGCAATCCAATCTCCTCCGACGTGGAGAAAATGCAAAGCATTCAAGTCGCTATTCTAAGTCGGAAAGTCGGGCAACATCCATCTCGCCCGAGTTCGCCGATACAAACAAACAACGTCACAGCAGCATCATTTATTTTGACTTCACGTGTTTGTGCTCCATAGAAGTCCTACTTTACAGAAGATCCTGAAAAAATGTCTTTATGTAGATTTTCAGGATATGAAGGTCATAAAAGAAAAAATCTATATTTTTTTTATTTTCAATTAACTTCTGTGCTAATTGTCGTCTGTAAACGGTCGTGAAGCTCAGAGAGTTGCCGTACCAACGTGCGGGCGAAGCAGATGCACCGGGACGCATTGAGATCGGAAGCCCGATGGATTGTTTTCACTCCGGGCGCCCTGAAGGATTACTTTAATTACCTGGAGCTAATTGCTCCAGCTGTTGGGACGTGTTGTAAAAACACAACCGGTTCACATGCAAACCACGCGCGTGACCACGACCGCTCACAGCTGCAGCGCCGGCCACCAACGCAATGCTCACGCACCTGCTGACCAACTTTGACCTCTAAGCTGAGAGTTTTTTTTGGACCACGCCCTTGAAGAGTTGAAGGATTAGAGCTCAGAACTCTAAGTGTGGAATCTGTAAACGATTTCAGAACTCAACATCCAGAGTTTAAGAGGTCTTTACTGCCGGTAGCAAGAAGGGGAAAAGCAGAGGAGAGAGAGTGTGTGTGTGTGTGTGTGTGTGTGTGTGTGTGTCTGAATGTGTGCTTCTGGTGAGAATGTGTGACTGTGAATTATGTGAATGAGTGTGTGTGCGTTGTGGTGGTGGGAGGGTGGCGAGGGGGTGGGGCCTGTCAAGTGTGTGTGCAAATGTGTGTGCGCGCACACAAATTCTTCTCCTGAGAATGTTTGCTGCATGCCTGTGTGTGTGTGTGTGTGTGTGTGTGTGTGTGTGTGTGTGTGCGTGTGTGTGTGTGTTTGTGCGAGGATATTGGCCGTGTCACCTCAGATTAGGCCTTGATGCGGTGGTGGAGGGTGGTGGTGGAGGAGGAGGGTGACCCCCTACCAACCACGCCACCGTCATTAAGGGGGGAAAAGAATCCCGTAGCCATGGCAACCGCGGCCGCGCTGCCAAAACCGGCCACAATGAAAAGAAAACGGGGGGACAGGGGAGGGGGTAAAGATAGGGGGCGGGGAGGGAGTGAAGGAGGTGGAGGAGGAGGAAGGTGGTGAAGGGGGGTGGTTGGGTGGGGGTTGAGGTGGGGAGGGTGTGTCTGACATTGTGTGTGTGTGTGTGTGTGTGTGGTGACAGATAGAGGTTATGGGACTGAGAGAGAATGGTGGTGATGATGATGATGATAGGGTGAGAGAAGGAGATGATCAGATAATGAGGTCAGGTTTTCTAGGATGAACACACACACACACACACACACACACACACACACACACACACACACACATGCGCGTGCAGCATTTCTTGGGAGAAGTATTTAAATATATACAGTGTTTATTTTCACATCAGTGAAGCCACTTTGGATTTTTTAACTGGAAGTGGAAACGGGGTCAAAGGTGATGAAGGCCAGCTAATCATCATCATCATCATCATCATGTGACCACAGCAGGTTTCTGTCCACATTATTCAAGGATCATTTATTGTCATTATGCAACACAGGAATGCACGAAACACAATGCAGTTGTAGCACATTTGTGACAAACAAAACAAAACCAGTCGTACATTGTTTTGAATTAACATCATAAGGAATGCAAACAACAGCAAAAAAAAACACAACAATTCTCTGGGCAGATAATATGGCCGACATCTCAACATTCAAAATTCGATATCAGGAGAAACATGGTCCGTCATCTTTGACGGTGTTTGAGCACCGAGCATCATGACGTAAACACAGAGTCCATATAGAGCCCCACAATGTGGGCGTGGTCTCCGTGACGTCACCCAGAGGTCTCTGAGGCGCCGCTGTGAAGCTCAAAGTGGGCGGCCATCTTTTGCAGTGATGACACAGCCTAACTGAAAAAACCTAAAATGGGTAGCAGCGCAGACAGCTAGCAGCTAGCAGCTAGCAGCTAGCAGCCTGAGATCACACCCACCTGTCACTCAAAGCCACGCCCTTGATCCCGCATGGGATACCTGGATGTTTATCTGTGTGACATTTGTGTCAAATAAAATACTTAGTGATACGAGTGATCTCCGAAGCTGTTGTCCGAGAGTGTGCGCTGTTATCTTTATTTGTATTTAAAGAGTCGAGACACAAAGTGCTTCTTCAGGTTTAAACACGGTTGCCTTTTAGCAAACTAAAGGGAACCGAGGCTGGACCCTGTCGAGTTTAGATGCGGCCTGACTCCGATCCCTAGTCGGGTCTCGGATACTGAAGGTGTCACGGGGTCACGGGGTCACCCAGAAGCAGAGAGTTGAGGAGGCAGCGGAGTCACTTGGGGTCACTTCATGGGCTGCATGCAGGTCACGGGCCCTACAACGCCACACAGCTAACTAACCCGCACAGCTAACTAACCCGCACAGCTAACTAACCCGCACAGAACAAAAGGAGCCGGGCCGGTACAGGTAGTGACTCACTGATAGGGGAAGTAAAAACAGGTGAGCGGGAGGTCAGCTGAGCACCGGGCCGACAAGGGACAGGTCAAAAAAAACACTCACAAAGGCAGGAAGTGATCTGAGAGGAGAGGAGAGGAGAGGAGAGAAGAGGAGAGAAGAGGAGAGAAGAGGAGAGGAGAGGAGAGGAGACACAAATACAATAACAATGGAGCTGGTTGTCCTCGAACCATGAACATCTCTGCCTATTGTCAGAAGAAGGCGGAAAAAAACGAGATGCATTACATCTCACTTGTGTTGCAGATGGTCCAACTTTAGGTTTCTTTATGATAACGTCTGCTCAGGCCGTAAAGTGAAGCCTGTTGACATGTGTGTGTGTGTGTGTGTGTGTGTGTTTGTGTGTGTGTGTGTGCGTGTCATGTTTGAGGTTAACTCTCGACAACAAGCGCTTTGAATCCAGTGTGAGCTTTACAGAAGTGCTCCAACCGCAGGGTTGTGGTTTGGCCGTGTGTGTGTGTGTGTGTGTGTGAGAGATATGTATTTAACTTAGCGCAGAGTACACTAACTTTGTCTATTATGTGTGTGTGTGGATAAAGAGGGCGTGTAGCGGAGCAGCGACTGTAGCTTTGCGTCAACAGGGTGTGGTGTGATAACAGGCAGGAAGCCTCCCTCTCTCTCTCTCTCCCTCTCTCTCTCTCTCTCTGCCAGCCAGATGGAGACACACCCAGCTGTCCTCTGCTCTCCCCTGCATACGAGCGCTGTGTTTTTTGTTTCTTACCTACGTAGATACAAACTCAGAAATGGGGCGGGGGTCACGTTGGGCTGGTTGCCAACGTGCAGCATCTGCCGGCCATGTAAGAGCCAATCAGCAGCAACAGGAGTCGACTAACGGAGCCCAGCGAGAGGCAAAAATGATTCACTTCTAAACAGCAAAAAAAAAAAAAAAATGGTTAAATCCAGCATGTCAACACAGAAACAGTCTGGAAGAATCACAGCAAACAATGTTCAGATTCTGGTAAAACGATGACCTGTTGGCTTCGTTGGAAAACATGCACGAACGGGCTGAAACTAGACAACAACAACAAATAAGAAACATGCATTAAGAAGCCTGAAGGCCGGAATATCCGTGTGTGATATGAAGCCGTTCGCTAGGCGGCGTACGGACGCTACGAGCTGTGAAGAGTCAAAACAGACAATCAGGTGTAACTAGCAAAAAAAAACCAAAAAAAAAACATAATCCAACGAAACCAACCTCCACAATGCCGAGGAGGGATTTTAATTAACCGTAACCTCATGTCTCATATTCATGGCCTACTTTTTACACGCCCTGTAAATAAACACGTCAAGTGTTAAATGCATTACAAAGGAACAAAGGTTGAATATCCTGTAAACTATTTACTCAAATGTATAAATGTGAAGGCCTTCTGTTTTCTAAAGCTTTTAAAAGTGAATTGACCCGTCTTTGTGAGATCCGCCAGGAGAAGTGGAGCGACTCGCTCTTCCTCTGTTTACGTAGATCCATCAAGAGAAAGTTACCTGCAGCCAATGAGCTGCGGTCGACATGGTCGACTCCGTTTTCAGCCACACACAAAGTTCACAACGATGGGGACGCGGTGGAGCGTCTATCCGCTATATCACATATTTTTCCCGTGAATATTGGACTTGGATTCATCCGGAGGAGAGAAACACGACTCCGCTATCGGCTTGTTTTGGTTTCATGTTAACCAAAACAAAACTTAACAAGGCGTCATAAAGCGTGATGATAACGCTTGTGTGGCCCACGAGGAAGCTTGTGAAACGCTTGCATTCTGCTCCCAAGTAGACCACAAAAAAAAGATTCCTGTGGTTTGAAAAATGGAAATAATACATAGTAGTTGTTCACATTAAATTACAAAGACAAAGAAAACATTTCACTGAATTAATCCCAAAGGTTTTATACAATTTCAAAAAGATAATAATGATAATAATGAAATAAATCAGGCGTTAAATGCAAACCAAAGTGCTTCACATTGAGAAATTATATCAGCATTATATCATTTTAAAAGGGCAATGAAAAGAGTATGAATAAAAGTAACCTGAACCTGAAACACGACATAAACATGAGCAGCATAAACAGGGAACAGAGTACCTTAAATGGCCCGTGTGTGTGTGTGTGTGTGTGCGTGTGTGTGTGCGTGTGTGTGTGCGTGCGTGCGTGTGTGTGTGTGTTATTTTATGGTAACCAGCGCTACAGGATTCCTCAGCTGAGGAAACTACCTGCAGCATTGTGATTTCTTTCTCGAAGATATTGTGGTATTCCACGGAAGTTTTCACATCAGCATTATAGAAAGAGGTGGATTTATGAATATTTTAGGGTAATTAAGATGGATTTTGATATTTTGCTTGATTTAAATAATATATATATATATATTTTTTTAACTGGTTCTTCCTGATTTGATGGCATTAAATGTTCATATGAGAGTTTTTGCTCATTTATTGAAATGAAACGATGCCGCACTATTATTTTAAATCAATGTTTGTCTTTGTAAAACGATTCATTGTGTCCATTTTGCATCAAGAAAACAAACACTGAAATAGTCACGTAGACCCCTAAATTCAGAACTAAGTGAAGAAATGAAAACGGCCAATCTGTTGTCGTAATGTAACAAAATGTGATGTTGTTTGTTCAAGCAGAGTGAATCATCATAATGTTCCTCAGTTGGTTTTCTTTTGGCAACGTGAAATAAATGTTATTTCACACCACTTATATTTATCCACATTTCTTCTATCGCTCTGTTTCACAACTTGTGTAACTTCTCCATTCTTTCTCTCTCTGCATGTACTTTTTTTCATTTTCTTTGCAATACAGACAGCAGCGACCTTTGACCCACGGACTATATATAAGAAGTGGACGTAGTCAGCGTGGCGTCACTCGTTAGTTTTGAAACCATTTGGGCCGTCGGCATCTTGTTTTTTTTAGCCGTTGCAATTTTGATTTGTGGACATCACCATTTTTGTTGTTTGGCCACCGCCATCTTGTTTTTTTGGGCCGTTGCCACCTTGTTTCTATGCAACCAGAAGTGACTCGAGAGGACAACTTCCCGCCCGGACGACACCGTCTTAGTGACCTGTCAATCACCTTGTAGCCCCGCCCCTAAAGCATCCCCTGCTTTATGGTCTGTTTGACTCTAAATGGACCATAATTTACTAAATGAACATCATGCTGTATTGAAGAAGACTTGAAACTAGAGATTGAGACATAAACTCATGTTTACAATGTTTACTGAGGGAATAAATCAAGAGAGAAGTAGAGTCATTTTCTATAGACTTCTATACAACCAGAGGAGTCGCCCCCTGGTGGTCAGGAGAGAGAATGCAGCTTTAACGCATGAAGCTTTGACTTCATTCTGCAGAACTGGAGGTTGTTTTGACCCAGTGACCCTCAAATGCCTCGTTTGTCATCATGGACTCGTCCCTCTGACAGGCAGCAGTCAGCTGTTGTTGTTGTTTTGACTTTTCTCTGCACTTTGATCCAACTCTGAGGTTAGATTGTGTGTGTGTGTGTGTGTGTGTGTGTGTGTGTGTGTGTGTGTGTGTGTGTGTGTGTGTGTGTGTGTGTGTGTGCGCGTGTGTGTGTGTGTGTGTGAGAGCGAAAGAAAGAACCTTGTTATGTAATCCTTAAAAATCAGGAAATTGGAGCAGGTTCACCCAGACGGAGCTTTGTGTTTCCCATGTTGGTGATTTACATGATTTCAAATGATGAAACTCACGTTTATTCCTTTCTAATATATATATATATAGCCATATCAGACATGACATCATACTGTATTAATAATATTTGTAGCGTTTCTACTTCTGCCTTTAACTTCTGTGAAATGTCACTTCATAACATATATACACATACATACATAACAGTTCTGCTGTTGTGACTCTTTTCCTTCATGACGCAGTCTGACGGAGAACTGAGGGTCATGAAAATGGTGTTTTATGGAGGGGTTGGTTGGTGAACAGTTACAGCACAGTTATCCAAAGCAGGGAGTCAGAGACAGCTGGAAATAAAAACAGACTTTACTCGTGTCAAGTTTTTGGAATCATGTAATTCATACCGGTGGAACACGGTCCATTGTTTTCTTTTTAAATATACATTGTGGAAAACATCAGAGCCCCTCTCAGCTCTTGACGGTGTTTTCTCGAAACCAGCAGGTTTCCGTGGTGACCGGGGCTCACGGACGCTCAGCACATCTTATCTTTCAGTGTGTGTGTGTGTGTGTGTGTGTGTGTGTGTGTGTGTGTGGGGGATGTAAAGGGTCCACGTCTCTCATTTCCTCAGCGAGCGTCAGCGCGGCTCCGGCCCTGAAGAGCCCAGATGTCCCAGTTTTCCACCAGCAATCAAACGCAGCGTGCATTTGTGGATCTGAGTGGAGCTCAAAACGAGGCAAATGTGACGCATTTAACGACCCGTGAATGAATACGAATGTCACAAACATTTGAATAAATCAAGAGAGAAGTAGAGTCATTTTCTCACAGTCTTCTCTACAACCAGAGCATCAGAACAGGAGCTTGTAGGTCTTCTGGTTTCTCTCTTTGAATGACGAATGCAGACTACCGCCACCTGCTGTGCTGTGGAGAGCTACTTCCTCTCGTGCAGACACAGGAAGCTCCCGCTCGTTGATCGTTGTCTTTGTGGTGTGTTCAAGGGCAACTTTTTTTGGGCGGGAGGGACAGCAGTTTGGCCTTCTTCACTGCCGGCTCTGTGATGTTGGTGTGGCCCTTTTTTTTTTTGGGACCCTGGCCCTTTAAGAGGCGGTGGTCCCTCTCCTCAGCTGACGGAGGGGTGGAGGCAGTGGAGCTATCAGGGAGTGGTTGGTCGTTGGCTGGAGATAAGTTTGTCCCCTCTGTCACCGTGCAAAGAAGAAGTGGACTCGTAGTGTGTGTGTGTGTGTGTGTGTGTGTGTGTGTGTGTGTGTGTGTGTGTGTGTGTGTGTGTGTGTGTGTGTGTGTCTACTGTATCAGTATCATGGCTGCCACGTTAACTTTATTTTCTATTTTCTGAATGTATTGGTAATGAATTCATGGTTGTGGTGGTAAAGACGCCACTGGGAGAGGTTAGTGACGGGTTGTGAGAGGGGTAATGAAGAGGAGGAGGAGGAGGGGGGCCCGTGGGAGGGGGGCTTGTGAGGTCCCAGCTGTGAGAGAGAGGGTGAGAAAAGTTCCCCTCCTTTTTTTACTCCTCTTCCTTCTCTCGTGTGTTTTTCATTTTGACTTTTTAGTTTTTCTCCTCTCCACCTCGCCCCGCCCCTCCTTCAACACCGATGCAACACAAACGTACAAGAATCCCCAGCCATCGACTGCCTGCTCTCATCTGTCGAGCCAGAGCGCTTTCTGACCAGCGATCGTCTGAGGCAGCGGGGCTCGGCAAGTAAGGGGTTGACCGGTTGCCATTGGCAACCTCCTTTGAGAAATTGGCAACCAATTCTGGGCCTTTGGTCGTCAGCGGCGGATGCTGCTGCTGCTGCTCGGGCTTCAGCTTCAGAGACTAACGGGGAAGAGGAATGACTGTGGGGTATACGTGTTACTAATCCGTCAACGAATTCACTGAACTGACAAAGAACCAGCTGAACCTGAACCCTGAACACAAAGAACGCGTGTGAAGTTTCCCCAAACGTCTCTGAGACTCAACGTACACATGTTTTCGTCGAGCTGACATAAACTCTCCAATTACTCAGAGTACAAGGGGACTGAAAATGGCAACCAAAAGCTGGTGCTTGGTTGCCTGGCAACCACTTTTAACAGTTGGTGTTTCAGACAGACATTAGCACTGTGGTGCAATATTTTCATAGTACTGTGTCCGCACACATTCAGGATGAATTATAATAATGTCGGTGATCCCTTAAGAACATCTCTGATTGAAGAACTATAACCATAACGGTCTCATCGGTACCTGAACGCACCAACGCAGTTAATGTTTTTCTGTCTCAAAATCTTTTGTTTTCTTTTTTAGTATCTGAAGTGATATGAAACTACCAAGACCGTGATAACAGGAAGTTCTGTTACCATGCAGATCTGTGGCAGCCCAACCAGCCTCCCAACTATCGTCTCATCTCTGTGATTTATTAACCAAGCCCCACCCTCACACACACACACACACACACACACACACACACACACACACACACAGACTGAAACATAAAGTACGAAAGGTCGAGAGGTAGAAAGTGAGAGAGCGAGAGGTGTGTGTGTGTTCATGTCTGGATTTGTCTATATAAAGGAAGTGCAGGCCAAAAGCTTCTGACCCTAATCGCTCACACACCATACTCACGAGCACACACACACACACACACACAAACACACACATGCACACGTTGACTTTTCCTTCATTTTGCTGCGAAGCGTCCTTCCCTAAGTGGGGGTCCTCTCTCTTCTCAGGACTGAGGCTGTGAGGGGAGGGGCATCTGTGTGTGTGTGTGTGTGTGTGTGTGTGTGTGTGTGTGTGTGTGTGTGTTTGTGTGTGTGTGTGTGTGTGTGTGTGTGTGTGTGTGTGTGTGTGTGTGTGTGTGTGTGTGTGTGTGCGTGTGTGTGAGAGGGACTCTAGTTACAGGAGTTGTGCAATCTTTGGACCCTCAACTTGAAACCAATGGGAACTGACCTCTCTGTCCTCTCCCAACTTCTTTGCTCCTCCTCCTTCTCTCCTCCTCCTCTCCTCGTCTCCTTCTCTCCTCCTTCTCTCCTCTCCTTCCGGCCGTCTTGACCTGCACTTGAACTCTTCTTGTCCGAAAATTGACGACTTTCCGCAGGTGTGTTTTTATTTTCCCCAACGATAACGAAACAAAGTGACTTCCAGCTTGTTCTTGAGGCTCCAGTCGAGTTTGTCTGCAAGACGTGTTTCTGAGCATGTGTAGGAACCAGGCGGCAATCAAAGCTGCATTCTCTCTCCTGACCACCAGGGGGCGACTCCTCTGGTTGTATAGAAGTCTATAGAAAATGACTCTACTTCTCTCTTGGTTTATTCCCTCAGTAAACATTGTAAACATGAGTTTATGTCTCAATCTCTAGTTTCAAGTCTTCTTCAATACAGCATGATGTTCATTTAGTAAATTATGGTCCATGTAGAGTCAAACAGACCATAAAGCAGGGGATGCTTTAGGGGCGGGGCTACAAGGTGATTGACAGGTCTCTACATCGCTCCTCCTCAGTCCTAATATGGTAATAAATCACTGAACTTGAGGCTTCAAAGCATCAGTCCACAAACCAATGACGTCACGACGACTACGTCCACTTCTCACACACAGTGAACGATACTTTTCAGATAGCGAGCGGTTGCCGCGGGCAACTCCAATGTGAACACATTTGGTGCTGAGGCTCAACATCATGGAGCATCAAATAAAACACTTCCTGAAGCCAAAGCAAACCTTTTTATGCTAACGCTCTTATTATTGGTCAATCTGTAACCGACTCCCGCAGCATCGTGTCTTTGTCCCTTTTATTTTCCCTCCCTCATGAAACGGGTCCAAATAATCATAAGACGCCATAAAATCTATAAAGATGCATAAACTCTCCGCTTTTGCATTCACCGCACAGACAAATGACCGTTTAATATGTGATCGCTATCGACGGCGTGTCGGGAGGGATTTAGACGCCGCCACGAACTGGGATTGAACCCACGGCGCGCTGTGAGCAGGAGGACATCATTTAGCTTATTCCTCTTCCTCCTCTCATGCTGATGGTTCACTCAGCCACATCAGATAACAGCGAGCTGCTGCTGCTGCATATTCAATAATGATAATATTTAATAGGTATAGACACAAATGTGTGTGTGTGTGTTCCTTTGATAGTTTTAAATGTGCAACTGCTCTGAGAAATTGTGGTGTTCATGGGTTGTAGGTATTACCAGACATGGACCGTGTACTTGGACCCTGTGATGGCATGAACAGAGTGCTGCTGACTGGGGCAATCCCCCCTCCCCCTACCCAAAACACACACACACACACACACACACACACACACACACACACACACACACACACACACACACACAGGCCCCGGGTGTTGGAGAGAGGCAGCACTGACCCAGATAGTGTCTCTGTCCCACCCTCTCTCTCTCAGCACTGTAAAAAATGAGCTCTGCAAGAATTTTTATTTCCTGCTGAATCTTCGTTTAACTGTTTAAAATCGTAAAAATTATTCATCATAAGATCCAAGAGTCGTAAGAGAACGTTCACAGCTAGCTAATTCATTAAAAAAATATATTTTTCTCAACTAAAAACTTGAATCGCCGTCTCGGTGCTTTAGCAAAATGGAGATTTTTCAAACCACAAAAGTCACCTGTAAGTTTCTTTTGATGTCAAAGCTTCCTAATTCACCAGAGGGACGTTTAGCGACCTCTTCAGCTTGTGTTAAACTCAGACCTGAGTTCAGACGTCTAAACAAGCAGCCACGTTTCATCAAATCAAAGAACGCTGGTGGCGATTGGCTGCGAACCAAAATCAGAATCAGAAATACTTGATTTGAGGCTTCCCGTGGGGGGGGGGGGGGGTTGGTATAAATATGACATGGTATAAAAGCATATTAATAATCACAAACCATACAAGATCTGGGTTCAACGGTGCTGATACCCAGCCATACTTGTGAGTACTTGTGCTGATCAGCTGTCGTTCCCATTGGGTGACGGCCGATGGAGTCTAAACACTAGGCGGGATTTTTGGGAAAAATTGGAAACTGTAGTGAAGCAACATTTGTAAGAATCCAAGATTCTGTCTGTGTGATCACTTCTGTGTGATATTTTAATAAATCTGATCACACAGTACACGTGTTGTCATTCTGTCTCGGTCAGTCAGATGACTACACGAGTGTAAGAGAGAACTGGTTAACCCTTCACAGGAGGAGGAGACGGCCGCACCTTTATTTCTATTAGTGTATTTCTTCACGTGTGACTGTTTGCAGTAAGTTCATCCAGCACCTCTCGTGTCTTCTCTTTCGGCCATCTGCTCATAAAACAGCAGATAAATCCAGTCACATTTTTCAGTGAAACCACTTCAGGTAGTTTGATGATCTGAAAAATCAAATGTTTTAAATCCCATTTAGTGCCGGGGGTTTGAATCCCCAGACCAGAGTGAGGGCCGAGCCCTCCCCGGAAGGCGTGACTCCTCCCCTCGGCTCCCTCGCGGCCCGGCGGTAACGGACTGGTTGTTCTGAGCGGGTGTGAATGTGTGGGACCGCACGAGGACGAAGCAGAGTGTTCAGTTCACGCTCAGTCAGCCTTCACCGGGTTAAAAATAGATTTTTAAAAATGTTGAGATTGGCCTGTTTGAAGACCAGAGACAGATCCTCTGCTGGTCGGCTGCAGAACAAATCTCAGGCCTCGTCAGCTGATGTTAGGACGGAAATTATTATTATTTCACTGATCACGCTGTTGATTATTTGGTCTTTTGGTTATTAAATGTCCAAAACTCAGCGATATTCTATTAAGAATGCTGTGAAAGAAAGAAGAGCTGCAACTGTTTATTAATTCTGTGGAGACTAAAATCAACTCTACTGTGGACGCTCTGGCTGCCCTGAAGGATGTGTAAAAATGTTTGAACAGAAACATCCGGAATATTACATTCACACACAATGTCGAAAATATGTTCGACATTTTACGTTTCTGCAAACCAAGGAAACGTTGAATGTCGATGTAGCAGATCACATGACCGTTATGGAAAGTTGTGTGGTATAATAACGAGTATGACAAGCAAGAGAGTCCACGAAGAGTGGCTATTTATTTATTCATGCTGGCTACGTTCGTTACGTTGTAACGTTACTATGTTTTACTTTGTTTTGTTACGTTTGTAACATTACGGTATTATGCTGTTATCTTGCGACGTTACATTGTTACATTGTTGTGGTTCCTCGGACGGATCATTGTTTCAATCTGCACGTTGAATTTGTGTCTGACTTCAAACTGACTTTATATTCATCTAAAACGGGAACATTGGACCTTCTAGTTGTCGACCAGTTGACGAGGTTATCGTTCAACACAGTATTTGTCGGCCCCGGTAACGGTCCTCAAGTGTCCATGGTAACAGAAAGAAATGCGATTTTGCATCGCCTGTTACAAAGTCTGCTTCATATTCATATAATTTTTCTCTTTCTTTTCTTTTCTTTTTGCTTACGCGTATTGTTGGAGCGTATAAAACAAGAGGAACAACATACATAAACGTCTGAGCGGAATTAGGCATGTAACCCCCGAACATGTGAGCAAAAGATATTCAAATGCATCAGATTTATTGACCCCAGCATGTCCTTGTCTAAAATATAAATAACATCATACTGCCTGAACATTGTGGTCACGGTGAATATCTATGGTCTGTCGTCCATAGATATTTGCATCTCTCTCTCTTCAGCTTCTTTTTGGGACGGTCGTTCTTAAAGCAACGGTCGTCAGTGGGCTCAGCCGACTCTGCTCTCAGCAAAGGGAGAAGTTTGTTGCTGGAGAACTCCCTCATCCGCTCATGTTGCAGCTCGGCTCCTGAGTGTCACAGAGAGGTTCGCTGTTTCCCCGACTCGGCAGTGAAAGGGTCCCATCTCCGTCCGTCTGTCCGTCCCTCTCTACCCCCACCCTGACTTCCTGTGGTGGGATCAGAGGCTGACAGGGTCACACCCACCCCACCCTTCTTTATTCCAGGAACTCCACAGCGGGACCCCCCCCCTACTCTCTCTCACACACACACACACACACACACACACACACACACACACACACACACACACACACACACACACACACACACACTCTTGTCACTCTTCATTTACACACGTACAACATGCACACTCAGTCTCTCACTATCACTAATCATTAGTGCTGCTTTCTCCACACACACACGCACACACACACACACACACACACACACACACACACACACACACACATACAGACACACACTCCTTCCCCTTGTCTGCCTGCAGATGTGGATCAAGTTGGATTTGCAAAAGATTCTCAGCGGTTGCTCCGTCCTGTTCGGAGGGGTAGATCTGGGTGTAGATCTGGGTGTAGTTCTGGGTGTAGATCTGGGTGTAGATCTGGGTGTAGATCTGGGTGTGGTGTGAACGCTGCAGTGCGGCTACACAAGAGTTCAGGCGACTTAAACTTTGGTGTGTTTTCTCTGATTTACTGCTTACGTGGCTCCGTCTGAACTCCACCTAACTGGAGCTCCACACTAGGTTCAAACAAACGCTGAAGAATTATATTGCAAATCCTATTCGATCCAGATACGGCTACAAGCACTTTTACCTCTCCGATCCCAAACCCGTGTGAGCAGAAAACAAGAAACTTGCGTTTGCTGAAGACAGGAACGCAGAGTTTAAGGCCTTCGGTCTGGAGCAGAATACCAGATACTCTAAAAGCCTCTGCTGGAGTTTTGCCCTTCAGCTGTTCGGTCCGCAGCCTTCAGCTCTTTCCACCAGACAAAAACAAATCCTCCCTCCTCCAGGCTGTTAGACACTCACCTAAAAATGTCAACAATGAGGTGTTCACGACCAGAAGAGGTGCTTTGCATCATGTCTCATTCGTTTTTTTGCAAAGAAGTCCACCAAAAGCTTTAAGCGTTAAAGCCCCTGCCGAGTGACCAAAAACCGGCAATAGTTTGCATTTTCTCTGTCGGGTACATTTACAACTTGATGAGACATTTAGAAGAAGGTGACGAGGATGTTCGATTGTTGATGGTGAGCCATTTTTATTCATGTTACCGCTGTAGAACTGAATGGGCCATAAGTGGCCAAATATCAGATGATAACGAGGCCTGAGAACATCACGCTGGAACAAACCCCCGAAAAACTGAACTGAACTGAAAAGAAGAAGAAGAGAAGAAAACTCCCTGTAACAATATGACTTTTGCTTTTATCGGAGGACCAGATGATTCCAGATGTTTCATCCACATCGTTTCCGCTCTGTTAGTTCGGCCCATCATGTTAATTCTTGGAATCCAGAACATTCTCATGCAGATATAATTTACACGCAGTTTAAATCTGTGATCCTCTTAACTCTATCAACCTTTTCAAACTTGACAATATAAATATTCCAAATAGGCGCTAACGCATTTTTAGGCGACCATATAATCTAACAATGAACTTTCATGAGGTGAAAACACTTTTAAGGGTTACGATTCTAAGACGAAAACGCTGACCACTCCCAGAGCGGACAACGCTGTTGTAACGACCTGTCTATCACCTTGTAGCCCTGCCCTAAAGCATCCCCCTCTTTATGGTCTGTTTGACTCTAAATGGACCATAATTTACTAAATGAACATCATGCTGTATTGAAGAAGACTTGAAACTAGAGATTGAGACATAAACTCATGTTTACAATGTTTACTGAGGGAATAAATCAAGAGAGAAGTAGAGTCATTTTCTATAGACTTCTATACAACCAGAGGAGTTGCCCCCTGGTGGTCAGGAGAGAGAATGCAGGTTTAAGGCTCTTCAGACCCGGAGGTTGTCTCCTGCTTGTAACCTTCTAGCTGCAGTGCATTGTGGTCCATTTCCTGCTCCTTTTTGTGTAGAAATCAGATGGATTTCTTCCTGTGTATTTGTTTAATGTTGTTACAAAATGGTGGCCCTAAGAAACCGGATGTTACCCTTAGGGTTTTAGCTCCCCCCCCCCCTCCCAAAACAAATCTGCTCTTGAAGACATTGGTGGTTCATGGCATGGACCCAATTATTTACAAGAAGCCTGGGACCCACGAAATAAAGCGATAGAAAGTAAAATAAAAGCTGCTTTAAAATGTTGTTTGAGCCTGGCTGTGGGTGGGTTGCCAGTTTTGGGGGGGTGGGGGGGAGGAAGGTGTGGCATTGAGCTGCCTTCACCTTTGTTTGGAGACACAGAGGGGGCTCTGTCCCATCACAATGGGACTGAGAGACCAGTGTGTGTCCTCTCTCTGTGTGTGTGTGTGCGTGTGCGTGTGTGTGTGTGTGTGAGTGGGAGGGGTTGTGCTGGCAGCCACACCCAGACTGATTGGCTGATGCCACACCTCACAGTGGAATCCGCTGGAGCTGGGTCACATGTTGGCCTGCAACAGTCTTTAGGCTGACCTGGATCTGGCTCTGTGGCTTCTCTCAGCCCTGGATTCTGGAGAAAGAAAGTGTTTATTTCCAGTTTAAAGTACAGTAAGTACATTTACTCTCGTACTGAATACAGTAACTCAACCTAATGCCTTGAAATATTTCTACTTTGACAAGTTAATGTTCCTTGATATCAATATTTCATTGCTATTAATGTGGATAGCTATCAGACTCATTCGAGTGGGGACTTTTCTGTACGTAGCGCTACGTTTCCCATGACAAGTGGCTCTGCTGCAAACAGGAAGTTTAGAACTACTTCATGTACTTCAGCCTCTGTCGCGCTGCAAGAAAGAAGGTGTAAAGTCATCGCTTCCTGTCTGAGTCTCGCTCACGCAGGATGGCCTGATGCACTCTGAGCCACGCCGGGTCGGTCAGTGAGACGGTCCAGATGTGTCAGGTTCACCCGTACGAGGCAAGAAATGCAGCTCAGATGTTGACCTGCTGACCTCACGAAGTCCCACTTCTTTTTAAAAACCACAACTCTAAAAAGAAAAAAAACGAATCGACTGAAACGTCGGCTGTAACCACATTCTCATCAGCAAAAGCCGAGTTTAAAGAGGAAGAAAAAAAAATCCGAAAGGGAAGTCATCTTTTCTTACAACTTCCACAACTTCCAGCAGCAGTGTTCAACCTGAGGGTCGCGACCCAGCCGAGGGTCACGGGAAACAAGTCCGTCGTCTGTGTTGTTACGTGAGAATCAATCTGTCAATCAGAATCATTCTGGCTCAATAAAAGTTGAACCTAACAAATAGATTTGATTTCATATTGGACATATGTTTAAATTGCCCAACTGCCGTTGAAGACGATATTCTCAGAAGACTGAAATAACAACATGATGAAATGTGCAGATCAGATTTTGTGACTTTAAACCACCCTGATTAGTCAATTAAGGAAGTAGTGGTTCGGCAGATAATGTACGGACAGAAAATTGAATAATTGAATAATAATTTTAAGACATTTTGTCCTGCAGCTGCGGCTCCTTTTATTTGTTCTTGTCTGATTAAAATCATAATGCCGGACATGTTCGACAAAGTGCTGGTGTTTCGACAACATTTAGGATTTGAGAACTTTTGTTGCCTTTTTTGTTAAGTGGATAAAAGCTTTTGTAGATTAAAAAATAAGATTAGCTTGAAAGGAATGTATTCCTTTGGTGTTAGCTAGGCAGATCTGTAAATCTGAAGAATCACCACTTCAGATCTTGTAAGATGTGTTCATCGGTTTCTAGGAAATAAGTCATTCATCATGACATAAAAGCATAAAAAGCAGCTCAAGAAATCGGAGTCCAAAGGACCGGTTAGCCAACCAATCGGTTATCACACACAATGTGTAGTCCGGTGTCAGTGGAAACCTGCGAGTAGATGATTTACACAAATATTCAACATTGATCGTTCAGCTATTGATACATTGTTTTATAGTTTTATTAGGAGGAGTATCTCAGATTTAGATGTGAGAGAAGGGAAGTGGACATGGAGAGAAAATGGAGACAGAGAAGAAGAGAAGGGGTGTGTGCAGCACGAGAAGTGTGTGTGTGTGTGTGTGTGTGTGTGTGTGTGTGTGTGTGTCGACGAGTCCCTCTGCCTCGGCACTCCCCACACCTCTCTCTCTCTCTCTCTCTCTCTCTCTCTCTCTCTCTCTCTCTCTCTCGGCTTCCAGAAAAGGGTGTGTCCGCCTGCCTGCTCTGAAAGGGAGGGAGGGGTCAGTCCACGGCTACTCCTCCCTACTCTCTCTGTTATTTCTCTCTCGCTCTCATTCCCTCACTGGCAGCCTCAGGATTAGGCCTTTGTCTCTCTGCCTCCCCTGTCTCTCTTTGCCTTTAATTTTCTATCTTCTTTTTTTAATTTTTTGAACAGAATGTGTGTGTGTTGTGTGTGTGTTGTGTTACCCCTCCTCTCCTGGGAGATTTGTGAGAGGGGGTTTTCTTTAGCCAGCTTTTAGATCAGAGGTAATTTCCCCCTCCTCCAAACTCTAGCTTGCTATTTCCTGTCTTACTTCCTCTCCTACCTGTCTTCCTCCCTCTTCACATTTTCCTTCCTCTTCTCTTGCTTCCTTCTTGTCCTCCCCCCGCCCACTTCGCTCCTCTTTCCTTCTTCAAATCCTTCCCCCTCCTTTCCCCGTCTCCCCCCCCCCCCTGTCCTGGAAGTTTTGGCTTTTTTTTTTCTCGCCCTCCCCTCCCCTTGTTTTTCTCTGCCATTTCTCCCCACCCCCTCTTTCCCCCCTCCTCAACCGCCCCCCTTATCACCTCCTCTCGTTCCCTACCTTCCTCCTCTACTTGCCATAGACCCCTCTCACCTTCTTCTCCTCTTCCTCCTCAGTGCCAGTCGACTCCTAAGCAGAAGAAGAGTGCGGTCGGCGCCCAGAAGAAGCTGAGGAGCGCGACCAAGCAGAGCGCCCTGACCCAACAGCAGCAACCGCCGTCATCGCCGCCGCCGGCCGCCCGGGAAGAGGAGGAGGAGAAGGAGGAGGAGGAGGAGGAGCCGGCGACCAGGCCTCGGCCGCCGCAGGAGGAAGAGGAGGACGGAGAGGCCGGCGAGGAGGAGCGAGAGGAAGTGGCGACACAGTCTGTGAAGAAGAAGGAGGAAGAGGAGGAGGAGGGCGGTACAGCCATGCCCTCTGTACAGATCAAACCCGAGCCGGAGGAGATGGAGTGCACGGTGAGGATGGGGGGCGGGGCGGCGGAGCTGATTGGTTGATTGATTAGAAGAGGGCGGAGGTTTGAACACACAGATGGAGGAGAGTCAGGTGTGTTGGGGCGCCGACTCGCATCGCTCACGATGAGGCGCGTCTGATCGCGTGGAGCCAGTGATCGAGGAATTATACATTTGTTTCTAACTTACGGGAGTCCAGATTTGTTCCTGATGGCCTCCATTTCACACCATCTCACTATTATTCGTTTTTTTTGCAACCTGGGCCTTATTTTCATAGTTTTGGTCGTCGTTCCTTTCTGTAATCATAACTTGAGGAGATCTGGGAACACGACGAGATCGCTGAACTAAACACAAGAGGGCTGTAAACAAACCGATAGGGAAGTCATCGCCCAAATCGTTGGGGTTTAAACTCCATCACAGTCGCCTCCCTGTTCCAAACATGACTTTTTGACCCTTTCACAGTATGCGAACATTGTCTTAGGACTTAGCTCCGCCCTCTTGTGTCACTTCTGGTTGCAAAAAAAAAAAAACAAGATGGCGACAGCGGAAATGCCAAACTCGAGGCTTCAAACCGTAGTCCACAAACCAACAGGCGACGTCACGATGACTGGGTCCACCTCTTATATAATTATGGTGACTATGGTAACAGATTAATGCGTTTGAGGGCTTAACAGCGACTTAACTCTACAGTTTATAATACTATGAGGACGGATTTTACAACTCTGGAGCGTTATTCTCACTGAGGCAAATCTTTTTTTTAAAGGTGCCATGATCACCAGTTAGAAATAGAAACACGTTGGAAGTTATTTTTGGTTTGCGGCAACAGTTGAGTCAGGTTCACCTTTTATTCAACCGGATGATCAAACTGACTCTGATCGTCATCTTTTGGCATCTCGGACGCCTGACGAAGGTCCACGTCGATTATAAACTCATTTGCTGACTATGTGCGTGATGTCACCGTTGGGCTTTATGAAAGTATAACCACGCATTCGGCTTTTCATTCGGAGACTGAAGACAGAAAGAGCTCCTGTAGATTTATGGCTCTTCAGCAGTGTAAACGTGTTGGCGACTACTTTTTGATATCTCTCTGATGTTTGTACAAGGTCTGGTGGAGTTGTTCGGTAGCAATGTGTGTTCTTTGTGAACGATGACTCCCAGAGATTTAAAGGTCAACAGTGAGTTTCCACTCTTACGTTTGTACGTGAAGGAGTTATTATTTTCAGTTATTACTATCAGAACCCCCGATTCAGATCACCAAACAAACTGTACATTGGATCAGTTGTTTCACACTCGTTCTGTTCTCTCTATTAAACGGAAATTGATATAAAAATCCTGCTGACAGATGAACAAACACTCAAGATGCTCCGGTATTTAGACGTGGAATAGAAGTTGATCTGACGGCCTGCTCCAAAATATTAGTCGCGTTACTGAACGCTGAAATTAGGCCTCTACCTGTCATCTTGTTAAACTTGACCCTGCACATATAACTCCTAAAGTTGAACGTTGCTTGTGTCCTAACGTCTTCTTACGAGGAGGATTTGCTTCACTGACCAAGCAGAGACATCATGTCAGTCATTAGACAAGTTAGAAGGTTTCCTATCCCCTGTGGAGGACAAGGAGAGAAGGGATCGAAGGAAGGAACCGAGTGAAATGGAAATTAAGGGTAATAGATTGGTGGGCGGAGCACAGAATGAGGAAGGAATTGATGATGAATGACGATCTGTAGATGGAGAGATGGAAGTGCGGGAGCACAATGGATGGGGGATTGACTGGAGAGACGTATGGAGGGGCGGTTGAGCGCTGCAGGAGGGCGAGGAGCCGAGTGGATGGAGCGTTTGTTGATGGTTATGATGAAGCTCGGGAGAGTGGAATGTCTTGATGCCGCCTGAGCTCCTGTTGGCGACGCAGGTTCCTTCTCGTTCTCGTTCTTCCAGACAAACCAGAATCATGAAACACATCACTTCCTGCTCTGATATATAGATTTTTCCAAGCAAAGCATGAACTCGCATCGAGGAAAGGGAAACATTGAACAGATTTGACGATAAAACAAACAAAAGGATGTTTGGAATCCTGGCTCGATAAATGATTAATCCACGAGATTATGATTTCCATGTTTGCACGACGGTGTCGTCAGCAGGCGTTCAGCGGTTCTCCGGAGCAGGAGGAACCCTCTGGAAAGGGTTGGTGAATGAGGAACCTCCTCGTTGTTGTCAGCTGCTGGTTGCTGCTGGAGAGCCTCCGAGCAAAGCGTTGAGCCTTCTGTAACTCCGGGTCCCTCGAGCCGTGTGGACGTGGAGCTGGTGGGCTCCCTCTGGAGAACGGAGAGGGAATAAGGCTCGGGAACAGTCTGCGGATGGACAAAAATCAGAAAACACATTTAGCGAACGGACACTTAATTGCTCTCGCGGCGCGCTGACATTTGCGGTTCTGCATGCGAAGCGGCGACGTTGACCTTTTGTTTGTTTTAATCCTGAGTGACTTTCGGGGAGAGTATCGGCGGAGCGAGCTCCGTGGAACGAATAGTGAAGGGGTCAGAGGTCACAGCGGGGAGAGTGTGTGAATCACTTTGAGGAGAAGTCCTCTTGAGATAGAAACTCCTGCTCGGGTTACCCCGCCAGTTTTATTTCTCAGGATCAAACTATTCCAGTCGGAATGTCGGCTTATAAATTAATCTTTCTTTTCCCTTCTGATTTACCGTGCCCGTATCTTTCCGTCGACTTCTCACCATCCCAGATTTACCTGTCTCGGAGGATTTGAGTTGTGTAAATAAACATTAAAACGTGTGCAGTTCAAGCCTTTAAATCGTGGCCAGTCAAGGCGCCAAAATACCTTTAAAGACTTTAACGTTGTAGTTTTCAAGTCCCAACTCATCGTCTCTCAGGCCTGTTGAGTGTTAGTCAGCCTCCTACATACTTGTCTCTGTCCGTCATGTCTTCACTGGATGGTTTCATATGCGTTTAGCTGATTAAGTCTTTTTTTTTTACATAGAAATGTGCAGCATTGACAGTTTCATTTTGGACTCCAATGCTCTGGGTCATTTTTGGAGCTGTTTTAGTTCGATAAATCTCAGAGCCCAAAAGCTCTTTAATACATGACATTACACTGTTGTCCACATGAATACATATTGAAATGATCATAATGATCATAGTTGAAAATCTAGATCTTTATTTTTCCTGCCGTACTTGCAATAATTACTGATGTAAACAAACATTAATCAGCAGCAGAAACCCAGTTGTTGTTTTGGGTTTGTACTGAATTAAGAGACCTGCGAATCACTGTGATAATGATCCACGGTTTCAGTCTTTTGTCTGGAACTTTTCACTACTTTGTCTACATTTTAATTGTGAATTATACCTTTTGGAATACAAATGATCTGTCATTAGGTGTTTGGATTATTTGGTCTGCCTTTTGTCTGCCAAAAGGCCACATTATGTTCCTAAAGACTTAGTGATGCATAGTTACCTGCTTCACGGCTATTAGAGGAGACAAACTTACTCGTCTCAGCTCATATTTACGACTGCTAGTCTGCCGGCTGGTTGCTGATTTTAATTGCAATTTGGGACATAATGATTATTGGTGGCACGATTTTCTGGATGCCGATTAAATATAATCATGAGTAATAAAAAACTTCAGGAGTTGTTTCCATGTCGCCATGGCAGGCTGGCAGCGCAGGCATGTTGCTACACCTTTTGACATTTCTATCTTCAGCGTGGAGTTGATGGGTGGGTCCATGCACCCTGTCATAATCGGACAGGGTGTGGCATGAAAAGGGCGTGAGCGGTAATGATAAGGCGAGGCCCGTCGGAGGCAGCGGCACGCTACAGCAGCAGTTGACCCAGCCCAGATCCAGAGGACGGAGGGATGGGTGTTGTCGGGATGGGTGGGTGGAGGAAACTGTGGGAAGTGTTGAAAAGAAAACAGAGAGGGAAGAGAAGATAGGGAGGGAAAAAATTTGGGGGGGAGAGGAGACAAATGAGAAAAGAGGGAGAGAAGAGCGATCGAAGGGAAGGTGGAGAAAGAGGTGGAGAGGGTGTGGACGCTCAGATAAGGGAAGGCTGCGCTGCAGGATTATGACTGCCATCCATTTTGTCCTCCTCTGTGCCACCGCCCTTCAATGTTTAGTTTTTTTTTAAGTTATCCATAATGTTGTCCCAGTTGGCTTTGTACAGACGCAGGTGGAGGCTAGCTGCTGCCATCGGTTTGCATGAGGAAAGCTAACAGTGCTAACAGGCTTTTTAAATGAAGCTGCAAGGCGAGTGGAGAGTGGTTTTGTCTGTGTCCACACAATCAATGGAAAAGGTCAACGGAGTCTATTGTTGTTTTGGGGAGATTGGATCGGCAACGAGAACGGACAAACATCAAAATACAAGCCAGTACATTATCTATTCCTCTGCTCAATGCTAATGCTTTATCATACACTTTGTAGTTTTCTGTCACAAAACAACCACAAAGAGATGAAAAAAGTCTTGTATGTAATTTTAGGTTTGCTTTGACACACATTTCCATTTTCCATGAAGATGGCTCACGTGCTTTCCTTAACAGGTTATACATCTGCTCTTACTAGTGAGTGACAGCAGTGACACTAGGAATATTAATTGGTTTATATTCACAAGTAGTAGAAAACATGTTACCTGTGTCCCTTATAATATAGAATATACCACTAACTTGTGAGGGAAATGTCTTCATTCTTCGATTTTTGGGTTTCTGGAATTTTCTTAAATACATTTCTGACAATGACTGATACATTGGAGTTGAGGACATCATTGACTACATACAGACACACATTCAAGTATTTGTACTGTATCAATTAAGATATGTACCATGTCCAAAAGTAATGTTTTGACTGCAAGTTTCAAGATTCTGCAAAACTGCAAGTTTTAAAAAAAGGTTTTGGATTGGAAATGTGTTTTATTTACTGTTCTCTGATTCCTCAATTGTTCAATATTAACACACGCTATATGCACTATTTTGTGCCTCTAAAATGTTCTGAATATACGGTCAGTCTATGGCGATACTGTATATAAAACGCCTTTATAATTCCCCCAAAACATTTTATTGAGCTGAACAGAAGAACTGACTTTCCAGATGATGTTCATAAAGTGTAACATCGAGCTGAAGCATTGGGTGTGAAGTAAGTGGTGGTTGCAATCAGACACCTGCTGACGGAAAATAAACTCCTGATTGGCTGATTTTAAAAACAAAAAACAAAACATATTATATTTCAGAGAAAAAAATGAATTATGTCAGCATGTTCTCATGAAGGGTTGGGGAGGTGGGGGAGGGGTCTGGTGGAGCCCTATGGATGTGTGTGTGTGTGTGTGTGTGTGTGTGTGTGTGTGTGTGTGTGTGTGTTGTGGCACGGTGTGGTTTGGGTTAGTGGAGGGTGGGGGCTGGGTGGAGTACTATTGCGTAAGGGATCATTAAGCAGAGGGTGTGTGTGTGTGTGTGTGTGTGTGTGTGTGTGTGCGTGTGCGTGTGCGTGTGTGTGTGTGTGTGTGAGAAAGTGTTGACCACACCTCTTCTGCTGCCTCTCACAGAGGAGAGTGGAGTTTCCTGTCCAGAGATAAAGTCTCCAGGAAGCCGGTCCTCCTGGTGTCCCCTCTTCTGGGGCCAACGAACACTTCAACGTCTCTCACCCTGAAACGTTAAATCACGATCATCACTTCTTTGTTTCTGAGTTCTTTTTGCATCGTCTCGAACAATAAAGGTGACGTGACCAAAGTACAAATGTAAAACAAACAAACATCAAGATGAATGCCGGTTCAACTGGTGAAATAGTTTTTATTGTTCCGATTCTCTCAAGCCTACATTTAAAAATAAAGGCGCTCTGTAGGACAGACAACTGTTATGTTTTCATTATCGATTTAATGGACTTTTAATTACTTAAATATTTTTTTCTGTTGATCGAATGAGCGATTAAACCGACTTTATTTACTTCGTAAGAAAAGGAATCCAAAGTTTTTTTGCCCGTTTTCTGACAACTTCCAGCTGGTTTTAATTCAGCGCGCCTGCAACAAGGGCTGGTAAATATATAAATCGATATTATATCACGATACGGGACTAGATATCGTCTTAGACTTTGGGTGGACGTCGTCTTCTCCTGGTTTCAAAGGCTGCTTTACAGAAGAGTGATGTCATTACCAGGTTGTTCCAGCTGTCAGCCCTACAATGTCGACCCACTATTGATTTTTCTCCATACCTTTTCAACAAGTAGCACACACCAGCAGATTGTCCACGTCAGACGCGTTCTCTCTCACCGGGGAATATTCGGTTTTGGTTTGAGCGAGGGGGAACGATGCTTCTCTCCGTTCCTTCAATTTGTTTTGACGACTTTGGCGTCCCCGAATCTCGTTGCCTCTACAATTAGACATTTACATTGGCGTCATCTTGTAAATGACCCTTCTTCTTGACCCTCGGATGTTTGCTTTTTGTTTTGTTTTGCCAGCTGCATGATAGAAACGCCATCAACACGCCCACTCGCTCGCAATCCGGCTTTTCACAAACTTTTTGTACGGGGGAGCTGGCGGAGTCTGTTTCGTGTCCGTCCCTCATGATTCAGACATTTTGGTCCTGCAGGTGGTGTCGGGTTGCAGTGCGTGTGCTTGAGGGTCTGTTTTGGAAACAGAGTAGGAAGCTGAGGTTTCAGGAGTAGAGACCCTGATTACCGTTCTAAAGGATCCCCACGTTGGCCTCTGAGCAGGGAGCGGCGCTCAAGAGCAGCTCGGCAGGTCGGTCGTGGAGAAGTTGAGGACAGGTGGAGAACGAAAAAGAGGGAAAGAGGAGATGAGTAGAGGAGATGAGTAAACGGGGCGGTTGGTCCGTACGAGTTAACTGGTGTTTGTCAGCGGGTCTGAACAAGGTCAAAGGTCATTCTTCTGACTTTACAGCGAAATGCTTCCTGTCTTTCTTCGATATCTCTAGTTTTACACACCTTTCTCTCATCTCCTCTCTCCATCGTTCTTCTTCTACTTTCTCTTTCAAACTCTCAATCCCCCCTCGCTCTCTCACTCTCTGTCTCTCTCTCTCACCCCCCCCTCTCTCGCTCTCTCTCTCTCTCTCTCACCCCCCACCCCCTTCTCTCTGTCTCTCTGTCTCTGTCTCCTCCCTACCTCTCTCTCTCTCCCTCTCTCTCGCCCTAATAGGATATGTCGAGGGAGGCTCTGCTTCCGCTCGCCCCGTCGCCATGGCAACCGCGGCTCTGGCGGGAGTTGCCGAAAAGACTGTAGCCTGACCCCTCCCCTACTCCCCCCCTCCCTCCTTCCTCACTCCTCCTCTTCCTCCTCCACCTTTCCAAACCAGCCTCTCTCTCTCTCTCTCTCTCTCTCCCCCTCTCTCTCTTTCTAACTCGCTGCTTCAGCCAAAGGCGAACAGACACACACACACACACACACACACACACACTGAATACCTGCCAGCACAACACAGTGAATAGGCCTGTAATCTCTCTCTCTCTCTCTTGCATATACACACAAATACACAATGAGGCCCTCTGTGTGTGTGTGTGTGTGCGTGTGTGTGTGTGTGTGTGTGTGTGTGTTTGTGTGCATGTGTGTGTGTGTTACCGATGTATGCACATAAACAAGTCAGTTGTCCTCCAGTAAACAGGAGCACTCATGCACAAAGACAGGCCACAACACACACACACACACACAGTAACACTCATGTACGCACACTCTATTACTCTCCGTGTGTGTGTGTGTGTGTGTGTGTGTGTGTGTGTGTGTGTGAGAGAGAGCATGAGACATGAGAGGTTAGAGGCCTATTTGTGCTTTTGCCAGGAGGGCTTTGCTAGCATGAGTGTGAGTCAGTGTGTGTGTGTGTGTGTGTGTGTGTGTGTGTGTGTGTGTGTGTGTGTGTGTTAGGCATTCAATCCATTCAAGGGACAGCACATTCACAATTTTCGGATGCAGAGAGAGATGTGTGTGTGTGTGTGTGTGTGTGTGTGTGTGTGTGTGTGTGTGTTGTAGGGGGGTGGGGGGGCAGATGAATGCAGTGCAGATATTGGACTGATGCAGCTCCCTCTGCTGGTGCAACATGATGATGTCATTGTTGGCAGCCTACTTCCTCCAGAGTGGAGCTTCCAGGAAGCTTAAAAAAAACAAAAACCAGCAGCTCTGATTGGGACAGGAAGCAGAAATGACCGTGGCTGTGTTCAAAGTGACGTACTAACGAACTGCTGCCTACTGCATGAACGAGGAAGGAGGATTTCTACCCGCAGGATGCTCAGGCGACGGATGATCACAGCCAATCTCTAAACCGGCCTTATCCGGATGAACTGACCACATTTTGTGAGTCTGCGATGACTCTGGACTGTTTGTAGTTTCAAAACTCAAAAGAATCGACTCAAACGGGATCCCAACCGTTTCAGAGGAACAGGTGTTTCAGTTCAACCGGTGACTGTGGTATCTGTGTTCGCTCGAAGCAAGTCACGTAAATATTCGGCTTAGATAACAAACACAGAGGAGTCGGTTTGTTAAAGTGATTGAAGTCTTTTACGAGGACGACATGTTCTGATGGTGTTCTCAACAGCTGCCGTCACCACGAGCAACCATTCTTCTGAGAGTCACCAGTTGCCACGGTCACCGGTTAAAGCGAAACCCCGGTGGCGTCTCCGGCTGCGAGCTGTTAACGGTGTGGACCACCACTGGGAACCTCTGAGTCTGTCATGGTGTTTTCTCTACAGCAGGGAGAAAGTCCATCTTTGTTCATGTGCAGAGCATCAAACACCACGACAGGTCTTCATACTTCCTCGTTCAAGACAACGTGAATAACATTATCAAAGATAATTCTTGGTTTGTCTACGAATTGCGGCGCATTGTGTTTGGTCGGTATGTCTGAACGCCGGACGAGAGCAGCCTGAACGGCCACATCCACACTTTAATTGCTACTCCCCCAATTATAGCTTTGTCATCAAAACTCTTGCTGTTAACAAGTCATTTAGTCTATTCAGCTCGGGGATGTTATTAAACCGAGTGTGGCGAGATAAATCCACCTGCTCCCAACACAAGCACCGTGTTTCCTGGAGGGCCTCGGGGCGCCAGCGCTGTCTGTGAGGAACATCGGGGGTGTTGAGCCAGAGTGCTTTCTACTTTATTAAAATGATTTTGAAACAACGGACGGGTCAATGGACTCTTCTCATCGGTCTCCACCCTCAACACCATTGTCTTTACTAGAACTCCAGTGAAAGGTTTTCCACAATGTGCTTTTTTTTTTTTTTTTTTTTGTGAGCGATGTTTTATCCACGGAGCGCCGTCACCGCGCGTCGTTACATCTGAAACAGGGAGGAAAGAAAACACTTTGTTGGCGACCTGCATGACGAGCCGTTGAGCTCCGTCACACTGATTTGCCCCTCATCGCGACTCTCCTCCTCCCCCTTCCGCCCTCGTCTCCCCGCTGGAGGCAACAAGCTCAGGCCCGTTCTTATCGAGAAGAGAATAAGCAATAAAGCGCGTTGAGAGGGAAGTTCAAAAACACACAGACGGTATAATCCTCAAACTACACGGTGGGGTGAGAAGCCAATCGAACGGCTTTTTGAGAAGCCTCTTCTCAGGAAACATGTTGTCTGAGATGTCAGTTATGATGACATCGATCAGTATCTGAGTGGATATGGGCGTTGCAGCACAGACAGGTTCCAAACAAGTCCAGTGATGTAGAGCACTTATTTACAAGTGGAAACAAAGGTGAACACTAATAATACATCCATGTGTGTTTGTTGCAGCGCTTTGTGCTCCACATTCACCCCGTCTCACCAGTAGAACATGTTCATAATCCATTCATAATGTCCAGTATTTGTGACTTAATTCTTTCTAAACGGGCTTTACCGCTATTATTATTATGTTCTCTCTGCTGAGGCATTAGTGTTTGTCTATCAGCTAATCCTGTCATGTGTTATTGGGTTCCTACGTTTGTCAGACTGTATTTGATTGGAGCTCCTCCTACCGGGAGGATATTTGCTGATCTTTCGTAGTTTTCTTCTCAAACTTTTGAATATTTCTCCATGTTTGACTGCTAATAAGCTAATAAGCCGAGCTAAGCAGCGACGGTTCACTGCAGCCTGAGTGAAGGAACTGATTCATGGCAGATTGAACACATTAATCACAAGGTGAATGGACTTCTTGTTGTTTGCTACAGATGCATAATGAGACCTCCAGGCCCCGAACAGGATTCCTCCGCTCACCTACATCTATTGCATATCTTATATTAACCTCCGCACACGGGGCTGAAATAGATAATGTTTAATAGCCGTGTGCGCGAGTCTCATGTGGATCCTTCTTTTAATTGGGGCAAGTTGCACATTCATGCAAAGAGCTGCACAGCTGTTGTTAAAACTCTGTTTGCTTTAAGGTTAGAGCGAGGCCGTCCACGCGGGGGGTGGGGGTGGGGGTGGGTCGGGGGGGTCGGGTGAGGGGAGGGGAGGGGGAGGGGGGGGATGAATAAGTTACTAAGCGCCCACGAAATCAACACTGGTGACTGCTATTAGGTAACATTAGGCTGTGAGTCAGGTGGCTGAAGAGAGAGAGGCAGAGGACGGGGACAGTTTGGGGTTTCCTTAGGTGGGTCAGGCTCTTAAGGGGTGGAGCTGTGTGTGTGTGTGTGTGTGTGTGTGTGTGTGTGTGTGTGTGTGTGTGTGTGTGTGTGTGTGCGTGCGTGTGCGTGTGTGTGTGTGCGTGTGCGTGCGTGTGTGCGTGCTGGGCGGGGCTACGTGCTTCTCGGTTAACATCTCCCCCAGCTGTTGTTTTTGCCCTCTGTCTTCATTATATCGTCCATATCGGCCTTCACACTCCAGCACACGTGTTTCACCTCCCAAACAAAATACAAATCAGATGTAAGTGTTGATCACAGATGACATTGGCACATAAACTCTCCCAGAAAGTCAACACCAAAGGTGCCTCTCTCTTCCGTCCTCTGGTCCTTCTCACTGTATCTCTCTCCTACTTTATCCTCCTGTCCAGCAGCTCATGAAATAGTCACCCAATGCGATCTAATATCTATTTCTTCTGTCTCGCTCAGGATGAAAATAATGCAAACGCAAAGTCAGGTAGGGTCCTTATTCGTGGTGGACACATGAGATAACTGCATCCACGTGACGGAGCAACAGTCAGCGCACGTGACGTACTTTATAATATCCAAAAAGAGGATTATTGGTGGACGGGTCCAACAAACAGGACCTTTTAAACTAAAGACACCCCGTTGTGGTTTTATAGTGGTTTTGTTTCCAAAAGCGATAGATTGTGTGAGTACTTCCTGAACCGCGAGCCCGTGTTGTCCCTTCACCTTTACCAGGAGCAGTCACAGTGTTGTGTGCGTCCTCCGTGGTTTTGATGATGATGATTTGTTCCCGTAGAAACAACGGCGACGAGGGCTGAAGGCCCATCGGGCTTCGGGGGAATCCAGTGGTTTTAGTCTCGTGTGTGTTGGAGGTGCAGCAAAGGTTGCGTTACCAAAATCTGCTGCTGGTTTCCTCTGGCACCATCTGGTCACTCACTTCCACCTCTTCTCCCCCAAATACCCAGGAACTAAAAGTCAGTTTTGCGTGTACCTGTTGGGAGGAGTGTTTCACCGACAGTGGTTATAGACGGCCGTGTGATGTTTGACTGGATGGAAAGAAAACCTGCAGCGGTTGAAAAGTCTACCGAGGCTCCTCAACTCTTACTCCTCTTTGCTTTGTGAATGATGCTGTAGATATGTGGCGGTGGTCAAAGATCGCGTTTTGTCATTGAAGTTGCGCACACCAGTGGAAAGTCCTTCCTCAGGAGGAGGATAAGGAGGACGAGGAGGACGAGGAGGAGGAGGAGGACGAGGAGGAGGAGGAGGACGAGGAGGAGGAGGAGGAGGAGGAGGAGGGACTTTCCGGGAGGCGGATCTACAGCCAGTGAACTGAAACTGAACATGGTTGTGGTTTTGTAGATAAAGTAATAAGTGATCTATTGTGTCAACTGTAGAGACGTTTGACGTCTGTTTTTAAGGGCGAACTGTAACACAACATGGACAAGTTGTGTCTTTACGGCGAGACGCTGCAGAGCAAACCAATGTTTGTCACGCGCTGATCAATTAGAAGATTTTGGGATGTTTTACTTCCACAACACGTCTTCTTTCAGACTAGTGGAAATATTTATTTTACTACTTTGCCTATTTGTGTCTGTAGATTTCTCCTAACCTCACTGAAAGTTACCGTTAGATAATGCCTCATTTGCATATTTAAACACAACATTTCAGGAAACTTGTGGTACAAAGACCAGTTGTCTTAATGGGGAATGTCAACTGAAATCTGTCAGTTAGTTTTAAACCTTGTTGGTTTGTTGCCGTTGACTACGCCGTGTCTCGGTAACGTGTTCCTTATGTCGCTGCTGACGGAGATGTGTTGATTGGTCCTGGCTTCCTGCCGTAGTTAGCGTTACCTGTTAACTCATGGCACTTTTTACAACAATATTGGGAGAAAATCTGCTCTTCTCTGTGTGATGAAAGTATGAAAACACTCCATTCACGTTGTGTGGACATATATGGTGCCATAACCATACATGTACATATTCCTCTGGGGGCCACACAAGGTCGCGGATAGCAGAGTTAAATCCCTCCTCTGGACGGCATCACACTCCCATCTCTCTCGCCACAGCAGTCACGCCTGCTCGCCGCTTCCATTCAAGTTAGAGATCCCATGAATTAATTGCGAGGCGAGGGTGACCCATTTTATGGCGGTAGCAGTTGAACTGAGAAGAACGGGTTAGGGGGGTGGGGGAGGGAGGGAGGAGGGGGGGGGGGGTTCTTCTTCGTGTCGTATCCAGACACGTTGGCTTTACTGTCTTAAGGTGTCCTGGCAGATTGTTGTGGTGCCTTCAGTTATTTTATGGCCCCCTTTTGTCTCTCGACTCACAATAAATGCAAACGGGGGAAGTGGAAGGTTAGGACGTACTTTCAAGTGAAGTTCGGTTTCTTGCCCTTTTGTGTGGCGACGACGCGGAGACAGAGAGTCTTTGTGCCGATATTTAAATCAAGATTGGTGGAAGAGAAAGAGCTCCATTGTCTCGTGATCAAAGCTGATCACAAAATACTCTTCGGTCAATCTTAAAGCCCATCGATTTTCAGATTTTGGCCTTTTTTTTTTGTCTTGAAAACACATGTTTAAGGAAAAAAAACCAGGCCACAGCCATTGGTTTTCATTCACTGGTCAATTTAGAGATGTTGGTCTATTTAGCTCCCACATGACCGACGAGTGGAAACATTTATTTTTATACTTTGTCTATTTAGGTCTGTAGATTTCTCCTAAATGACTCATTTGCATATTAAAACACAATAAAATGGTCTTAAAGTAGGAAATCAACTGGGGAAATTACATGAGGGATAGCTATTAGTTATTCTTTTTAAGTATATATCCTATTCACCCTTAAAATCCACATGAAAGAGTAAAATAGAAGTAAAATCATCTGACTATAGTAAGAAGAGTGTCAAGGAAAGTTTAGTTTTTAATTCCCCTTCAATCACTCCCATCAGAAAGTTTCCCACTTTCCTTTTTCCATCGTTTCTTTCTTCCTCATTCTGTCTCTCAGATCACAGAGCTTTTTTTTTTCTTCTTTTTTTTTTTTACATCCTCTCCTCCTCTTCTTCTTTCGGGGATTTTTGCAAAGAGTTGTGGGTCTAATCTGAGTAGAACCGTGAAAAGAGGGCGAGGAGAGGAGAGACGGAAGAGAGTGGAAAAACACGAGAGGCGGTGGGTGGAAAACGAAAGCCGACGAGGGAAGAGAGGGCGAGGTGGGAAGACACAAGGGTGTGGCTGATGTGAGGAGCGAGAGATGCTGGAGGGGGTGAGAGAGAAAGGTGAGAAAGGGTTGCGGTAGCGAGAGAGAGAGAGAGAGAGAGAGAGAGAGAATAAAGGGAGGAAGAGGAGGGTGATGGAAAGATGAACGGACTGGGAGGGGAAGGGAGTTGGTGGTGGGTGGGGAACGAGTGGAAAAAACATGGAGTCAGCTGATAGCTCCCAGTTTCCAAGGCAACGCTAGGCCTTTCCCACCCACTCTCTCTCTCACTCTCTCTCTCTCTCTCTCTCTCTCTCTCTCTCCCTCTCTGCCTCATCCGCTCCCTCACTTCTTTCACACTTCATTTTCTTTCTTTTTTTTGTGGCTGTCTCTATAATCACGTTACGGCCCCGCTTCTTTTTTCGCCTGCTGATCCTCCTTTTTTTTTTCTTTTTTTCTTCTTTTCTCCCCCACGTCTCCTCCCTCATCTCCTCCCGCTGGAGGAGCTCCCCCTTCTCTCCTTTCCTCACCCATTTGTCGAGCTCCTGAAATTCCTCCTTACCGGGTTCTGTATGCGCTTGTTTGCTATGTGGCTCCCTCCCTCCTTTCCTTTCCTTAAACTCCTTACCTCAGCCAAGTTATGTGCAGGTTGTATCTATTGCTTATTTGTTTATGTGCTGTCAACGATAAGTCACATTAGAAGGCACGAGTCAGCGTGCTGTTGGACATAAAAAGTGTGGACATTACATGTCAGAATAAAAGGTGGTCAGTCTCTGTCTTGTCGTCCTAAAAACACCCACTTCCTGCTCTGAGCTCCTCTTAACGGTGCTTATTTGCATGTGTAATGATCGCAGGATGGTGTTTACCAACCTTTATATTTGCACACAGCCGGGCCTCCAGCTGAACTGTGTGACCCGAAAAAAAGGGCGTAGCGGAGCCTCCCTCCCTCTCCTCCTCCCTCCCTCTCCTCCTCCCTCCCTCTCCTCCTCACCCAGAGTTGGACGGACTCCAACTCCTGGACCTCCCTCTCTCGCTCTCTCTCTCTCTCTCCCTCTCTCTCTCTCTCTCGCTCTCTCTCCCTCTCTCTCTCTCTCCCTCTCTCTCTCTCACTCCCTCTCACTCCATTTCTACCGTCTCCTTTTTCTTTACTCTCTCTCTTAATCAGTACCAGTCTCTCTCCATACCCGTCCAGCCCCCCCCCCCCCCCCCCCCCCCGACCCCCCCGGAGTCCCACACAGCAGCCATTGTTCCCGGTACGTTCCAGCTACATGGCAGCTGAGCCCTGGGTGGCTGCAGAGGCGAGCGGGGCGCTGCGTTCCTCCTCCTCCGAGGAGGCTGAGAAAACTAGGGCGTTGTGTGGAAAAAGGCCTGATGCAAGTTGTATGAAAGCGTCGACGCGGGAGTGAAGAGTTCATCAAAGCAAACTTTGCAAACTGATCTTCAGTTCAACGGCGTTCAGCGCGTTGAGTCCAACCAGAAAGTCTCACCTTTTAATGCTCAATATTCCTCAACGGAGAAACACTGGATTCTCTCGCATGATTTAACAATTTGATTCTCGCTGCGTTTCTGAGACGTCATGGCTCTAAATACTACAATACCCATGAGCATCGGCAGCTGCTTTAATGGAGGAGATTAGTGTAGTGAGATTAAAGCAGAGCTGTAGCAAATTCAGAATGTTAGCTGAGTTAGAAAGGTTTAGCTTTCTCTGGCTGTGAGCTGCACATGCAGCTGAACTGTGAGCTCCAGAAAGGCATCCTGGGAGTTGTAGTTCCCTTCTCTTCCTGAGTTTTTTTTTCATGCACATGCAAGCTTGTATCTTTGAGATTTTATCAATCAATCATTCAGTCAATCAAGTTGTATTTTTTTCAAATGCTCTTTCAGTGTGCTCTACAAATGATTGACAAGATGAAAACAGGAAGAAAAAGGAGAGAAGAAGAAGAGGAGAATAATGCAAAACTAGTTCAGGAAAACAAAAAAACATCAGTGTATCAATTGATCATGGTGAAACAGTAAAAAAAACAAAAAAAAGGAAAATTAGAGCGAAAACTAAAAGGAAATAAAAATGTGTATAAATACTAAAACCACTGCATAAGAACACATAAGGCACTGTATAAAATCAGACTTAATGATAAACAATATAGATGAAAAAAGGCTATTTTTAGTTTCTGTTTCAAAATATAAATTTAGCTAAAAGAGAAGGACATTACAGGTTCATAACAGACCAGGGATTTAATAAAGCTGATGGTTCAACCAGGAGAGTTTATTTTGGTAACTCCGGATCGCTGGACATCTGAAGTATCTTCCTCCTACTTTGCACCTCTATATGAATGTATATGAATATGATGCATTACATCCATCGCCACAGTGAAGGCAGAGACGGACACGCCGCTGTGTTTTCATCCGTCTCTCCGCACGAGAGAAGAATAATGAAACCATTTGTGTTTATGTGGTTCATGTGGCTCCTGCTTCCCAAAACCATCAAGCAGCATGAGTTTTTTGGCACGCTTCACTTAACCACGATTACATCAGTCTAATTAATACGTCTTTTTGCCAATGAGATGAAACGCTGTCCTTTAGGAATGAGAGTGAGGAGTTACCGACCGGTTCCTGCAGCGTATCCTCGTACAACGAATCGTGTATCTTTCGTAAAGTTACTCCTCATTTTTCGTGGGTTTTCCTACAAAAGTCAAGCAACAGGTGTCAACAGACGACTGAAGTTACTACCAATTACTGCGCAATATGTTTTGTGTGCAAAGCCACGCATGTTGGATGAGACCGATTATATATCAGTTGAGTTTCAGAGTATCATAATCAACATATTTGCTCTTTTCGGGACTTTCCTATCCTGAGATGGTTTTAATATTTGTAATATTTTTGGTTCCTAAACGTCTCCTGTTTTTCCTCCTCCTCCTCCAGCGGGCTGACGTCGGTGACGACTGCTCGCAGCCGACAGACCTCAAGGTGAAGACGGAGCCGGTCTGCAAGACGGAGCCCTCCTCGCCGGAGCCGTGCCCCGCCGAGGACCAGACCGAGCCCGTGGACCTGTCGCTCAACAAGCCCCGCTCCTCTTCGCACATCGTCTTCACCACCTGCACCACGGTCAACCCGGCCCCCAGCGGGATCATGACCCAGCCCAGCCTGTCGGCCACGCCGATCCCCACCACGATGCAGTCGATAGGCTCCATGGTAACGGCCGACTGCCTCCATTGGTACGCTGAGCTGTGAGAGGGTTAAGGCCACTAATCATTTCCCCCCTCCCCTCCCACCCCTTCCCCCACCCTCTTCCCCTCCAGGTCCTCTCTCCAGGCTCCATCTTGGCCACTCAGGGCGCCGGGGGCCAGCAGATCCTCCACGTCATCCACACGATCCCCTCGGTCAGCATGCCCAGCAAGGTGGGCCAGCTCCAGACCATCCCGGTGGTGGTGCAGTCGCTGCCCGTGGTCTACACCACCATGTCTACCGACGGCGTTGCCACGGCAGCCATCACGGTGCCGCTCATAGGGAGTGACGGGCGCTCAGAAGGATCCGGTGAGTGGCTCGATGAAAACCTCCAGTAGGATGCTGTAGGAGCCAAAAGTTAGATTCCTCATCACCAAGAATTATGGCTGGTAGACTGGGGTTGATATTTAAGCTCCATGTGGCCAACTGTGGCATGGAATTGTGGGTAAATTGGCCCCCCTGTTGGTGGCGCCATAATCATTTGCACCAGCTGTGCACAGAGGAGAGAGGAAATACTTTTAAAAGCTTTATCTGGTTTCTTTATTTTAGTTTGGTTGTTATACCGTAGTTTAACACACACACACACACACACACACACACACACACACACACACACACACACACACACACTTCTCTTCTATTCATTCATCAACTGGACACCAAGCCTTGAATATATAATAACCTGTGCAAAGTTAACTTCAGTAACGCAAACCTTGTTTCACAAAAGGTTTTTCGTGATAGAAATATGGTTTATGATGCATTCACATGGAATCAAGAAGACGGCAAACCGGATTTAATTTTTATTGGACGAGAGCGAGGCGGTAAAACTAACACACCAGCAGAGAAGTCATGTTCTGTGACAGAAGAAAAAGGGCCGCTGTGCTTTTACTTCCCCCCCGACTTCTCTTCTTGTCGAGCGATGACACGTCTCCCTCTGCGACCCACAGTTCTAGCTACTTATAGATAATATTTAAAAATACATTTTTCCAGGAGAGGTCGACTGTTGTGCGTCCAGGTTCTACGTTAGACGTTGTGTGTCTGCCGTCCTTGACGGGCTGCTCCATGGTGCCTCATGTGCCAGATGTGCATCTTATGATTTGCTTCTACTACTACTATTACTATTACTACTACTACTACTACTACTACTACTACTACTATTACTACTACTACTACTACTACTACTAGTGTAATGAGTTGTAGATGTACAATGCACGGGGCATTTGCAAAGCAATGTCAGTCAGGAGAAGGAAGGAACTTTGGATGGCGGTTGGATTACTACACCTCTAGTCATTGTTCCTCCGTGGTTCTGTCTTTTACGAGTTTTATTGAAGTGGCTTTATGTAACAAAGACGAAGGGGCAATGATGAGGGAAACCCAACTGGTCTGACAATTAAGTAACGTGAGCTCAGAAATAAATCCTTTTTTTTGTCTTAATGATTTTTGTCAAACCTCACTAACGCTGTCCCAAAACGTCCTGAACACTTTTGGCCAGAGGAGTGAATCTGCAAACTAATTCAATACCAACATTACCGAATCTGTATGTTGGTGAATTCAGATTTCTATTGATAGAAATAAGATATTTTTTTCAGAATCTCTCGGCCCTAAAAGACGGGATACAATCCTCCTGTTGGCAGTATTCTGTGAGCTATTATTTCTAATAAAAACAAGGAACCGTTGAAGCACTTGTGTTTCACGGTTCGGCCTCAAGTTTATGCAACGTTTTGGTTTTGAAGCACTAACGGTGGCTGTCAGGTTTAGAGGAGTGCGTTTACAGTGCGTCTCTCCGGGGAGACGGTTGTGCGTTTGTGGTTCGCGACGTGTTCGACTTTCCGTCTTGTCTTCGTGGTTCGGGAAAGCTCTCCGCGTGAGCCGGATGATTGATATTCCCTTCTAAATGTGGAAACTCGTAGAAACGTTACATATGTTGTAGTAAAAATGTTCCTGACTTGACGTCTGTCAGCGTCCTCAACAGCTGATTCAAGTCTCGAGACGTCTGGTAAATCTAAGTGTGAGCTCACGCTGTTGCTTAAAGATTAAACTGTGATGCGTGTAAAGGTTGATCGATACCGAGGGACCGGTGGCTTCATGCCGCCTCCGTGTGAGGAGCGCCTGACACAGTCGATTGGCGTTAAGCAACGGCGAGGTTAAATGAGGTGTGATCCATCCCTGAGTAAACAAGAGGGGACGCTCGACATTTGCTCAGGCGAGCTGGCAAAACGGGGCCCCGCCCCCTTTTTGACAAACCGCGTTAAAGTCTGTTTCGTTCACTCGTGATCCAAACCAGAGGCGAATCTGCAGCACAGAAACCGACCCGAGGACGCTCCGGTCCCCGTTTGACCTCATCGGCATGCGGCGCTCGAAACATGTGACGCATCGCTGCTATAATTTATACTTTTGACTTTCTTCACTTTGTCTTAAATAACTTTACTTCATTTCCCAGCACGCATTTCAAAAGACGGGATGAGAGTGTATTCAGTTGGAAGTGTAAATGTACTCCCCCCCCCCAATATGGACAGGTATATTTATACCAGTGAATAGTTTAAACATTTAAGTCATAGATATCACCATGAATCTAAGAGAATCATTTTTTTGTAATACAAACTTTTCTGAAATGTTATGTTGAAATATGCAAAAGAGGCATTATCTAATAGTAACTTTTGGTGAATTTAGGAGAAATCTACAGACGCAAACAGACAAAGTAGTAAAATAAATCTTTCCACTAGTCTGAGAGAAGATGTGTTGTGGAAGCGAAACATCCCACGATCTCAAAATGTTCCGGTGCCTCAGGAACAATGTTTCGTCCGGTCTTGTTTCCCCGTCAGGCTGAGCTCCTCGCGTCGGTGTCGGTGAGTATCAGCGGGAGGTGAGAGGGATGTCTCGGTGCTGCAGAGTGACTAATAGTCTCACCGCGTTACACCTGTAGCCACACCCTGACACACCCTGCACCCACGAGCCAACAAAAATAAGATCTTCCTCCACTGCAAACCTCCGTGTGCTCTTTAATTAAAAAGGGGCGATTCCGCCCTTATTTTTGTAGATTTGATCGCCATTTATTTATTTATTGGATTTGATGAGAACAGTCAAGTCCACCAAGAAGCAGCAGTGAGACTACAATAGTTCATGCAGGTCATCTAACGCACTTTATTCAGGGGTGAAAGTAGAAGTAAGGCCTCATGAAACGTTGGCAGGAAACAGGAAGTTGGTCTGTGAACTTGTGAACTTACTGATGGATGTTTATTTTACTGATTGTCTTTGTTTTACTTTCATTTTACAATTCATTCTAATGTTTCGGTGTTCCCAGATCTCAGAAGTGATCTGTATCTGTTATACCGAAGCAAACCGTTATCGTTTGGGATGGTTTCATGTCCCCAAAACTAAAGTAATCTCAGATCTAATCTGGCGATCAGCGGCAGGTGGATTCTGAAATCGTGTTTTGTTTGTGCATTTCTGAGCTTAGAGGCTGTGCAACACTGAAAAGAGAAAACAGAGCGTGAAGATGTGAGGGAGTGAGGGGGTGAGGGAGTGAGGAGGTGAGGGAGTGAGGAGGTGAGGGGGTGGGGGACCAGGAACTGTGATACCTTAAAGCGAACGAGCAGCTGACATTCTCCGTTCATGTGGAGTTGTGTGGGAGGAACAAGGTGGAGCCGGATAGGTAGACACGGAAGGGAGGGAGACTGGGGTGGGGGTGAGGAAGGATGAGGAGGAGGAGGAGAGGAGGCAGGGGTCAAGAGGAGAGGAGATGAGATGGGCTGTTTAGAGTTTGAAAAACAAGCTGCAGTGGTGGAGGGAGAGGGAGAGGGGGAGGGGGGGAGTACTAATTGTCTCCAGAGACAAAGACCACTTCTTTTGCCGTGTGACCCGCTCCATACCAACTCACACACACACACACACACACACACACACACACTGATACTCCACCCAAATTCCTTACATCACCCCTCCGACCCACCCCTATCCCCCCTCACCCCTCCCCTCCCCCTCGCTCTCTCCAGGCAGTGGACTTTGAACAGTGTGGCTGCCACATTCCTGCAGAGAGACCGAGAGGAAGAGGAGGAAGGGGAGGAGGAGGAAGGAGGAAGAAGGAAGAAGGAAGGGAATTTCATTAAAAAAATTGAATTCAGGGAAAAGAGAAGAGGGAGTGATGGAGGAGGGAGAGAGTCAGACTGACAGAGAGAGAGAGAGAGACAGAGAGAGAGAGAGAGACACACAGACAGACAGACGTAGCTGCTGTGTGATCTGGACACAGATCATGTGACCACAGAGGAGATCATATATTAACAGACACACCACAGTATTTATATCAGATAATGTGATGAAAGGATACATATTACACATCATATCCTTGGATCAATAACCGTTAATGAAAACGTAGATTAACTTAACAGACACCATGTCAGCAAACGCCACAATCCACCTTCTTACAGGGCGTCAACTACGTAAGTACAACTGAATATAATAACTTATAACTCCAGATACATAAGGACATTAAGCACCAAACATGGAGACGGAAGCCTCAACACAGTGACTTACAGATGTGTGTGTCTGTTGGTGAGTCGAATACATCAACAAGTTGCCCAATATTTAGTGTCCATATGTATAAACATGTATTTGGTGGAGAAACCCAGCGGGTAACGTTACACAGAGAGGAAGAGAGAAGAGAGGATGTTCATGTAGACGCCACCATGACGGAGACTCAGAGACTCTGTTCACCTTTAAAGTGGTTTCCCGGTTATTTATCAAATAGTATTTAACGCTGGAAAAAGCTGCATTCTGTGTTTTTCATCAGATAATAATGTGATAAAATCTTTTGTCAAATACGTTGACAAGATGAAAAAACGTATCAAAATTCTTGCATTGGCTCGACTAGAATGTGTGAAATATTCAATGGGATCTGATGAAAAAGGACATTTGACACACGGCTAAGACTAAATAAAGGAAATAGCTGACGAGATTAAGAGAGAAAACAAATAAAATGTCGAGGATGAGGATGATGAGGAATAAAAATGCCTGACGTGTGACTAAAACTGATGACCTTTGGTCTCCTGACTGAATCTCAGACTTAAAACTGAAACACCCGTTGTGATTCTGTAGAACTTGAGTCCTCTGTGACAGCCAAACGTAACATTGTGATGCTGCTAACATTTCGTATTCTACATTTAAAGCCTGTGAGCTGGTCTGGATGGCCGCTTCCTTTTACAACACGCACACGCGTGTGTTTCGATGACGTCGGCTGCGAAAGCGTCTTTGTGACAATCAATAGTGAACAATCTATTCTCCGGCGTCACCGCGGGATGTGATATAATAAAAGCACTTAAAGACACTGCGGCAGAGTCGGCTGATCATCCCCGGTGGGCGACCTCGTTCACACACACACACACACACACACACGCACACACACACACACACACGCGCGTCCGCGCGTCGTCATTTGATCCATAAAGCTATTGATTACGGCAGCTTTCGGTATCAAGTCGTGTGATCCTGTGGTCCAGAGGGACGATGGGCCGCGCTCCCGCTGCACACCAGCTGAAATGAAGTGGACTGAAGTTCCTTTTTAAAATTTACCCAGCATTCAACAGAAAATACATCTTGAGAACAATTACTCTCACGGTTTAATAAAAGCCAGATCACGTCTTCAGATCTTCCCGTGAATGTGTGAGTGTTTCTAAGAGCCCGACAACCAGCAGAGGCTCCTCATGTCCTCCACAGAGTTCTCTTTCACATCGTCTTACGAGTCCTGCAGAAGATCTTTCACTGACATCCGTTCACGTCCGTCCGTCCGTCCGTCCGTCCGTCCTCCGGCTTTGACATTTTGTAAAAGACTGCTCAGACGTCTTTAGTGAACACTGACAGAAAGATGTAGAGACGAGGAGACATGCGGAGAATTCCAGCATGAAGTACAGCCACGAATGTGAGCTCATCAACTCTGCAGCCTAGCAGGCCACACCTAACTACACACACACAACACACACACACACACACACACACACACACACACACACACACACACACACACACAGACGCACACACACACTAGGAGCCAGGCTTTGTCTTGCTAAGTTGCTGGAATCCAGGCATCTCTGTTAAGAAGTTATTAACCCCCTGCTGTTGCCTCCCTCCTCTTCTCCCTTGTCTCCCTCTTCTCCCTCTCTTCTCTCACTTCTTCCATTTCCTAATTCCATTCACTGTTTTATCTCTTTCTCGTGCTCAATCTCTTCCCATCCCATGGCCCGGCTTTCAATTTTCTTTTCTTCTATGCCCCCCCCCCTCTGCGCAGTTCGCATCAAGCCGGGTTCGACGTCTCCGGTGGAGTACCAGAGCGACAGCGACGCGGAGAGCGGCACAGAGTCCGGGTCGGCCTCCCTCAGCGCCCAGAGCCTCGACGCCGGGTGAGTGGTGGAGCGGACACACTGGTTCTGAGCGCTGGTGGATCTGCATCAGGAGCAAATCATTATGAATGATGATGAACTTTGTTTGTGTTGCGCCTTTCGTGCAAGAGATGCTGCACACAGTGCATGACGGTGAAAGAAGATGGACGTTGAATAAATAATAAGCGGAGGTTATTTGAGACGTATTAAACTCAGCTGACGTTCGGTACCTATCGGCGTCTGAGGCCAGAAGCAAACACAGACTCTCCCAATTTCAATTAGCATTTTCCAGCCATCTCAGAACGCCTGTAAACTCTCTGCAGGTCGTATCTGTGTGTAAGTATTTAAGCCCGAAAACTGCCCCAGAAAAAAGGTGCAGTTGGTTGATTTGTTTCCTGGTTGTGTGGTTTGATGTCAAAATATTGAGTTGTTCAGTCCGGTTTATGTCAGTTGTAGAAATGAGGCTAATTTCTTGTATTTATCAGCTGGAGACTGTTTAAATCAAACTGCTGCTTCGGCCTTTGCTTAAAGTTAATATCTACCAAATAACAGACACCAACTGTATCCTTCAGCTTCATGCAGTTCCACACATGGGCAGAAGTTGGCAGTAATGTTCAGTTAACAGCGGCATTAAAAGAGCAGAAGAAGAAGACTGTCATCTGTTTGACAACAGGCAGCTTTGCAGGGTGAAGATTCAACATGAAGCATTTTGGGAAATGCTTTTAATTAAGATTCTTTTTTTTTTTTTTAGCCATCAATCACCATTAAAGTTGACTAATTAACATGATGAATTCTTCTTTGTTTGACCCGTACACAAACATGAAATGTAAAAACGTCAATTTGGGGTTTTAGAAGAAGTTACGCGTTGAACTTTTTAAGCATTTCTTTGCGATGCAGCATCTCTAGCAGCGGTTGCCAGATCCAGGTTTCCGTCTCCAGACCCGGCTACCTCACCGTGATGTCACCCGGCTGTTGTCTTCAGCACATGACTCTCTTTAAAACCAGATGTTGTTACATTTCTGTTTCTACACGGGTATAACAACATGTTAGATAGTGAGTTTCAGAGGAAAGACCCAGGCTAGCTGCTTTCCCCCTGTTTCCAGTCTTTATGCTAAGCTAAGCTAACCGCAGACTATGAGACAACTACCTCTCCTGCATGAGAGCAAGACCCACAGACTTATAGTTGTTCAGCCTCTTTTTGTGGTCGTTTTGTGTCTCTTTACAGTCATTTAGTGTCTCTTTGTGGTTGTTTAATGTTTCTTCCTGGTTGGTACGTGTCTCTTTGAGTGACAGATGAAGACAAGGGGGCCCCCTGACATGTTGGGCCCCATGGTGTGTGTCTAGTAGACTCAGTAAACCATTCATGCCTGTCAGTAACGCACAGACATGAGACGGGCATCACATTTGTCATCTTACTCTCAGGAAGAAGGCAGATTTCCAAACAAAAAAAAACTATTCCGACAGTGTTGCTTGTTTGTAAGAAAACACCACAGTTGGAGCAGCACTCTGTGTCAGTGGTTCATCATCAATCACACGTCGGTTGAACTGTTGACATACATGCCATAAACCATGTGTGATGTCATCTCAGTGTGAAGTGCATGATAGGAGTCGACAGGAGAGAGAGAGAGAGAGAGAGAGAGAGGCACTAATGCGCAGCAGGGTTTATGGGAAATGCGGTCTTTGTGTGGATCACCTCCCTCCCCTGCAGCCCAATTACATTACTGCAGCGCTGCCATGACTGGACACCTTATGTAACCCTCTGTGCAGCAGAACACACTTGTGTGTGTGTGTGTGTGTGTGTGTGTGTGTGTATGTGTGTGCATGGGTTTGTGTGTACGGTAACTTCATAGCTGAAGTGGATATTTAAAAGGTTGTTACTTGTAAAGCTCACTGCTTCAAGGCAAGTGTTTGTGTGTGTGTGTGTGTGTGTGTGTGTATGTGTGTGTGTGTGTGCGTCCAGTGTGTTTATTAGTAAATTAGGACAGAGCTGCTGCCACACCCAGTAGGCGAGGCCGCTTGGCTGCAACTGAAATTCAGGGTGTGGACATAGAGTGTGTTTGTTGCTGGGCAGGGCTGTCCCACAACTGGGGTGTAAACATGATTTCGTAATGCAGTTTGCCGTCACGCCTCCTTGTAAAATTGCAGTGCAGAAACAAGAGAGGCTTATTTTTTATTTTGTGTCAAACCAACTTTATTTACACCATCAAATGAATAACAAATAAAAAAAATGAAAGTACAGAAAGCTACAGTCACTGACATCAGAATATTAATGTAAGAGAGGGAGAGAGCGAGAGAGAGAGAGAGAGAGAGAGAGGGGGGGAGAGAGGGAGAGAGAGAGAGAGAGGGAGAGAGAGAGGGGAGGGAGAGAGAGAGGGAGAGAGGGAGAGAGAGAGGGAGAGAAAGAGAGAGAGAGAGAGAGGGGGAAAGAGAGGGAGAGAGAGAGGGAGAGAGAGAGAGAGAGGGAAAGAGAGGGAGAGAGAGAGGGAGGGAGAGAGAGGGAGAGAGAGGGAGAGAGAGGGAGAGAGAAAAGGATGGATGGACTTAGTAAAACATGGAAGGTGAGATATGAAGGAATTAAAGAGACAGAGACGCTGAAGTGGAAGCTGTGGTGCAGCTGTGTTGAACGTAACTCTCTGACGCCCCCCAGTGGCCGCCAACATCACTTTCAAATACACCTGATGAGAGTCATAATACTAATAATCATAATGCATATTAATAAACAGTTTAAATCGTAAACACGTTTCGAGACCAATAACGGGGTCAAATTCAGAGACTTCGATAACAAAATATTGGCCGATAAACACAAAACAAGAATAAACACTTTTGATCATGTGGTTTGCGACCAACGTAAATATACTGAAGAGACATTTTACAGCACTGAGAAACAAACATGTCAGCGCTCACTGTTAGAAAAAGGTTCTAAATGTAGTTATTAGTAATTAATAAACATGTAAAACTATTTTCTGCTCTGCTATGTCAGCCGATGTCCATTTACATTAAAGTATTAAAAGTGTGATTGTCCATAAGGTCAAAGAGATTCTGTCTTCATACCTTGTCTCCTTCACTCACTCCTCCTTCCTCTTCCCTTCCTTCAGGTCGGTCATGGACCTGGAGCCCGTCGATCCAGATTCTCCAGACATCAAGAGGAGGCGGATCCACATGTGTGACTACGAAGGCTGTAAAAAGGTTTACACCAAGAGCTCCCACCTCAAAGCCCACAGGCGGATACACACAGGTGAGACCGGCACGTTACGGACACAGATTTAAAGGAGCAGCTCGCCCCGCGTTACAAAACATGGAAAGGTCTGATTCTTTTCAAGTTTTAGAAAAATAAATGAACCCAGAAAGTTTTCTGGTAAATTCTTGGGAATCAGCTCCACAAACGTCTGATTCAGTTTGGATCGAGTGAAAAACAATCTCGATGGGTTAAACGTTCCTTTAATGTGCGAGCAGATCAGTAACGACCATCAGACCCCGAGCCTTTATTCATATTTCATCAACAACACAAAAACGACCTTTCACAGAACGTCATGGTCGTGTCATTTTTTTTTTTCACATTCTCAAATGTTTTGTGAAACATGTGTATGAACGCTGTCCAATGAAAGGTCACTTTAACTAATAAGAATAAATATGACAGTTCATTGTATTGAGGTCTGTGTCAAGCTTATGAATGAGCTTTTTAGTAATAAAGACATGAAATCTGCAGAATATTCTAGTGAGGATATTCTCTGAACAGTATGTGGATATTTTCATTAAAAAAATTATTTGCAGAAGAAGCAGAGAGACCAATATTACTGCGCTTAGTTGGGAATTCTGGGAAATGTAGTAAATAGCCATCTCAAGTAGGATGACACGGGTTGAGAGAATCACTCGTGCCTTTTTGTTTCCACCGGTATCCCCACGTTCCTCTTCCCTCCCTCCATCCTGTTGCTTCCTCCTTTCCTCTCCTCTCCCCTTAACTCTTCTCCTTGTCTCCTGCCTCCTCCAGGAGAGAAACCCTACCAATGCACCTGGGAGGGCTGCACCTGGCGCTTCGCCCGCTCCGACGAGCTGACCCGGCATTTCCGCAAGCACACCGGAATCAAACCTTTCCGCTGCACTGAGTGCGACCGCTCCTTCTCCCGGTCCGACCACCTCTCCCTGCACCGCCGCCGCCACGTCATGATGTGAACTCTAACCCCGCCCCCCCGAACACCTACAGCTCCCCATCAACCTCCCCTACAAAACCAACCTCTTACCCTTTGAAATCCCCTCACAGCACATCTTGTACCAGTGCCCCCCCCCCCCCTCTCTCCCCCCCCTCTCCCCCCACGATGAAAAGACACCGTACCTCCTTCATCCTCCTCCTCTTCATCTTGAAATCACAGACATATCAGGAATGTGTCTGTGCATTTGTGTGTGTGTGTGTGTGTGTGTGTGTGTGTGCGCAGTAGTAGAGGTTTGGGGATTTCTGCCGTGTGTGTTTCAACACATCCTCATCATCACCATCATCATCACCGTCCATCCAACAGCCCCCCCCGTCCCCCTCACCCTCTCCTCCCTTCAACTCCAGCTGTCACACAAGACGTCTCCTCCCCAGACAGAGAAGGATGGACTGAAGGTCCCTCCCTCCCTCCATCACATGCATCCATCCGAAGGAGAGGAGGAAGAGGAGGAGGAGGAGGAGGAGTGACAGAAGGGGGATGTCACCTCAGCTGCCCAAACTTCATTCTGTTCGTATCCAGAGCGACTCCAAGCAAAAATGTTATATTTTATGGATTTCTGGAAGCAAAGGCCTCAAAACGCCCCGACTCACCACAAGAACCTTCTCCAGGAACCTTTTTAGGAACAAGAACTTTGCCTTTTCTTTCACTTGAGGAACTGTGGCAACATTATTGCTCTAAATCGGGAGCTATCTGATCAAAGAATAGTGAAGTGAGGCAACAAAAGGTTTGATACGCGGTCGGTGCTAAGGACACATTCCAGTTGGTCCCCAAAAAAAGTATTAAAATTAAATTCCCAGAGTTCCTCAAAAAAGGGCCCTGCTCCGGAGGAGCTATATTTCTGGGTGCAGCGGTAAAAAGGAAACAGTCCACCAACATAGATCAAAACAAGGATTCTGATTTGGTTTCATCACACAAAACACATCGGAGAGTTTTCCAGATGCAAAACGTGCAAAAGATACTCTCAGTTCCTGATACTGTTTTATTAAAAAAAAGAAAAGGGTCTAAAAACAAGCAAAACTCGTCACAGCAGCTGAAGTGACGTCAAACAGATGTTCCCTCTTCACAGAGGGAGATCTGAAAGTAGATTGCTTGGTTCCTCCCCTCCCCCTCCTTTCCCCTCTCCTGGTACAGGGAGCTACAAGACTGTGAACTTTATAAAGATTAATTTTGTTTTCATTGTATCAATCAAATTATTGTTGTTTGCGTGCCCCCCCCCCTCCCCCCTCCCCTCCCCCGCACACACCTTCCCGATTGCTCCTCGATAACAGTATTTGCTTTGTATGCGTCGTCGTTGCTGTCGTTTTTATGAAATATGGCCTTCAGTCTTTATTTTATTTTCCTCCTTCCTTCTTCGCCAGCGTTGGCACTCTTAACATGATGGCATCCTTTAAAAAAAAAAAAACACACACACAAACAAACAAACAAACAAACAATCCTGTTGTTGTGTTCTGAGGCTGTGAAAAAGACAAAGAGGACACAAATAGTTTGAGATTACAAGTAAAAACTCTCGCGCAGGGATTAGGGGAGCTTTTCTGAGTGTTGTCCGTGTGTGAGTGAGTGTGTGTGTGTGTGTGTGTGTGTTGTGTGTGTGTGTGTGTGTGTGTGTGTGTGTGTGTGTGTGTGTGTGTGTGTGTGTGCGTGCGCATGTTTTGAGACAAACACGTGATCAGAATTTAAGATTTTTACGAGTGTGTGTTCCGGGCACTTGTTCTTTTACCTCTTGCCCGTCGAGCCTTAATAACTGAAGTCAATCTGTGAGGGCGAAACCAGAACCACCGGCCGGGAGCCCGTTGACTCAGGAGCACCTGGTCTCTGCCGCTCGTTCCCTCGCAGTGCTCTCCTGTAGAAAGGACGCAGCATTACTATAAACCAGGAAGTTCAAAAAGGTGCTTTTTTTATTTTTATTTGGAGACGAAAATCGCCGTCTCAGGCAGGAAATCATGGGCACAAAAACATGAAGAGGGCAGATTTAAAGCTTTTCAATTGTTTGACAAGAGCAGAAGAGATGGAATCATTTTTAAAAAAAAGGGAAGGAAAATGATAGAAACAATGTTAAAAAAAAAAGCAAATATTTGCACCGGGTTTCGTGACCTGCGGGTTGAGGAGCCAACATGGCCGTCTGTCGGTGGTTCTGGGAGAAACCAGGAACTGGGAGAAACCAGGAACTGGGAGAAACCAGGAAATGGGAGAAACCAGGAAATGGGAGAAACCAGGAACTGGGAGAAACCAGGAAATGGGAGAAACCAGGAACTGTGTGAGTCAGTGCCTGCGATTTTAAACCACGGGGAAACTTAAGCGCTCTCCTCACTAGCATTTCTACCAGGGGGTGGGGGGGGGGATGGGGGTCCATCCTCTCTCAGCTGAGTTCGTCTTTCAGAACTTAATTTAACGCCTCAACAAACTAATTCCCTGTGAAGTTGCTTCGTTGTCTCCTAGAACCTCGCTGGCAACGCAACCCCCTTAATATCTCTCCTGTGCTGAAAGATGCACTCAGTTGGAAAAGAGTGGAGCCCCTCCCCCGAACCCTAACCTGAACCCTAACCTGAACCCTAACCCTCGAACCCAAACGTGTCCACGCCTTCAGTGGGCTGGGTTTTTGTTTCCTTCAGCTCCTCTTCTGGGCTGAACTTGATTATGCAACATAACGCAGACCTCGCTCCAAGCGCTCTTCTGAACCGGTTGCCTGGACGGAAGCCTCAGAGATCACTTTCAGAACAGAAAGAGTTGTGACCGTGGGCCGAGAGCTCAAAGAACTAAAATCGAGCCCCCCCCCCTGATACCTTTTAAGATTTCTCGTTAAACCATTCGGAGTCACCGTTGTTGTTGTCGTCATTTCAAAAGCTAGTAAGTGAGATGGACGTGCTGAGAGCATGGCGTGAGCTGTGTACACTGCAAAAAAAATTAAAATAAAAGACCCAGCAAAAGTCACTGAATCTGGTTTTTAAATGGTTTTAAATATTGATAAACTGAACTAAATTCAGTGACTTGTTTGAGGGATTTAGTTCTTCTTTTTTTTTGCAGTGCAGAGCAAAGCGAAGTACCCGTTCCTCCTAACACCCCCCCCCTCCCCCCACCCCCACCCCCTCCCTGCTTCAACTAAAAAACAAAAAAACAAAACATCGTTACTAAGCACATCTTTCTAGAAGAGTATATGCATTTGATTGCAATTTTTCTTTCTTTTGTAAACTGTTGATAAAGACATTAAGGACAATGACAAATAATTAAGATAAATCCATGTACATAAATGTATATAATCAAAAAGTGCAGAGTAAATGTAACGGGTGAATTTCTATTTTTAACACTGACTAGATAATGTGAAAAAATCTTTTTTTTTCTTTCTTCCTCTTCTTCTTCTTCTTCTTCTTCTTCTTCTTCTTCCTCCTCTGTTGGTTTGATGAAATGTGTTCCATCATGTGTTGTTTCCTTTTCAAATCTAATAAGGCATTTGTTTCGTAGTTTCTTAAAAAAAAAAGAAAAAAGAAGAATTGGTCCCACTTGTGTTGTGCACACTTGTTGCATGGAGAGTAGCCTTCTTGTTTTCTACTAGTGACGTTGGTGAGCATGTCAGTGTGTTTGAGACTGTGGGGTTCCCTTAACATTGATGACCTGAGGGAAAAAAAACACATTGAAAATTATTAATTAAGGACCCATTTATTATTCAAAACAGAGCTTGATGTTTCTGCACTGGACCTCAATTAAAATATCACAAAAAAAAAGGCAACGAAATGTGAGATTTAGTTGGTTTTGGGTGAGAAAAACCTTCTTTTTATTTTTTTTTACACTCAAGCTTCAGAAAATTTCAGGTCAGAAAAAATATATATGTTTGTGGTTATGTTTGGATTTGATTGTCGGTTTTGAACTCATATTTATTTTATAAACATATCCAACCTGTTAATGGAGTGCTGCAGGATCGAGTCCTAAAACCAGGAGACGAGTCAGCATTTTTAAACTTCCGGTTCACTGTGTTTAACACGAGCTGGAGAGATGTTAACGTTCAGTTGTCTGATATGAAAAAGGTCAGCGAACGCCTCTCTGGTGAATCTTAAAGAGTCCAAAGGAGACGACTAAGCGTCCTCACTAGGATACTAGTCCTCCTTCAGCTTAGTGCTGGAGACGTGAAGTCATGTGACCGTGGTGGACTTCCTTTAACGTTAGCTTCTTACTTTACACTTCAAACGTCACTAAAGTGGCGTTCATGTGTGAAGATTATCTTGATAAACGTTTGTTTACCACAGATAAACATTTCCTGCAATAATCCAAAATCATACGGAAGAATCCCATTGGCTCCTTGTGGAGGGAACCGGTGATGCTGACTTCCTGGTTGGCCTAAAGAAACGCGTCGTCCCTGCAGCACCTCTATTATTTTCTTACCAGAAACAACCCACAGAAATCCAGTTTCCACAACTAAAAAAACATGCGTGTGAATTTCCTCCCATTTGATATTCAGACACTGAAGGAAGTAAAAGTTTGACACAGAATGTTCAACGATGTTTGTATTTAATTCTATGGACCCCTTTATTTACCCCACGTAGCACATGTTTGGGTCATCGTGTACCTGTTAATGATAATCGCTTTACAAGCACACTGATCAGCAGCAAAAATTAGGTATTTTCTACACAGAGACACTTGAGAGTTCTTCCACCTCAGACTGCGTCTGCTGTCGCAGTCGTTGCAGGGAGACTGATGCATGTGTTTGTGTTTTTTCCCGCTTCCAGTTTTTTTTTTTTTTTTTTTTTTTGGCGGTTTGTGCAAGCTTGTTTTCCCTTCGGTATTCTTCTAAATATTCTGTTCGTGTGTAAAGCGGGAATGTTGATCTGCGAACAGACAGTGAGACATGTTGTCCCCGCGGAGAGAGCTGGGCGGGGCGGAGTTCACGTCCAACGGGTGACGTCACTGACCGAGTCCGTCTGCGTGCGAGTGCCTCGACTCACCTCTGCAAATCAGAAATTTTAGGTATTTTCTATTGAATGCAGTAACTTATGGGCCAGTACTATATTTACTCAGTGCAATGCAGTTATCATTATAATAATACAATTATTAATAATATTTTTTTTTTTCTTTTTTTTTTTCTTTTGTATTTGTACAGAACAAATGTGTAAAGATCAGTGAGGAAAACGTGAGCTTTTTGATACTGTGACTCATAGTGTTTAAAAGTCAGTTTCTCCCTGTACAGTTGTGATTATTTGCCCCTTCCTCCCTTCTTCTTTTATAGAATAAAACATGTTTTTGGTGCAATTTAACGCCTGGTGTCTCTGTGTTGTTTATTATATTTTGTCGGTGCTCTGTCCAATCCAGAATCCAGCTTTTTTTGTATTATTTTGTTTTACAGTGTGAATAAAACAAAAGTTTGGGGTTTTTTTTGGGAGGAGGGGGGGGGGGGTAAACACAGCAAAAGAAAATGGGAAGCAAAAATTACAGATTTGTTGAAATAAACATGGATCCTTGAATATTTAACTTAATCTCAGTATCATATATCCTAGTATCATATATTTAATGAAGCGCCGGAGCGAGCAGAGAGAATATATCTGATAATATTAAAACAAACACATTATAGTCCACCTGCCAGCAAAGGTTTATGTTGGACAAGTATTCATAAATTTATAAATTGCCAGATGCTAACTTGCATATATTGGGCAATTTGCATCATTAGCACATTTACCATTAACTAACATAATTATGGACAATATCTCAGCAACTGCGTGGTCGACTTGGACAATATTAGAGTGGTGTTTGGGGTTATTGAGGACACTGAATCCTTTAGCATTTTCAAAATGGCGGTTTAAACCAGAAATGGTCATAGTTAAACTCCCGACGCCGCATCGTTTTATTTTTTTATGAACATAATTATCCAAACAGGGCAGAACATTTTAATTTACACTCTGAGGTGACTCACAAAGTGTTGGTTGGAAGTAAAAAAAAAACACAAGTAGACCCAAAATGAAAACTTAAAATCAACAAGAGCATCCTGTACTTCTATTGAGGACAAAGCCAAAATAAAAAATAAATAAGAATTAACTCAATAGATAAATTACCATTAAATGTACCAAAAATATTAAAAATAAATAAATAAATTGATAAAACGTGACAAATTGATATTTCTGATTTAATTTGCTTCTTTATCTGTTTTCCTTTGTATCAATTCCTGTATTTGTCAACTCTGTTTATTTATTTATCTTTATTAAATTTAAGATTTATTTATTTATTCTTTATTGTAAATTTATTTTAAGTTAATTTAGCAATGAATCAATTCATGTTTTTATTTATGCATTATTTTTCCATTGCACATTTACCCCTATTTATTTCCCCAAACTTATTTATTTCTGTAAAAAAAAAATATAAATGCAATAAATAATAGTTTAGTCCTGGCTGTCGTAGGCTGACACATTAATATGTCACATCTTATCACATTTATAATGACACGTTGTGGGCTGAAGGTTGTCCCAGCGGATCACCGTCATCGACACGATGCACGACCTTCCAGAAGAGGGAGCACTGGGACAGAGAACCAGAGGACAACTGATGGAATCCCACCAGTGAGGACCAAAAGACCAAAAGACCCAACTCAAGACGCAGTGTCAGCAGTACTAGAAATATTAAAATAATAATATTAATAATAACTAGCTCATTTAAAATGCAATTTATTCTCTTAAAAAGTTACTGAACTTATGTTAACAAAAAGAAACATCCTTTATTTGCAATTCAAACATAAAGAGAACACTGATCTCAATCTAGGTTAATGAATAAAAAGCAAACGGATTAAAGTGCATGAACAGAGTCATAAAAAGCTCTTATTGTGCGTGTGTTTGTTTGTGTGTGTGTGTGTGTGTGTGTGTGTGTGTGTGTGTGTGTGTGTGTGTGTGTGTTGGCTCTGAATGAAACTCTCTCTCTCTCTACTTTAGGTTTATTAGGCTCCTGCAGTTGTGATCAGGCCAATCATTAACACACAGCGTCAGTCGCTGCATTGATACAGACGCAGACGGAGACAAACCATATAAAATGCAATAAAGAAGAACAAGAACTTGGCCGCTTTGAAATTTGGCGGCCTGCGAACCGGAGTCAGATGAATCATCAGAACGGCAACAAAACCCGTCCTCGTCCTTGAGTGATGTGTGTGCAGGGGTTAAGAGCAGGATGTGATTTAATAGAACAGTGGAACGCTTATGGACACACTGTAACTGGACGGATAGTTAACGTTGTGTCGTATCAGCAGCCGAATCTAGGTTTATTACGATTGCGCAATCGCCGATGACAACTCTGACTCTCCCACCCACTCACTGTGACTCAGTGAACTGTGTAACGAGTGCGATCCCCCACAGGGGTCCAGACAGGTTTGTGAAGCGGATTTTAAAGCACGTCACCAAAGAAAGAAGTGGGAATTAGGCCATCAACCAGAGGGGAGCGAGTAAACTCTGCTGCGGCGCAGTTTTGTCAGTAGTCAGCGCTGTAGGCTCACGCATGGCTGTAATCCAGAAGTAAACACAGTAGAAGAAGAAGTAGAAGTTGCGAAACAGAAGAAAAAAAAATGGCCCAATCCCGAAGTCCCTCCTAAAGCCTTGACCCCTGAACCCTGAACCCTCAGGCACCTCTATGACGTCACCTGGTAGATGGTTGAGCGTGAGAGGCTGTACGAGCCTGAACTGGTGCGACATATCACGTCACCATGACAACTTCGTAACATGTTTAGTACAATTTTGGGGATTTATTTTAGATTTTTTACTCTTCCAGGCTCTCGTCAAATAATCAAATTACTCATTTTTGTCAAAACAGCTTCAATAACATAAATAAAACTGTAACATTGTTCTCTGTTTTTATGTTCCATCTTTAATCCTTAATGTCCTCTCTGTTTACGTCTCCATGCTTCCACTCGTAACCCCTCGTGTTTAACGTCGCATTGCTATGAATTGTGGGTAATTCCCTCGGGCAAAGTCTGCAGAAATGCTGACTTACGGAAAGGGTTCATAAAAGGTCTCAAAAATGTCTGCGAGACTCAAACACTCGACGATCTGACGGAGAGACAGAACCGAACCCTCGCGGCCTTTAAGGGAACCTCAAAGTCCATCAGTACGAGAGCGTGGAGGTCGAGGTCGAGGTCGAGGTCGCGCCAACAAGTCGCCTTAACCGTCTACAAGAATAAAATAGTTTGAATTGTTCTTTCATGTCAGCTGGTGTCATGTTTCATCTTGTCCGGAGACGAAGACGATAAAATGATAAATCCAGGAAGACGCCGACCAGAATCAGCTGATAAGTCATGTGAGTTAAATGTTGGCGGGAATTAATTCAAACAAGGAAATAAAAACACCTCAAGCGAGCGCGAAAAACCTTCGCCATTGCCAACCAGCTCTTCTAATGGACGTATGGAAACATAGAAAGTGGAGTAAGCGCACCAGCGTGTCTGACTGAAGGGCAGCCAGCGCATCGGGCCGGGTGTTTTGACATCACCCTGCAATGCAAACTCTGTGGGTTTGGTCGGTCTTGTCCGAGCAGCTCCTTGTTTTGACAGCCCTGTTGGCTGCTTTCCCTTTTCCATCTCCTCGTGTGTCAGCCGGGCATGGCGTGTTGGTCTGGGCCGCTTTTGTCAGCAGCACAGTGTCGTAAATGTGAACGGTTATAAAAACAACGACGCCTACTCTCTGCAGCCGTACCGGTCCGACCACGTTGACGAAGGGATCCTCAACCTGGACTGGGACGGCGCCTCCTGCTGGCCCACGTTCGCTCCTGATGTCTCTGCACAAGGGTTCTAAGAAAACAGCCAAACGATGAGGAGGTTTTCTTGCGGATGACTGATTCTGAGGACTCCCTTTTCCGAATATGTCATGTGATGTCTGATTCTGTCAGTGTGGTAAAGATCTTGAAGATTGAGAACCAGTCTGTTCAACGTTTAAACTGTCACAACATTCACACGAGCAACAGTCTCAAGTGGAGTCGGGAGAAACCGTGCGCATCAAAAAACTATACTTTAAAAAAGGTTTTTGGGAACTTTATCCCCACATTATGTTGGTAAAGTTGGTAAAAATACCAAACTACTTATTTTCTTTAAATTTAAATGATGGAAATGACAAATTTCGTTTTGCATTTTGTTGTTCCTGAAATCCAAACTGAACTGGGAATGTAACAACAACAATGCAAGTGAGAAAAATTATAATTTCTGCACCTACAATATTTTCTTTTTTATTCTTATTATTCCAGGCGTTGAAAATGTACCACATATCTTGTTTTTATTTTGTATGTCCATTTGTATTGCTCCTGGATGTAATAACAATGCATTTTTATATGTGTATATATATATATACACATACAAAACAAGGTTTTCTGCATGGAACAAACTACAAACTGACCTTAAGCTTCAAATCATAATAACCCTGAACCAGTTCATGGTTTAATTATGGTAAAAGTCCAGGATGTCTGTGTGCAAACGTTTTATCTGATAAGTTCTAATATTACTCAGTTCTAGATGCTTTTATGTTCATTGTTCATGCTCATTGTTTTGGGCCAGGACTCCATTAAAAGAGAGATCTTTGATCTCAATGGGACAAACTTGTTTGAATAAAGGCTTCATAAAAATGAAATAAAGACACAAATGTTATATTAGAAGTAAATTAAAACCAAGCTGCACCAATCGAACACTGCCTCTATTTCCCCTTTTATTAGCAACAGTTCTTTTCATGAAACTTCTTGCGAATGTTTAAGGGAATAATTCTGGAATTACAGACCCGTAAAATAAAAGTTCAAAATTAACAAACTTCTCGGATCGATCACAAAAACACCAGTGTGTGTTTGAGCAGGCTTAATTATTTGGGACTTTTTTTCTCAACGAATGACAAAGAGGGGAGCGCACACCAAGAGTTGGGACGTGAAGAGGATTAATTTCAAATCATAAAAGACAATCCGATCAAACCCATCTGAAACCAAACAGGGAGAACAGGGGAGAGACTGACTGAGTCTCAGACCAGCTGCTCTGTTCCTCTGAGGAGCCTCCACTCGGCCTCCGGGCTCTTCAGGAGGGAAACATGTCCAGAGAGGGTCGACTCAGACAAGAGGTCGTCTGCTTGAAGTTGGGAAGAGACCTAAATAGGTCACTTTAACCTGGACCTTGTTTTCTGATGTTTTTGTGTCTACGTGACTAAGGAGGACAACAATTTTTTTTGTAAATGGTCCAGTATTGAGGGAGAACGCTGCAGCAGCTCAACGGGCTGGAATGTGATCGCTTGGGGCAACCGCTCTCCTTGTCAACGTACGTCCACTAAAAGTTATTGTTGTTGCCGCTGACAGGCTCAGATTGTTATGATAAGTGTCTGACAACATCATGGAAAGAGCCCTGCAGAGAAATAAAAATAGAACTCTCGCATCACATCCACATTGTTGAAATTATCTAAATACTGGGCCATGACATGTCAAATCTTTAAAATAACACTAAACTACTCTTTCTGTCCTCCGACACAACCAACTCAACAACACCGCTCCAACTCTCACGCCACTGTTTGCTTCCGCCAACAAGTCACATTATATTATTATTTATTCAACCTCTATTTCATCAGGTAAAACCAATTGAGATAAAGAAAACATCTCTATTACGATGGTCACCTGGACCAGAAGGCAGCAAAGTTCAACGTTGATATGCGCGATGAAAATAATAAACAATACAATAGTCTGTGCATCAGCAAAGGAGGTTAATAGACTCAAATAGTGTATAGGTATACAGATAAAGAGGCATCAAGACATGACAACGTTGTTCCGCATTGTTGCAAGAACAGTTTGGGGTTAAAACTTCTGTTCACTTTTAAAACTGGCTCAAGAGATGAGGGACTCGAGATGGAGTCTAGTCTACAGGTCATCCCACGACCAAGAGCGATAATAAAACAAATAAATCGCCATGCTGTGTCAAAGTTACTGGTGCTCAATTCATTTTCAAATTGTTATTGTCTTTTCTTTAATATCTTCTTGAATATGAATACGCGCAGGAGTAAATGAGTAAATGAGTAAAATGTAACATCTTAATGCTTCATCCAAACACTCTTATCACAGCGTAGGAAAGATCATTTCTATCTACAGATGAATGACAACTTTCTTTGGCCCATATTCTGTAACCAGTGCAGCATTAAAGCATGGGGGACTTAGTAAGCTAGCAAGCTAACTAGCGGACAGCAGGCAAGCTAGCTAGCTTTCTAACGCCACCATGCTTTAATGCTACACCGGTTACAGAAAATGAGCTGAAACAGTGGGCTTGTTAGCAGCGGTGCCTCCGCTGTACTCCCCGCCGCTTTGGAAAAGGACAAGCTAGTTACCTAACTAGCTAGCTAACTAACTAGCTAAATAGTTAGCTAACTAGTCAGCCATCCGTTGCCGGAGCTGTGTCCGCTCTCTTCCCCGCGAGCTGAACCGTTCTACTATTCTATTTCTGAGCTCATGACTTGAAAAAGGGAAACTAACAGCTCTAAAAAGATGCAGGTAACATTTCTGCACAACTTCAAGTGTCTTTTTGTACATTCTTTTTAAACTTTGTATCAACTATTCAATTACACGATCCACACCAAAGCCCTTTTCTATATTCGTCAGTGCCTGTTTCCCAGAGAGATATTTAAGTCCTCAGAGAAGATTTCAGGCAGTGCTGCAGAATCCTCAAGACAAGTTTTAACAGGAGTTTTACTGCTGCGACTGTGGAATGAGCAGCGAGCTTCACCAGGCCCTCAGGTGAACGCTCAGGAGACCGAGGCCAAAGAAATGTACCTGAACAGCAAATGAAAAGGCAACTGATTGTAGATTAACAGGTGAGTCATCTCGGTACCTGCAGGGGAACAGCATGTAGCGCTGCTGTTGCCAACATCACATCTGCCAACATCAGGGCAAGTTGCACATGTGCAAAACGCTGATCTGTTCTTTTCCATACTTTAAAATGTATCATTGACAGTCTGCACAGAGTTTCATTGTAATCCATCCGACAGTTGTTGAGGAAGTTCACCCAAAAGCAGAAATGTCTATCTCACTGTGGCTTTTCATCGTCTGGGAACCATGAATTGTGTGCCAATGCATTGATGTTGCGTTATTTGTCTCAACAAGTTTCTGCCTGCTGCTCTGGACATTGTTGTGATATTTAAACATACCATCCATCAACAGGAAATAAAAACCTCTAGTCTATGAAAGTCTATCCTGAGAGAGCTTCCCAACTCCTAAAACAAATTTTTAATTCGCCATACATTTTCACAAAACTGCCAATATTGGAAATCTACAAAGTTGATTTCTCTGAAGATTCTCAAAAGTGAATTTGGTGATGAAATAGAGTAGAGCAGATAAAGGAGACTAACACTCTTGCAGACACATGCAGAGTACATTACGTGTTAACATGAAGGGCGTTGTCCCAGAGAATGAAGCAAATCTCTGAGCTCCCTGATGAACACATCTTGGCACAAACATAATGATTACTTTCGCTGCCAGCAACATACAGTGGTGGACTCCACCCTCTCTGCCTTTATGCCTTTTATTCTCCGACTTATTCTTCCCCACCCGCCCGGCGTCAACCCGCCAGGTTCTTTTGTGTCACGCAGCCTCAGCGGATCTGCTACCTTTCACTTGCCACGTCATGCAAACATATCCAGGTACCTCCAGCCTGCTGGGCCTTAACGGTTCAAAGCAGTCGATGCAGGGGAATGATTAACTCCGCTTCCTCTTTGTCCTTTTGTCAAAAACTGTTAATATCCTCTTTTTAATGTTTGAACCAGTCTATTAATTAATTAAAAAAAAAAAAAAAAAAATCAATCACCTGTGCTTAAGAGAATCAAATATTTGGATGATGAGCAAACGTGTGACTCATCTCACACAATTGACATCTGACGCAAATAAAAGCAATGCCGAACATTCTAACACACATCCGACAGTAGTTGTGTTTCCGTTCACATATTTCTTTATGTGCATTTTGAAGTATCGCATGAGAAAAGCTGTATGGAAACGACAAAAATCCAATAGAACTTCATCATTTACCAAAAAGACACTTTCATGTTGGCTTGAGGTGTTTTTTTGCCCTTGTCAAAAAAGGTTGACGGCTTAATGGGCCACGGTTTAGTTCTGATGGAGACAAACATTTAACTCACATGACCGTTTCTGCTGTCGGCGTCTTCAAGGATATTCCCATTATGTGCGAGAGTTGACATTAGCTGGTAAGAAAGACAAATTTAAACTTGCCCCTGTTGAAACAAATTCCTGAAGAACTCTCAGTTTTTCTCTTGCAGATGGTTAGATGGCGAAGCCATGTTTGGTTTCCGGTTTGCAACCTCTTCTTCCCCTGCGTTTACTGGCGTAGCCACGCACAGCATACAACGACAACTTCTGACCAAACTGCGCTTTACATAACCAAAATGATTCGCTTGAAACCAGATGATGGAAAATGTATTTTATTGCGACATTTCAAAATTTTGACGAAAATTAGCTCGACAGCTGAATGGAGACGCGACTGCTGACTGTGCGTTTTCTTTGGTCTGAAGTCACGTGGTCGAACTCTCGCCGGACGAATGTGAAGCGCATGAAGACAGAATTATACAAGACGAGGAAGCACGTGTGTTTATCAGAGCTCTTGGGTTGCGAGCGGTGAGAGTGAGTCACGACTGAACATTTGCTGGAGAACCAAAACAAAAATGCTGAAAGACACTAAAACGCTCCGTAGATCTGAAGGAGAACTGTGATAGCTGCATGCTCAAAGACCAACGAAACAAGAAAACAATGTGCTATTATTTTATGAATCCTTTTATTATTTCATTGCAGCATCGTGCACAAACACAAAATAAAAGCATTGTTGTTCTTACCAATTTGTACATAAAACTGATAAATTCTCTTACACACGAGTATCAAAACTAAATTAAACGAGCATTCACATACAACCGATCTAAAAATCCCATTAGTTAAAAAAAAAAAGAAAAGAAATATTAATATTATAATAGGAAATAAAAACCAAAACAAATATTTACAAAGTCTTCTGTTGAAACTAAAACTACATTTATGTACACAGTGGGTGGTCAGCGCTCCCTCCTTGAGAGAGAGAGACGGGAGAACTTTGGGAGGAAAACATTAAAACAATCAGTGTTGATAGAACAGGATGTTTGGACACATTTCTAGACATCACTAACACACACAAGTCAAACAGTGAAGAAAAAGTGAGATCAGATGTGGGTTCATAATAAAATATCAAACTATGATTGACTACCATGCAGATGAAGTATTTCTCTGCTTCTGAACGAAGGTGCGTTCTGGATTTTTGTTCATTGATGATCGTTCGAGCTCCACTGGAAGACATTTAAAGTTCAGTTATCACCCTGACAACCTGGAAGATTGTCATGTTTGCATTGGTTCATGTAATTCGATCTAAAAGAGGAAAGGTGGCCGAGGGAGAACCATGCAAAAAAATGTTTTTCCCTCTCTTAATTCCTGTCACCACTGCAAAGAAATGCACGGACATCCCAACTTCTTTTTGTTTTTTTTGTCATGCAATGAAGTGATCGTTAATCTGCCGTTCATCCAGCCAACAGGCCCGACTCCGTGAGAGAGTAATTTACCAGCCACACTGCACATTAAAATCAATCATGAATACATAACAGGTCTATCCACCCGTACCTGCCTTTCTCCAGTTGAAGTGTTGAACAAATACAGGAGAAAGAAAAGAGGGTCCCCGACAGTGTTGAATAGAAATGGCAAGCAAACCGCAAACTGTCGTCAGAGGAGCTTGGTCGCCGTGGCAACAGGTAGTGTCATGGATACAAACATTGGCGAATCCCTCCGCTCTCTGAGCTCGACAGGTATTACCTGTGCTGAAACAAGCACGGCTAGGCCATTATTAACTTTTCCATGGAGAGTTCTCTGATTGTGTTGATTATTCGTTTACTCTTCTTATTTTTTTTTTTAAGGCTTTTAAAAGGGAGATTCAACATGGAATATTACTATATTACTCATATTAACATTTGATGTAAAAAAAAAGAAAAAAAGAAAAAAGAAAAAAGAAAGGTTGTCAAGTATAAATCTCATTACATTCTTTGTATTCTCAGACACACATATGCACACGTATATAAACAGGTATTTACAACGGCAGGACGGAGGGACGTACAGCTCCACCGTTCCTTGAAAGTTCATACGTCGTGATAAAAGATGGTGGCAGTGAAGATGATGAAGATGATGATGATGGTGGTGGTGGTGGCAGAATTATGGGAACACAAACAGTTCATGTTGTCGTTGTTGTTTTCAAGAGAAGAAAGTGTTTCCACAATGTAATCAGAAGGAGTCCCGATGACCCATATTTGCAGAAAGTAATGCATATTGTGTGAGTGTGAGTGTGTGTGTGTGTGTGTGTGTGCGCGTGTGTGTGTGTGTGTGTGTGAGTGTGTGTGTGTGTGTGTGTGTGTGTGTTTATACTAGTTGGACCAGTGCATGTTTTTCAACTGTTTAGTGATGAGACCAGACCAAAATCATCTCTGAGTCCCTGGTAGATCATTAGCTGTTAAGACTTCAGCAAACACTGTTGACTGATAGCAGACGGACGGTTCTATCTCAGGAATAATACGGACCACGAAACTCTGAACCCCAAAACCCGCTGGCAGATTAAAAAAAAGCATGTTTTCTTAAAAAAAAAAGAAAAATCCCAGAAATTACACCATTTCTTTCTGACGTTCCTTGAATTCATCGTGTATGAGGAACACTTTGGTGAGTAAAAGGAACCAAATTAAAGCGTAAATATTTTTGACATTTCATCAAAATGTTTCATTTAAAATTTTGGCCCAGACTCAACCAGATCTTGTTAAAAAAACATTAAATTCTGAGCTTGTCGGCGCAACTTAGAAGCCATGATTGACTCGGCTGAGACCGACAGTCACATGACAAAAAAATCTGTGACTGAACTGCAGGCTGTTGAGCAGACAGGAGAGGGCAAGTAGAGGATGTAAAAACATGGGACCTTTTTTTTTTTTTTTTTAATATATATATATATATATATATATATATATATATATATATATATATATATGTATATATACATATACGTATATATATATATATATATATATATATATATATATATATATATATATATATATATATATATATAGGTAATAGAACAAATTGGGGATTCAAATTTTTGGAAAATAAATAAATGTTTCCTTTTTAAATGATTTATGGCATGAAAACTGTGTCATACTGCCCAATATTGTTTGAGTTCTCTCCCCTTCTAGTCAGGATTGTGCTGTTTTCATTGAGGTGCAGGACTTTTGCCACAGTGAGTAAAACTGCTCGGGGTTCAGAGAGTCAGGAGTTGTTTCAATCTTAAGATCCTTAAAAAAAAAAAAAAAAAAAAAAAAAAACGTAGCTTTTTCTTGCACTTTTCTTTTACTGAGGTCACCGGCAGACGTCTGCTATCACTCTCTTTACGTTCGCGTGGAGCACCGGAGTCAAACGCGGGTGCACAGGGATGATTTTGGTACCGTGTGAGTTAAGTTCAGGTGGCCGCCATGTCTGGACGCCGCTCTGTGTGCGTGTGCGATCGTGTGCCGGTTAATTCTGGTGACGCTTCATGTGCAGGGCCAGGTGGTCGGAGCGCGAGAAGCAGCGGCTGCAGGCGATGCACTTGAAGGGTTTGGCTCCGGTGTGTTTCCGGTAGTGTCTGGTGAGCTCGTCCGATCGGGCGAAGCGCCAGTCGCAGCTCTCCCACGTGCAGCGGTACGGCTTCTCACCTGCAGGGGAGAGGAGAGGACGTCTTCAGACAAAATCATTTATGAAAATGCACGTCTTTCTGGATGCTGTTCTATAATGTATTTATAATGTGTTTATGACAAACACAGACTTTCACCCAGGAGACCAATGTTTGCGTCTTGTGTGAGACCAAGTAAACGTTGGTTTATGAGAGTGTTGTTGGTTTTTTCACGGCTCCCTCTTGTAAACACGCGGCTCATTTCCATGAAGCTGAAATCAATTTTGAGACAATGGGCTCAACTACTGTCAGAAAACACACACATGAAGCATCTTGCTCAGTTCACACCAGCAGTAAGTGATGTTCCTCGTGAGAGGAAAAGCATCAAGCAGACGCACCACACGGCGTTTCAGAAAGTTCATGTCTTTACTTGATTCAAAAGAGGACTTGCTTCATTCACCAATTAAAAAGATGCACGGTTGCAGCCATCAAGGTGATTAATTAATATAATAAAGTTTCGTTATTAAATTTCTGAGGAGTGCAGTTTATGAGGAGCTGACAGCAGTAACCGCTGTGTGTGTTGGTGTCATCACTTCTTTGTGGTTACCGACGCACCTTCTTTTACAAGCAAGTGTGTGTGCAGATAGATAGATAGATAGATAGATAGATAGATAGATAGATAGATAGATAGATAGATAGATAGATAGATAGATAGATAGATAGATAGACAGACAGACAGACAGACAGACAGACAGACAGACAGACAGACAGACAGATAGATAGATAGATAGACAGACAGACAGACAGACAGATAGACAGACAGACAGACAGACAGATAGATAGATAGACAGATAGATAGATAGATGAATGCATGAGGGAAATAAGACTTGTTTACAGTCTGTCTGCAGTTTTATTCTCTCGAGGTTACGCTTGTCTTTTCTGCGTCGTCTATATTTGTGTGTCTATATTTGTGTGTCTATATTTGTGTGTCTATATTTGTGTGTCCACACTTCGATGCGACCTGCCCGTTTGGATAGTGATCGGATAAAATAATAATAATAATAATAATAATAATCTTTATTTGTATGGCGCATTTCATACAGACTATGCGGCTGAAAGTGCTGTACATTAAAACAAATAAAAAATAAACAGAAAACCTTTCCTTTACGAATAAAATAAATAAAAGTGGTAGGAAGAAAGCACTTTTTAAGTATCATTTAAATAATCTTAACAGGTGAACTGTATATTTTTTTTTTCAAAGTGGATGAACACATTTAATTTCCTATAAACTTTTCACAATAAAGGTCCTGTTATTTTTGATGCCTTCCGTTCCTCCCTGCAGTATCTTATTTTATTGTTTTATTTTAAGCACGGTAGATGAGGAAATGTTGTGTTTTCATCAGCAGTACCTCAACACGACATTTTCCACCATTTCAACATCCATTCCACTTTTGTTTGTAAACTTTTTAGCTCATCATCCAGACATTTCTTATACGAGAAGCAGATATTTGACTAACTGATGATTTCTCATTGGGCTGAACGCCGGGGCTCTCCTCTCTGTGGGAGACCTCCCTGGACCGACAAGTCCTCCGAGCTCAAGACAGAACGGGTTCTTCACAAAGACCGGCGGTTTGAGTCCGGCAGGATGAAGACTCGCCAACAGTTTCAGGTTTTGGGGGCTGAAGGAGCTTCGTTAAAAACCCTCTGGACCCCAAAACCCCGTCAGCGCGATTGAAAAGCACGTTTTCTTTAAACAACCAAAACTAAACCGTTTATCTTCATCAGAAGCTGTAAAAAAATGTAATTATTGTCAGAGCTTCATCTTTCCAACGTTCCTTAAACACGTCATCATACGATGTACGCTCCCATCAGAGGAAGTAACCAAAACTAAGCTTGAAATTGTGGTATTTTATTCTACACGTCTCATTTAAAATTGCGTTTCTTTATTTTTAATTGTTTATGATTTATGGCATTGTAAGCGTGTTATTGTGCACAAAAGACATGTTTGTTAAAATGTAACAGGAGCAAATAACTGCTTTGGGTTCAGAAGGTCCATGAGCGTGCGCCTGTTTTGTTCAAATCTCACGCAATCTCAAACATGGACGTAAACAATGCTGCAATTTGAAAAAAAAAAAAACACTCAAACAAAAGGAAATGCATTGATTAATAAAGCATGCCTTTGCACTTATAAGGTAGTTCTGGATAATAAAAAAAAGAACCTGTAAAGCACACAAGAATAACGAGTCCAGATCTTAACTCAACACTTATCCTACCCCACCCAGTCGTTGACATTTCTCTGCTGTGCCACAATGTGCTGTTGCCACACAGTGAGCTAATCATCAACAAAGAGAATAAAAAGCCCTGTTGAATAGGCTGGTATGCACACAACAGGGGAAAAAAAGTCATCTTTCATAGCCGAGGTGAAAATGAATGACAGAGAATCAATGAAAGGAATGAGCAGAAACAACACTGAGGAGGAGATAACGAGACAATAAAGCTCCTTTAACTGTGGCTCCATACGCTCATGTGTGAGCTCACGTAACAAACAAAGTATTACATGCCGGGTGTGTGTGTGTTTGTGAAAACACGTCATCTGAAAGTTTTGTTTCTCATTGTTTTGCTCAAATATTTTGGATTTGTTAACTCAAATCCATTTTTTTTTAAAAGAAGCATGTTATATGTTGTTGAGTCTTTTCTTTTTGTCAGATGTTTAAGACCCAACAGGTTCAACATCAAGGTGATTTCTTACATTAATAAAGTCAGGTTCATGTTCTTGTTTCATGTTGTTGACATATTACAATCAAAGGTTTTTACAGAGGGAATTATAGACATCTGTGTTTCTCTCCAGAAATCAGAAAATACTGTCAACAGACATAAAAAACAAAATGTGTCCATGTTTATAGTGATAAAATGAAATTAGGCTATGAATGATATGTGAACAAACCCCTCTGTAGAAACCTTCAGAACATATTTAGGAATGAAAGTGTAAAGTTTGGTGGATGTAAGAGCTACTGAAGTGGAGATTTGTGGATCAGAGTCTGAGAACAAACTCATTTAGAGAAAACGTCCTTTAAAGAGATGTTTAGTTAAATTACAGACATGAAGAAGACTCTACAGGTGAATAGGGTCAAAAAAATAACATATAGATATCAACATGAAACTTCACCAGTTCATTACTGACATTAAGACAATTATTTTTTTGTATTAAAAGTTTTCAGAAATTTCACATTTAAATATGCAAATGAGGCATTATCTAATGTTACATTTTGTGAATTTAGGAGAAATCTACAGACGCAAAGAGACAAAGTAGTAAAATAAATGTTTTTCCCACTAGTCTGAAAGAAGACGTGTGATGGAAGCCTAATGTTTTAATTGATCAGTTGATGTTGAGTTGAGTTGTCTTTTTGGTTTTGTTCCTCGCATTAATACCACAAAATGAGATCTCTAAATGGCTGAAAAGTCCCAGAAGGACAACTCTTTATCGGCCGGTGTCGAGGGAGTTTGGCTGTTTGGGTCATCAAGTGCTCGTTAGCAGCTTGGGCCTCGTAAGTGCCGATTAGATAGCCTCCGCTATTGACCATCAATCACCCAGTGACAGCCATTAGCGGAGGATGGGGGTCCAAAGAGCACAGGGTGGAGGGGGTCAGCTGATAGGAAGAATAAAAAAAAATAATAAAAGGATGGCAGGTGTTTTTTGTGTGAAAAAAACAAAAACTGCCTCTTAAAATTGTATTTTTCTAAAGACATCCCACCCTTAATAGTCCAACAAACATTTGAAATGAATTCTAAACACACACGAGGATTTTTTGAATCAAACAAGCTGCTAAACCGCAAACATTAGAAGCACTCCAGCCTCCTATCAGGACGATATCCTGTTTCTACAGTTAAATCGCTCTCTGTGTGTGTGTGTGTGTGTGTGTGTGTGTGTGTGTGTGTGTGTGTGTGTGTGTGTATAGAAGTGGAGTACAAATGTCTCCATATAAAAAAGGGCCGAGGCTCTCGAGCCGCAGGTGTGTTTGGTTTTGCTCTATAGCCGCGCTGTCGGGGTCAAAAGCACAGACCTTTATCCCAGAGGGCTGGTGAAACACGACACAGACACACAGAACAAACACACTCGAGTGGTATGTATTCCTAAACAAGCTGCCAGAAGGTCAGGTGAACCACCTACCCCTCACCCACCCACCCCCCATCCACCCACCCATCCACGCGCTCATTTTCCTTCAGACTAAAGGAGAACAATTACTAAAGCATTGCCGGGACACGGTTCGTCTTATGAAATGTCTCAGCTGACTGCAGTGATTTTGATTTTTTAGCTATGCATGTTTCTCTTCTCCCAACTTTTTCAGCCTCTTATGGCTGAGTTAGTCTTCACTAACACACGTGGATGCTCCGGTGTCTGTCGTGTCCTCTGAAACTAAAAAGGCATCGGCGCTCAAAAGCCTTCAAAAGACAGCAGCTGTTTGATCAGGTGGCTGATTAAAAACTATTATCCCTCTTTCTTTCTCAAACACAAACGCACATGAACACTAATGAGTTATTGAATACATCATGACCCATAATGGACAAACACTGTGGGTCTCACACACACACACACACACACACACACACACACACACACACACACACACACACACACACACACACACACAACAAAACACACACTTTTAAATGTACATAGAGTGTAACAGCACATCCATTACAGTGGGACAGAAAAGCTTTTGTTACACGCTGACGTGACCTTTGTGAGAACACACACACACACACACACACACACACACATATATACACCACTCTGCTGCATGACAAATTACTAACTTCTCTGATTACTGCAGATTTCTCTTTCTCAGATTTCTCAGTTATAACTTTAGAATAAAAAGACAAAATGAGGTTCAAATCAAGTCTTTATAAAAGATAGAAAACCTGAAAGAAAATACTGCTTTACTTCAAAATAAAATAAATAAAAAACATGGAAAAAAGTAAGTGCTGTTTCTCTCCCTTCTTCCACTGTATTTGCTTGGATACACCACCTTTTACACTTGAGTATCATAATATTAGGTTTTGTGATACTGTATCGATTCTCAAAACAACTGAATTGATTTTGAATCAATAGCTATGAAACATATAAAATATTTTACATGTTTGTATTGACTTAATTTGTATGCCTAAAGAATCCTGCAAGCACTTAAAAAAAATAAACTGATATAGGCAAACGTTTATTCCTTTACTCAGATTACGCAAAAAGTAGCTTTATGATTGATTTTCCTAAAATTTTATTTAAAAAACAGCAAAATATCGCTTTATAATATCGCAATATATTGTATCGTAACCCCTGTATCATGTTACGTATGGCATTGCCAGATTCTTGCCAATACACAGCTCTATACCTTCAATCTTAAGTCAATGTGTGGTCTTACTCAGACTGATTCTCCAACATTAAACTTTATTCAATTTCCTAAATGTAACTGACAAAATCCCAGTGAAATAACCTTTCAATAGAAAATACCCAGATCTTTGAAACCACGTGCAAACTTATTTCTTCTAGGTCAAGCCATGCATGCCCTACATGACCACTCACAGGCTACTTTAATACAGCGGGAGTATGATAATAACATTTTACAATCATCGCGGCCTGTTTTTACTGAGTCAAAGAGCAAACACCCTCCGGCTCTCCGGGACGCCCATAAACTCTTTGTGGGCCTCTCAGCTTTATCAGCTCAGTTAGTGTTTGTGAAGAGGGCTGGAGGGTTCCCTAATCAGGCTGATAGCACCCTGCTCTTTACACGTACATGTACACACACACACACACACACACACACACACACACACACACACACACACACACACACACACACACACACACACACACACAAAAGTCGACGTGCAGAGCTCAAATGGCTGCTGAGTCCACAGTCAAGGTTGCCCCCCCCCCTCCCCCCTCTGTACTGGTGGGAGGGGCAGAATGAGCAGTCAATGGCCACCGATAGCGATGGACTTCCACAACATGCAGGTCAACAAGTGGTTTCATGCCTCGATCAAGCGATTTCCTGTATTCATGCCCAACCGCCACGCTCCGGTACACACAGCCGTATGCAGGAAACACGGCGTTAGATCGATGCACGTAATGCGGAAACAAGGTCCGCGAGCGCGAGTCCCGCCTCTAAACGTTTAGCACAACACAGTCGCGCTGTGGCGAGCACAAATTACAGCCCGGGGCAAGAAGATCAAGAGTTTTTCAGTTGACCTAACCTGCTTATAAACTATATATATATAGTTTTTTTTACTAAGATATGATATATATATATATAGTTATAGTTATAGTTATATATAATTAATAATAATATCTTTGTAAAAAACACACACAGACACACACACACACACACACACACACACACACACACACGATACTATGGCCTTAAGGAAGGAAACCTTTCAGGTTGTCTGCATGAAAGAGTGACAGAACGTTGTAGATAACGATTACTGTGGAGAGTGAGGATATGGCTGAACTGTAGAAATGCTTCTTCTGGCTGTTCAACAAAAACACATTTATGTAAACACAGACACACACTGGAGTGGAAAGGATTAACCGACTAGTGGATCCACAGCAACAAACCGGTTTCAGCTTCTCAAAACGTCAACATTTTCTATTTTTTATTTCTATTTCCTTCTCTAATGTTATGTTATGGTTTGTTATCTCTTATATTTGCTGGATAGACGACTATGAGTGGAAGGTGTGAGCAGGTTTTACCACTTAAGTAGGCAAACAGAGAACTTCATTAATCAATTCTGGAAAAGATAAAGCATGAATAACTTTCTAAAGAAAAGAAAAACCACACTACTATGAGTTGATGCAGGACTGGACTACTTTCCAAAAGGTACATTTAGAGGCAAAAGTTAGACTTTATGTACAAATTCATCTTAAATGTAAGATGAATTCAGAGCAGAAAAAAAAGCTATTCACCTTCTTTGAGTTGGAGAAGAAACACTAGGGCGACGGAGGATTTGTTCTGGAGGAAGCACACGGATTGAAAATAAAAAGGGGGCCGAGGACAGAGCCCTGAGGTGCTCCTCCCAGAATAACCCTTCCCCTTATCAACAGTGAACGGTCTGTTTGAGAGACACGAGGCGAACCAGTTTAGAGCAACAGTAATGGGGGATCCATCCAGATCACCATGTGTGTGTGTGCAGGTTTCTTTAGAGACAGTAATGAGAGAAGAGACATTGATGACAGTAGATCACTGATCACTGACCAGATCAGGTCATGTAGATCTAGGTCATGTCCACACTCTGGTTAAGGGTTTGATATTTTTTGCCCGGTATATTTCCTGCAGTTGAGAACAGTCAGTCCAATATTTCTTTACGTGCTCAAATCATCAGTCATCATCAACTGAATGAAAAAACCCAACAAGACAAGGCAGGCCTGGTTTTGCCCGATCGCACGTGAAGCCTGTTCGGATTCACATGATTTGACACGCGACGGCGCTCTGCAGACATTCAGCGTTGTGTTCCAGTCAGGCTGCACGGTCGCCTAAACGTGGTGCGAGTCTCTGCTCACTGAACGCAACGAGCAGCAGGGACCGCCGAGGAGTGTCAGCGGCTTTTCCCCGAGGGGAAGATATTGGCTGTTTATTGTCGTCTGCCAATTCTGGAAATACAGTTGCTAAGTTAGCGACACTGGGGTGATTTTTTTTTTACAATCGCAGATGTGCAGTGCTGCAAACCCCACCCCAAACTACACCCCCAGACCAGGGGCCTTAGAGCAGGTTAAATAACGTCCCAGAACTTTATCAAGAACTTTATCGGGCTAGCCTGGGCCCGGCGGTCAAACGTTCTAGGGGGACAGAACATTTTGGGGAATCAAAAGCCCAAAAAGTTGGTGACCCAATAGCCCATTGGAGCTCCTTAAAACTGTTGCACATACTACATATACATAATATTGTGTTGGTCACCCAGTCAGTAAGAAACATTAAATGGCCCCGTCGTGTTGTAGAGACGGAGAACAGAAGAGCTCGACAATTTGATTCATTTTATATCATGTGAATAAAAAAAAACTCCTCCAGGTGCCAATTTCTTTTGGCAGCTGTGCATTGAGATGATTCAACTTTAGTGGTATGTCAAAGACAAAGTGTTCATCTTTCTTAGCTTAGCTAAGTTTTCCTTTAATGTTAAAGGATATTATTCAAACCCATGTGACATGAGAAAGCTCCTGTTTTGTTTACTCTTCTCACTGCATACTTTACAGTCTATTTGTATCCTGCTGCAACCACCCAACTTCCCCACCGGGACCCATAAAGTTTCATCTTATCGATTTACGACAATAGAAAGACCTGTTTCTCCTCGCCCATTCATTCACGTGTTCAGTCTTTCTCTCCGTCACGGTTTTCTCACTGCGGCTTTTATCGCATGAGTAAATCTCTAAAACCCAGGTCTGACGCTGCTGGGAGTCCACAGGTTTCATCTTACAGAAGGGAAACACATCGAAACCTTCCCCCAATCTGCAACCCCCCCAACCTTCCTCCTCTGAAAGGGGACTGAAAAGCTGGAGGAACTGGTTTGGCCTTCGTTTTCAACAGCACGTCTTCCCTCTCCCCCCCTCCTCTTTCCTTCATCCTCCCCTCCTCCCTCCCTCTTTGTTCTCTCCCTATGGGGAAGCTCAGAGGACAGGTATGAGCATGTAGCAACTCTTTAGCTTCTATGTTGTTTTTACTCTTCATTGTGTTCTGTTTTAGTAACTGGGTGTATCGAAACTGGCAATGTGACAAAATATGGAAAATACAAATAAATAAGCTGAAGCCAACTGAGCTCTGAGCTCAATCCCGGGATTAGTTTAGATAGAGCGGGTTGATTAATGTGATTTCACAAGGCAGCACTCACGTGTGAGTTTGTGCAACTTCTTCCAGATCCTTGTCAATGTTGACATTTTGAAAAGACCCCACACAAGACGATGGATCTTCTGGGACATATCGTAATGCTCACTTGGCCAAAACAGAACTTCAACCAGATTCCAGATTCTCAGAACTTAAAATGGGATTTTAACATTTTCTTCTACAAGTTTAATATAAGATTAATTGATTCATTAATTGAGTAAAAGTACTTTCACCTCACAGTAAAAATACTTTGTGACAGTAAAAGTACAATGAAGTACACACATCAGGTTCCAATCAGAAAATCCAGTCACCTGTTGCAGGAGGCGTTGGTGATTAAGCCAGATTATATTATATAATGTGTTAAACGGAGCGTTGCTTTAGTTCAGGCAGAGCGCTGAAGTTGCGCTTGCATTAACTGATTGCCATCTGCTACTTTAATTTCTGCTCAACCACCAGTAGCCACGAACTGACCCATCAAACAAACATCAAATCATACCAATTTTGCTCAAAGTTAGTCTTTTAGACTTAATATTAACCTTCTAATCCAAGGAACTACTTTTCAAGGAACTAAAAGGTTCCTTCTCAATCCCATTATTGTGCGTCTTTCCACCAACGGTCTAGAGACCCATGAAGATCAGGAAAATTAGTCAGCTGACGTATGAAAAAGAGACGGCACAACGTTTTTGCGCGTGGCCGGGCCGGTGTCAAGACGTGTGGCTCTGTCACATCTGAAAACGTCGCGAGATATTACCAAACAGCACTTATTTGGATAAACTGACCACGTATTGTGACTCTAAATGGTTACTTTCTCATCTGAAAACATATTAAGACAAGTGACGTTCACAGATTTTAGCCGGGCTCAAAATATTACAAGCCACACGCCAAAGTTACTGAACTTTAGGAAAGTACCACCTCCCACCTGGGACTTTTGAGGGGTAAAATTATGTCCCCAATTTAGACCCTGGTCCCTGTGGTCGAAACCCAATGAGTGTCTCTAAAGGTTCCTAGTTCCAGGGGGAAAGTTCCTGCGGTTGGAAAGCGTCTGAAGAGTCTCTGACTGAACTGTAGTTAGCTAAATCCGTAGCTGGAACAGACCCTTCAGATTTACCCGTCAGAAAGCTGATAGCAGAGAAACACTACTTCAAGTTAAACCCACGGAGAAGTGTTTTCTTACCCGTGTGCGTCCGTTGATGTGCCTTCAGATGAGAGCTCTTTGTGTAAACTTTGGAGCAGCCTGAAAAGAAATCAGAGAGAGAGAGAGAGGGAGAGAGAGAGAGACCGTGAGCTTGGCTGATAGCTGAAATATGGTCAAAGGACACAAAATATACTTTGTATATGAAGTGAAATGTGACGTTTCTAGAGTCGTTTTATTTCAGTGGATGAACACAGGCAGAAAACACAAATGAACCATTGAAAAATAATTGGTCACGTTCACTTTCTTATGAAGTATGCTAGCAACCTGGTTTCAGTTTGCAACATGCAAGAGGGTGGCAGTGTTTTACTGACAGATTTGCATCTGTGCTTTTGCTTTGGGAGTGGAGCTTATTTACACAACAGTGATACTGGTAGAAAGCAATTTAAACCAACTTGTCGGAGTGGTTGAAACATGTTTTCATTTGTGCGGCAAACTATTAATAAAGCCAAGAACAATAGCAGGGCTCAAGCTTGTGATTCTGCGTGTGTTACAAATGTGTCAATATGGGCAGATATTGGATTGCATATTGTTTTGTATGTTGCCCAAAGGCAAAGTGTGGTGTCACCAACATGTGCCATGTAACAGGAAAGCTCCTGTAAAAGTAAACAAAAGAAAAAAACCTGGCAAAGACTGCGAGTTAAGAATTTAAGTTTAGCACAAACACAAGTTGCCCAGTGAGAGGCAAGAACCCGATAATCAAGAAGGGTTCGTGTGCACGAAACGCCCTTTTCATCCATTTCAGGCGATCTCATCAGCTGCACATTGAACGTTTACTCACAAACAAAGTCCAAGTGATTCAACTTTGAGCGAGTGACAAGACCTGTGCGGTTGGTGTCTTTACTTTTAACTCGCACAAATAGCTCCTGATCATGTGCAGAGAGTGCATTTGTTACTGGCCAATGATATTGATATAACTTTTATTTTGACAAACGTGTTTGGCCATCCATCCATCCATTCATTATCTTTAACCGCTTTTCCTGTTCAGAGGTGCGGGGGCTATGGAGCTGATCCCAGCTGACATTGGGCGAAGGGTAAACCCTGGACAGGTCTCCAGACCATCGCAGAGCTGACACATAGAGACAGACATTCACGCTCACAATCAACTAAGCTAAGCTGCATGTCTGGAAGCTGGAGAGAACCCACGCTGACAAGAGGAGAACATGCAATCACCACACAGAAGGCCCTGTGAGGCGACGGTTTTACTGTGATATGTTCTAAAGTTAAATGCAGATAAAACACCGACCTGGGTAATCACAGAAGTGGATCCTCCTCTTCTCCAGCTCCGGGTTGTTCCGCCTGTTGTATTTGGGACCCGTCAGGACACCCTGTCCATGTGTCATCAGCATGGCGTGCGGAGACAACCCCGTCACCTTTATCCCCTCGAGGCGGTGCTGGTACGCCGGCGGAAGTTGTGGCGCTAACCTGAGCAGCTCTGCCTGACCGTCTGGGCTCCCCGGCTGAGAGTTTGGCGGTGAGGGTGGCAGGCTGTGGGGCGCCGTGTGCTGGGACGAGTTGGTCGGCGAGGCTTGGTAGTAACCGTGGTGCTGCGGTAGCTGGTGCTCCGCCATCATGTAGTTGCCGTTGGTCGTCGGCGATGGGACGTTGCAGAGGTTCAGCATGGTCCTGCTGCTCGTGGAGGCGTGCACCGACGGGCTGGCGTGCGACAGAGTCATGGTGAGGTCAGCGCAGTTGCCGAGGGGCATGTGGTAGACCTGCGACTGGGGGGCCGGGGGGCCGATGTGAAGCTCCGTGTCCAGATTTGGCTGCTGCTGCTGCAGGGATCCTGCAGGGACACTCACCACCACGCCGGAGGTCATGTCCGGCTTGATGAACACGTTGTTGACTACAGGCGGCACGCTGAAGACGGAGGTGAAGTCCGGCAGGGCCTGGGTGGAGGTGGAGATGGAGCAGGGCACCTCCAGCCCGGGCTCCGTCTTGATCTGCTGCGGCGTGAGAGTCCTGGTGTTGGACCGGTAGAGGCCCGTGCGCAGGTGGGTGGTGGGGAGGATGAAGTTGATGTTGAGGCTGTAGGGTGCAACGGTTTTGTCCTCGGAGAAGAAGTCGTCGACCACGGAGGCGCTGTCTCGTCTGTATTTCCTGTCGACCGAATCGATCAGGTTACTCAAGAGAGGGCTGTTGACCTGGGGGAGGTATTTGTCCAAGTCTAATCGAACCTGAAAAGCAACAAAGGAGAGACGAGGTTAAAGGAAACCGCAATTTACGACAACCCTTCATTGTTAATTCCTGAAGACTGAGTGTAAAACTATTTTTTTTTGCCTCTTGTTTTACAAGAGTATGATTTGGCCCAAATCTTCACTCCCGATAATGGTCATTTTATATCTCAGTAACAATGTATATATAGCATGTTTTCTGGTAGTTCAATCACAGACTGTATATAAGAAGT